>JANAVB010043017.1:2664981-3229981 GCA_029216955.1 Iris pallida
TAAACAAGAATATCATTACCTAGCAATAAACCTTCCACGAACCCGGAGGTCGATGCCCATCTCTTCTAAGTCGCGTAGCAATCTGCGGTCGATGGATAGCAAAGCAATATACTTTCGACTCAGAGCGTCTGCCACAATATTTTTCTTGCTCGGCGTATAGTCGATAGTCAAGTCGTAATCTTTGATCAGTTCAAGCCAGCACCTTTGCCGTAAGTTCAGCTCCTTCTGTGTGAATAGATACTTGAGGGTCTTGTGATCCGTACAGATCGCGCACGTCACGCCATAAAGATAGTGACGCCACAATTTCAATGCGAACACAATCGCCGCTAACTTCAGGTCATGGGTGGGATAGTTCTTCTCGTGCGGCTTTAGCTGTCGGGAAGCAAAAGATATCATCTTGTTCCGTTGCATCAGCACACACCCCAAATCTTGGCCGGACGCATCATTGAATATCTGGAATCCCTCATTCCCTTCTGGAAGTGCAAGTATCGGGGCCGAGACGAGCCGTTGCTTTAACTCCTGGAAGATGACTCCTTTCTGGGTAAGGTGAGTCAGAGGCGACGCGATCTTCACGAAGTCTTTCATAAAGCGTCGGTAGTATACTGGAAAGTGGCTAATTAAACCCAAGCTCTGCATTTGGTTCAAACAGTTTTATAAAATATGTTGGCTATTTTTTGTGATCTTTCTAACTATATTGATTGATTTGCATGTTAACATGTTTTGAGGCAAACATATAAAATTGTATACATTGAGTAGTTATCATTATCGTTCCATGTTACGTGCGTTAGTTCAAGCAGTGAAATGGGTGTGAAGGCCACTGGCAATGTCAAGCTATCATATAGCTAGGTTAGACGTCGACCCTTTTGCGGCGAGTAGCAAGCCCTGTGTTTAAGTTTCCGAATCATCCACGCTGATTCATGGCTGGCGCTTGCTATACTCGTTCTTTCTGGGCTAAATCGGTTTCTTGGCCTAGGCAACCGTTCGAGAAAACTATGCCTTATGCATAAGTTGTCCAATGACCGTTTTTGCAGATTCATGAAATATTCTATCTTTTTACTAGAACCTTTAACTTTCTTTTTTGGTGTGAAACTGACCATTTTCTTTGAACTTAGTCATTTATGCACTTTAACCATATCGTTGCAATAAACGTTAATTGATTCATCCTTTGGTTTGCATAAGCTAAAGCAGGCATCTGTTTTTCATGTACAGCAGTTCGATAGCAAGTGTTTCATGAAGAATTATGCCATAATTTTATTGATTATACACTATGGCGACAAGCATTATTTTTGTGTTTCATATTTGACTCTGAAACAGAGGGTCGAGGTGAAGAAGGTCAGCCACTCATTGTCATGCCTCGAGTCGGCAACGTTCGTCCCCGATGTTAATTTTGCCGATTCGATCGTCCTCGCTAAGGCGTGATGCCGCACGAGCCTGGAGTTGCGCTCGTGCAAGGCAAGATGACAAGTTCTCAAACGGTTATCTTTTAATTTTGATATTAATACGCCAAGTCGAAACTTCACAAATCACATCAGAATATAAGACGCAGTATAGGAAGATAGAAATGCTTTTCATTCATAGCTTGCAATGAAGTGCAAGTCGTAATTTACATTGGATGCCGTTGCAGCTACATTGATTGAAAACGGAAAGAAAATACATTCGACAAGTTGCCTGAACTACGCTTGCCGTCCCATACATTCGCCCCTTTATACATAAGCCGTCGACTTGAATTGGCTTCAAAATACTTCAGTATAGGAAAAGCTTCAAAACGCCCCTCTGCACTTTAGCTTCATTTTAGGTTGGAGCGCCCGCCGCACCTGGGGAAATTGGGGGAGGGGATTAGCACACTTGCTAAGTGGACGAGACGAACCAACTCGTCTAAACCGACTCTGATTGTTAGGATAGACATGCTTTAGAGTTGTCTTTCTATTAGAACTAAATGAATTCAGTTCATATTCGATAGCCGTCTTTGAGTATTAAAGCATACAACATAATATCGCAGTTTATCATATTTTTTACCCCGGCCGTGCTTGTCCCTGCATGAAAACAGAGATAATATTTACACCTGCATAAGACAATAGGTGAGCATGCAACTATCTTATATGCGGTCATTGGTGCTACGTACCACTAGGGACTTAATCGAAGTTGGCATGCGACGCAACCCGTTCAGCCTAGGTTGCAAGCCTTACTGAAGGTCCCGCATGCCTCGCGCCGAAGCACGATAAATTATTCTTCCTAAGACGAATCGGTTCCGATACCCTGGATACCGTTTCGAGGAAAACGAACTTGTGCACAAGCTGTCCATGACCATGCCTATGTGCGAATAGTTTCATATATGCGAACTGTTTTGTATAGCGCGGATAGTATCGAACGACATTATCATTTCTCGCAACTCATGCAACGATTCATTTTCCCCAAAGCCGTACATCGATTTAGCGTCCTGTGGGCACCAAATTGTCCGAGGCATCATAACCCATGATCGATGTTTCATAATATTTTGCAGCAGATGAAATAGTCTATCTTTTTACTAGAACCTTAAACTTTTCCAGTTATGTGAGAAACTTGTATTTTTTCGAGTAGATTACTCAAAATCGATACATTTTTCCTGAGTTCTTGACTCAGTGGATTGGCATGCAATTAACTTGGCATCGTTCGATTTGAATGAATTCGAAGCAAGGAATAAGTTTGCGGGACAAAATAGAAAAGAAGGCCGAATCACCCACCGATTACTTTGCTTCGTGCCGATCGTCCAAGCGCTACGCGACGTCAATCCTTAGTTACGCGAGCTCCTGCAATGGCACCAACGCTTTGTTAGAATTTCTTCTTTTCCCCTTGCATCGAAATTGTAATTGCATCCATGAAAACGACGCGAAAGCACTTCATCAAGCCCAGCGGCAAAGCTCCAAGAAAACCATACAGCGGTCCGGTCCCGTCGAAGGGACTCTTATAGAGAGCTCACTCGTTGAGACGCAGCCCGCTGCATCTAGGACTTATTCTAACAGAAGTCGTTCCATTAGTTGGATCGATTCTCGTAACTTCTGTCCAAATCGATTTGAATCGATGCCGCAAGGCGTTAACGTTTACCAAGCTTAGCGATCGAGTCAGATGTCCATCTAAGTTCCCGGCCGATCTGACTCGGCGCTAGCATATTATGAAGTTCCGTCGTCTATCGAAAGCGGGGCGCTACATAATATACCACTAAGAAAAAGTTTTGTCCCGAAACTTAAGAACAAGGGTCTGACCTTAATTTAGACAAACAATGCGGGGTACTTCTCTTTCATCTCCGCCTCCATCTCCCACGTCAACTCCTCGACTGAATGGTTCCGCCAAAGCACGCGGACCAAGGACATCGACCGATTTCGTAGCACCTTCTCATTGCGGTCCAAAATTTGAATAGGCTCCTCCGAGTAAGACAAGTCAGTACATAGCTCCAACTGATCGAAGCTGACCACATGACTTGGATCGTGCACGTATTTTCGAAGTTGTGAAACGTGGAAAATATCGTGCACATCAGCTAAGGCAGGAGGTAGTGCGATCCGATAAGCAACCGTCGCAACTCGCTCAATAATCTCGAAGGGGCCTACAAATCTCGGGCTCAACTTGCCTTTAACGCCGAACCGCATCACACCGCGCATGGGCGTTACTTTTAGAAACACATGGTCCCCGGCCAAGAACTCTAACGGTCGCCGACGAAGATCTGCGTAGCTCTTTTGTCGACTTTGTGCGATGCGGAGTCTATCTCGAATCAAGCGGACCTTTTCGACGGCCTGCTCCACCAGTTCCGGTCCAAGCACTTGTCGCTCTCCGACTTCATCCCAGCATATCGACGAATGACACTTCCTCCCGTAGAGCGCTTCGTATGGAGCCATCTGAATGCTCGACTGATAACTATTGTTATACGCAAACTTCGCAAGCGGCAAATGCGTATCCCAACTAGTCTTTAGGTCGATCGCACACAGACGCAACATATCTTCTAAGATCTGATTGACCCTCTCTGTCTGACCATCTGTTTGGGGATGGTACACCGAACTAAAGTTCAGTTTGGTCCCCATCGCCGCTTGGAGGCTCGTCCAGAAACGCGATAGGAATCGCCCGTCTCTGTCCGAAATTATAGAGGCCGGTACCCCGTGCAGTCGAACAATCTCATCGACGTAGATTTGTGCTAACCGATCGATGCTCCATCCTACTTAAATTGCGATGAAGTGAGCCGACTTGGTCAATCTATCAACAATGACCCAAATCGCGTCATTCCCCCGCGGTGTCTTCGGAAATCCCACAATGAAATCCATCGAGATATTGTCCCACTTCCACTCGGGAATGGGGATGTTCTGCAGCTCGCCGCCTGGCCGTTGGTGTTCCGCCTTCACCTGCTGACACGCCATGCATTGCAATACGAACGTAGCCATGTCTTTCTTCATACCGTGCCACCAAAAGTTTGTGCGCAAGTCCTTGTACATCTTGGTGCTTCCAGGATGTAACGAGTACTTTGCATAGTGCGCCTCTGTCAGAATTTCTTTTCTGAGTTCGGCAGTTTCCGGAATGCAGAGCCTTCCCTTTAGTCGCATCGTCCCGTCTCCGTCTTCCGCAAAGTCAGTCGCCCTTCTCGTTGAAATCAGCTCGCACATTTTCTTCAGGAATGAGTCGTCCCCCTGTGCGGTCTTTATCTTGCTAAGCAGGCTCGATCCTAACTTCAGTTGAGCTAGGTGCAGGTGTCGATACTCAATTTCGAGTTCGATACCCATCGCTTCAAGGTCTCGCTTTATCTCCTTGTTTATGGTCAGTGTTCCCATAAACATTCGGCTGAGTGCGTCGGCCACCACGTTTTCCTTGCCCGGTGTATACTCGATCGTTAGCTCGTAATCTTTTATGAGTTCGAGCCAACGTCGCTGTCGTAGGTTGAGTTCCCGTTGTGTAAATAAGTACTTCAGGCTTTTGTGATCTGTATAGATTCTGCATGCCACGCCATAGAGGTAGTGCCGCCATAACTTCAATGCAAAGACGATCGCCGCCAATTCTAGGTCGTGCGTCGGGTAGTTTTTCTCGTGCTGCTTCAATTGCCGTAAAGCGTAGGAGATGACTTTGTCTCTCTACATGAGTACGCACCCGAGGCCAGTTCCCGATGCGTCGCTGAATATCTAAAAGCCTTCTGGACCGTCTGGAAGTGCAAGGATTGGAGCTGAGACGAGCCGTTGCTTCAACTCTTGGAAGCAGGATTCACAGTCGTCGCTCCATTCAAATACTACTCCCTTCTGGGTGAGGCGAGTCAGAGGCGACGCTAGTTTTGAGAAGCTTCGCACGAATCTACGATAGTAGCCCGCTAAGCCCAGGAAACTCCGAATGTCGCTAGCCGAGGCAGGTCGTTTCCAATCCACCACCGCATCAATCTTCTTTGGGTCCACCGCGACACCTTCGGCCGAGATTACGTGCCCGAGGAATGTCACGCTACTCATCCAGAACTCGCACTTACTCTGTTTGGCGTACAATTTGTTTTCACGCAGAATCTGCAGCACCGTCTTCAAATGTTCCGCGTGCTCTTTTCGATTCTTTGAGTAGACAAGGATATCGTCGATGAATACGACTACAAATTTATCTATTTGAGGTCGGAAGACTCGGTTCATCAGATCCATGAATGCGGCAGGGGCATTAGTCAAACCGAACGGCATGACGAGGAATTCGTAATGACCATATCGAGTGCGGAAGGCAGACTTCGATATGTCGTCAGACTTGATCTTCAACTGATGATAGCCTGAACGAAGATCGATTTTTGAAAATATTGCCGCGCCTTACAGTTGGTCAAACAAGTCGTCGATTCGCGGCAAAGGATACTTGTTTCGTACGGTCGCCTTGTTGAGTTCCCGATAGTCGATGCATAGCCGCAACGACCCATCTTTCTTCTTCACGAATAGTACGGGAGCTCCCCACGGAGAGACGCTAGGGCGAATAAATCTGCGGTCTAGCAACTCTTGTAATTGCACCTTCAGTTCCTTCAGTTCTGCTGGAGCCATTCGGTAAGGCGCCTTTGATATCGGCCGTGTATCCGGAAAGGTGTCGATGCTGAATTCAATTTCTCGATCCAGCGGTATCCCGGGCATCTCGTCAGGAAAAACGTCAGGAAAATCTGCCACAACATCAGTCTGCATTGTGTTTGTATTATCCGTCCGTATGTCTCGAACTGATGCCAAGTATCCCGTACAGCCGAAACGCAGCATACGCCTTGTCGAGATTGCCGACACCATCATCGCCGTCTTCGAGGCCGTACCGCACGAATATGAGAACTCTGTCTCGCCAGGAAGGCAAAACACCACTCTCTTCTTCGCGCACTCGATCATTGCACGACAAGCGCCCAACCAATCCATGCCCAGGATTACGTCGTAATCTTTGATGTCTAGCACGACGGCATCCAAGGATAAATATCTTCCCCCGACGCAAATGTGGCCATCCCTACAAATAAAGTTCGCAGGCATATCGACTCCCGACGGAGTGCTAACGCTAATATTTATATCTAGTGATTGCATGGTTATTTTATTTTCTTTCGCGAAATCAGCAGATATAAAGCTATGCGTCGCACCCGAATCGAATAGGACTCGAGCAGGTATATCCTTGTAGAGTAATATACCTGTTACAACCGTATCGGACGCGTACGCCTCGTCCCGAGTTAAGGCATAAACTCGGCCTTGAGCTCCGTGGCGTTGATTCTGCGGGGTCACAGGCACCGCATTTGCGCCTTGTAGTGTAGGTGCTTTATATGGATTTGGAGTGTTCCTTGGTGGGTTGTGTTGATTCGGCTTCCCCGCCTGACAATATTGACTGAAGTGGCCTAGCTCGCCACACTTGAAGCATGTTCTCAGTCTACAGTCGGGTGCTCGGTGCCCACGCTTGCCGCATCTGTTGCAATTTACTGCGGCAAAGTGACCACGATTCTCAGACGTGTTTGGGCGCTTTTGTACTCCCGATCCTCCAGCGTCATTAGGACGCTTGTTGAAGTTGTTGCGAACGACAGGCACGGCCCTTTGTGACATACGGCCAAAGATTCGCTCGCTATCAAGTGCGGCTTCGTAGGATTCACGATAAGTTTGGCATCGTTGGTTCATGACGTCCCTACGCAGTTCTTCGTTAAGGCCTTGCTGAAAACGCTCGCACCATTCTTCTTTGTTGGGCAGGAAGGCGCCGGCAAATTTTGCAAGTTTCGAGAAGCTTGCATCATAATCTTCCACACTCATATTCCCCTGCCTCAACATCATGAACTCATCTGCCTTCTGTCGATGGATGGCGCGAGGAACGTACTGCTCAAGGAAGGCTGTCTTGAACATTTCCCAAGAAATCTTTTTGTTGGAATCGGTTTCACAGATCTCTTGTTTCTTCGCCGCCTACCAGTCATGTGCTCTAAGTTGTAACTGCAGCGCCGCACAGGCCACCCTTTGGGACCATTCGATGCAGAGGAGATCGAACAAGTCCTCCATCTCTGCGAGCCATCCTACTATCACGTCGGGCTCTGCTCGGCCGTTGAACTTTGCCGGGTTCATTTTGCGAAACTCTTTCACTTTGAACATGGAAGGAGAGTTCATCATTTGCGGGGAGCCTTCTTCCTCCTCGTCTTCTTCTTGATCACCTTGCTTTTCTTCGGTCTCTTCGTCCGTCGTCTTGGTATTGCCTGCCATTCTGCTCACTATCTGAGTCAGAGCATTCATCTGTTTTTGTTGCGCCTCAAATTGGGCTTTGAATTGTGTCTGAAGCTGCTGCTGCTGCAGTTCCATCAACTGTAGAATCTTCTGCATAGTCGTCTCGCTAGGCTCAGTGCTTTTTGTGCTCGACGTGCTATCTACAGTTTGGGTTGTTGGGCCGGCGATTTTCTTATCTCGCTTAGTCATTCCTACAAACAGTAGAAACCCGTTAGTATTTTTCAAAAATATCTACGGGCTTACCTGTATGGAACTTGTATTTCACGCAGCATGCCGACAAGCATTCAATCAAGCCATCGCAACGGACATTCCAACAATGAAACATATTTCAAAAATCCGAGGAAACATAACTGAGCTCTGATACCAATTTGTCACGCCCCGAGTCGGCAACGTTCGTCTCCGATGTTAATTTTGCCGATTCGATCGTCCTCGCTAAGGCGTGATGCCGTACAAGCCTGGAGTTGCGCTCGTGCAAGGCAAGATGACAAATTCTCAAACGGTTATCTTTTGATTTTGATATTAATACGCCAAGTCGAAACTTCACAAATCATATCAGAATATAAGACGCAGTATAGGAAGATAGAAATGCTTTTCATTCATAGCTTGCAACGAAGTGCAAGTCGTAATTTACATTGGATGCCGTTGCGGCTACATTGATTGAAAACGGAAAGAAAATACATTCAACAAGTTGCCTGAACTACGCTTGCCGTCCCATACATTCGCCCCTTTATACATAAGCCGTCGACTTGAATTGGCTTCAAAATACTTCAGTATAGGAAGAGCTTCAAAATGCCTCTCCGCACTTCAGCTTCGTTTTAGGTTGGAGCGCCCACCGCACCTGGAGAAATTGGGGGAGGGGATTAGCACACTTGCTAAGTGGACGAGACGAACCAACTCGTCTAAACCGACTCTGATTGTTAGGATAGACATGCTTTAGAGTTGTCTTTCTATTAGAACTAAATGAATTCAGTTCATATTCGATAGCCGTCTTTGAGTATTAAAGCATACAACATAACATCGCAGTTTATCATATTTCTTACCCCGGCCGTGCTCGTCCCTGCATGAAAACAGAGATAATATTTACACTTGCATAAGACAATAGGTGAGCATGCAACTATCTTATATGCGGTCATTGGTGCTACGCACCACTAGGGACTTAATCAAAGTTGGCATGCGACGCAACCCGTTCAGCCTAGGTTGCAAGCCTTACTGAAGGTCCCGCATGCCTCGCGCCGAAGCACGATAAATTATTCCCCCTAGGACGAATCGGTTCCAATGCCCCGGATACCTTTTCGAGGAAAACGAACTTGTGCACAAGCTGTCCATGACCATGCCTATGTGCGAATAGTTTCATATATGCGAACTGTTTTGTATAGCACGGATAGTATCGAACGACATTATCATTTCTTGCAACTCATGCAACGATTCATTTTCCCCAAAGCCGTACACCGATTTAGCGTCCCGTGGGCACCAAATTATCCGAGGCATCATAACCCATGATCGATGTTTCATAATATTTTACAGCAGATGAAATAGTCTATCTTTTTACTAGAACCTTAAACTTTTCCAGTTATGTGAGAAACTTGTATTTTTTCGAGTAGATTACTCAAAATTGATACGTTTTTTTCGAGTTCTTGACTTAGTGGATTGGCATGCAATTAACTTGGCATCGTTCGATTTGAATGAATTCGAAGCAAGGAATAAGTTTGCGGGACAGAATAGAAAAGAAGGCCGAATCACCCACCGATTACTTTGCTTCGTGCCGATCGTCCAAGCGCTACGCGACGTCAATCCTTAGTTACGCGAGCTCCTGCAATGGCACCAACGCTTTGTTAGAATTCCTTCTTTTCCCCTTGCATCGAAATTGTAATTGCATCCATAAAAACGACGCGAAAGCACTTCATCAAGCCCAGTGGCAAAGCTCCAAGAAAACCATACAGCGATCCGGTCCCGTCGAAGGGACTCTTATAGAGAGCTCACTCGCCGAGACGCAGCCCGCTGCATCTAGGACTTATTCCAACAGAAGTCGTTCCATTAGTTGGATCGATTCTCGTAACTTCCGTCCAAATCGATTTGAATCGATGCCGCAAGGCGTTAACGTTTACCAAGCTTAGCGATCGAGTCAGATGGCCATCTAAGTTCCCGGCCGATCTGACTCAGCGCTAGCATATTATGAAGTTCCGTCGCCTATCGAAAGCGGGGCGCTACACTCATCTTAGTAATTGCTTCAGGCGAGGGACTGGTTGGCTGCGCTTAGACGTCGCCTACGCGATCACCTGCAATCGCATAAGTAACTGATTAGAACACTGTATTATTCAAAAAATTTGATACGAATGCTAAGTTCAAAAACGCAAGTCATAAAAACCATCAAAAATATTCACGAAAATACATTCACGAAAACCAAAGCCAAAGCAATTTGCGGCATGAAAAGCAGAGCAACGGGAGGTCTCTCTCGACTCAGCCGCAGAGCCAATCCTCAAGGCATAACCCACTGAATATGAGACTTGATTCCGAAGAAGCCTTTCCATAATAAGAAAATGATCTTAATTCAATCATTTCCGTTCGACCGATTCTACCGATTCCGACCTATTGGTCCCGACTGAATCGGTAGCGACAGTCTTCCTGTCTCGCCCCGCCCTTGGACGAAAATGGGACACGATGTAGGGACGGAGCACTACAAGTATGATTTCTATTTTTTATTTTAAGATATAAATGAATGTTATTTCACTTGAAAATGTGAATGTTTACAATAGGTTGTATTATCGATGGGTATTTGATTCGATACGGTCAATATCGATACATTTTGGAATGTCCTGATTCGATACCAAACGAGATCGACATGGGGTCTTTTCAGCCAATTTGCAAAAAAAATTGAACGAAAAGGACCAATTAAGAAATGTATAAAAGCATAATAAGATTGTAAAAACGTGTAAAAGAAGAAAACTTATCTATTAGTAAATTAATCAGCAAGGGTGATTAATATTTTATTTAGTTGCAAAATTTCTATGTTAAGCCAGGCACGTAGGGTACTTGTTGAGCAGGACCGGCCCTGGGGTAAGCTTGACAAGACTTCGGACTCGGGCAACTCCCCTCCATAGGACAACTCGTAGGTCATTTGGCGTTTTAGGACCGGTCCAGTTCAAATCCAACTTAAACTTATATCTTTCACTAGGGATAATTGGCAACCAAAATTAGCTCCGGCCAAGGCAACCCAATCTCCTGTTGAGACTGGGCGGTGTAGTGCTCTGGTGGCTTTAGCTGCCTATCGAGAAAAGCTGGTCAATACGACAATATGGAAATGTACACAAAATAATTATAAAATCACTTATCAATATGTACAATATGTTTGATACCATACCATTATGAAACTAAATTATAATTAAAATCTGAATGGCAAAAGTCAAATTTTTATTAACAGGTTTGCTAATTAAGGTCCCATAAGTGTTTTTTAATGGCTTTTTGTATGGGCACAACCAAATATGATCATGGCTATTCCAATTTTTTTTGTTTTTCACAAGGCTAGCCCAAAATTTTGATCATGGCTATCCTAAATTCCCCTCCCCCCCAAACCCATTTTTTCTCCTTCATTTGCAAAATTCCTTCTCTCTCTTCCAAAATCCTCACCCCTCTCTTCTTCTTCTTCCTTTTCTCCTCCACCTCTCCTCAATCCCCAACATCTTCCTCTTCTCATCCACAACTCCTAAATTTTCAACATCTTCCACTTCTCCTCCACCATCCTCCTCTTTTGAAGAAATTAATTCAAGCACACAAATTCTTTCTTAATTTATTTCCAAAATCCTAGAAATTAATTTGAAAAATTCAAGCATCAATTACATTATTTATTTCAATTCTTTATAGCCCATTTGAATGAATTAAACTACATACGGAGTAGAAAATTACCCATTTAAATTAAACCCAAGTATGAACGAACGAAAAAACTCCGCGTTGACAAGGACTGCCCAATTTTCTGGCAGTCCTACAAACTGAATGGACTGCCAGAAGAATGGGCAGTCCAACTCACAACATGTGTAACTTTGGACTGCTCATTCTTCTGGCAGTCCAACAAACAGACTGGACTGCCAGATAGTTGGACAATCCAAAGTTACACATGTTGTGAGTTGGACTGCCCATTCTTCTGGCAGTCCAACATACAGTAAGGACTGCCAGAAAAATGGGCAGTCCTTTGTTTCACATGCTGTGACTTAGGACTGTCCAGTTTTCTGGCAGTTCATTCAGTTTATAGGGCTGCCAGAAAATTGGACAGTCCTTGTTTGCACTAGTTGAACAGCAATATTATGGTTTCCACAAATATTAGGGTTAGTGCATTATGATGAGCCTTTGGGTGCCATCAAAATTGGAAATGAGAAGAAAATTAAGGTTTAGTTTTTGGATGTTTTCTTCTCATTTTCTTCTTCTCCGTCGATTGAAAATCGAAATTCGAAATGGGAAGAAAAGTAGGGTTTAAACCCCATTATACTTGGAGATAGTAAGAATGAGTTGAGAAAGAAAATTAGGGTTTAAACCCCATCAGAAATCTCATTTTTGTTGTTTTTGTTCTTCTTCTTCCTCTTCTTCTATTTCTTGTTCTTCTTGTTCTTCTTTTTCTTCTTGGATGAGTTGAGGAAGAAGAAGAAGAAGAACAAAATTAGAAAAATTGACTTTTATACCAAAGAGTGGGATAGCCATGATCACTTTTTTCAATGGCAAACTTGTAAATAAACCAAAAAAAAATGGACTAGCCATGATAAAGTTTGGATGTGCCCATATAATTAGCCTTTTGAATTTGTTTCTGAGAGCATCATTTGGTGACTGGAGCACTTGATATATATTTTAATGTCAGATTGGATAATAATAACAATAATAAAGAGTACTTTGAAGCTGTAGGGGTACTCTATTTGGATCCTGCCAAAGTTTGATTTACAGGGGCCAAGTTGGTTTCTAAACTCATCGACTTATAATGCCAATTCCATGACTGTCTAAAACCGATTTCGGAAATTTCTGCAGCGTCGCAGATTCAGTTCTATGTAACTTAGAATCAAGGTTCGCATTATCGGTATCGGAATCGGTATCAGACCATTCCTATTAGTATCGGAATTGACGGTATCGATAGTATTGACTAGGGGTGAGCATTATTCGTTTTTGAACTGAAAACCGAACCGAACCGAATAAAAGATTCGGTTCGGTTTTAAAAAAAATTGGTTCAGTTCGGTTTTGAAAATACTAATTTTTTTATTCGGTTTCGGTTTCGATTTTGGGTTTCGGTTTCGGTCTAAAACCGAAAACCGAATAAAAAAATTTAGTTTATATATATATATATATATATATATATATATATATATATATATGTATTAATTATAGGTATATACTAAATATATATAGGTATATACTATATATATAGATAGGTATATACCAAGGTTCACAGTATCGGTATCGGAATCGGTATTGGACTATTCCTACGAGTATTGGTATCGGCGATATCGGTAGTATCGGCGGTTTCGGATCGGAGTATCAAATTTTTTGGTGTCGGAAAAAAATAATTATTAATAAATTATTTACATTTAAAAATATATATTTTATACATCTAGGCATAATTTAAGTATTTTCAGTATTATTTCGTAGTACTTTTGAAATTAAATAACATTGTAATCACCCTTAGCGATTGGTTTACATATAATAGATTGATTTTCTTCGTTTACATGTTTTTACAATCTTATTATGCTTTAAACCCTTGATGATTTGTCTTTTTCATTTAATTTTCTTTGCCGAATTGACCGAAAAAGAGACCCTCAATGTTGGTATCGGTAAGTATCGGGTATCAGTCGGTATCGGATCAGGACATGCCAAACCGTATCGGTATCGGCCATATCGGATCGGTATCGGCCGATACTTTAAACCATGGTATATACTATAGGTATATAATAAATATATCTATGTATATTTAGCTATTATATATATTAACCAAAAAAACACAAAAAAAAAATCCAAAAACCGAATAAACCGAAAATCGAACCGATTTAATTCGGTTCGGTCCGGTTATTGATCAATTCTGTTCGGTTTCGGTTTTGCTTATTCGATTTCGATCCAATTCGGTTTTCGGTTATTCGGTTCGGTTGGAACCGAATAAACCGAATACTCACCCCTAGTATTGACAGTTTCAGATCGGTGTGTCGAATTTTTTTGGTATCAAAAAGTAAATAATTATTAATAAATTATTAATATTTTAGAAAATGTATTTTATACATTTGGACATAATTTTACGTATTTTCAGTTTTATCTCTTAATAGTTTTAAAATTGAATGAAATAGTAGTCACCCTTGCCGATTGGTTTACATAATACATTTTCTTTTTTTACATGTTTTTATCAATTAGCTTCTGAAACAAAAATAACTTTTTCTATATAATTATAAAAGCATTCGACAAATATCACTCTGAAACACTTCATCAAATTAGAAAAATTATAGACTACAATGTTAGCAGTGAATGGCATCAAAGTGAAATTGATCCTTTGCATCCTAATTCATATCATAGATAAATTTCTCTGTTGCATTTATTTCTTTCTCGAGTTCTAAGCATAGTTTGCAGTATCATTCGATACCGATCCAATATAGCTGATATCGATACGGTTTGGCATATCCCGATCCTATGCCTGAAACTGACCGATATGACAATGCGGATTTCTTTTCCGACCAGTTCGATAAAAAAATTTGAAAGAAAAAAGACCTTTCAATTTTATCTCTTAATAGTTTTAAAATTGAATGAAATAGTAGTCACCCTTGCCGATTGGTTTACATGCGATAGATACATTTTCTTTTTTTTTTACATGTTTTTATACTATGCTTTTACATCCTTGCTGATTGGTCTTTTTCGTTATATAATATCTATTCTCAATACGTATCCAACACGACACGACCCATATTTTTAGAGTGTCCGTGCTTCCTAGTCAGTTACACTAACGGCCTGTTTGGTTGGATGTAGGTGCATAAAAGTGTGAAAGTGGGAGTTTCATGTGCATGTAACTCATTTGAGTTACAATACATTCCACTTTCCAAAAAGTGTTTGGATGCAAAAGTTTTTGTCCCCCCGCAAGTGGAGACTTACAATGTAGTTTGTTTGGATGACCACTTGAAAGTGGCTTTGATGGACTTTGCGTGTTTGGTTAGGACATTGCAAGTGATATAATCACCCTCATGAAGAATGATATGGTTACCAAAACTGAACATGTTTTCAACATTTTCAACCGAATTTGGCAGCAGAGAAACGGTTTCACAACCGAAAAACAGTATGAAACGTGTTCCCAGCAAGATGACATGTTCCCAGCAAACTGATATATAATTTTGCAAGATTAGCTTTTTCCAGCAAATATGATACATGTTCCCAACAAATCTGATACATGTTCGCAGCAAGATAACATGTTCCCAGCATATATGATACACGTTCCCAGAAATGAACACATTTTCCCAACAAATATGATATGTTCCCAGCAAGTATTCATGTTCCCAGCAAATATGATACATGTTCCCATCCAATATGATACACGTTTCCAGCAAATATGATATGTTCCCAGCAAGTGACATGTTCCCAGCAATACGACATGTTCCCAGCAAATATACATGTTCCCAGCAATGGGAAATGTTCCCAACAATATGACATGTTCCCAGCAATACGATACAATAAAACAAAATCTTGTTCACAAGGACATTATGGGCTCAGAGTATGAAATCTGAAAATAATTGAAACATGTTTAGGAGAACATAATGGGCTCAGAATGTAGCAAAATCTTCTTCGAAAAATATCTTGATATGAAGAACATATCAAAAATGAAAATTCCTGTGTATAAAAAATAGGGCCGGCCAACCCATCAAATATGATACATGTTCTCTGCAAATATGATACATGTTCCCTGCAAATATGATACAGAAAACCAGCAAGATGACATGTTCGTAGCAATATGACATGTTCCCAGCAAATATAACATGTTTCCAGCAATATAATACAATGAAACAAAATCTTGTTCACAAAGAGATTATGGGCTCAGAGTATGAAAACTGGAAATAATTAAAACTTGTTCAGGAGAACATTATGGGCTCAGAATGTAGCAAAATCTTCTTCGAAAAATATCATCAGACGAAGAACATATCAAAAATAAAAATTCCCCTGTACAAAAAATAGGGCCGGCCAACCCATCAAATAGGATACATGTTCTCTGCAAATATGATACATGTTCCCTGTAAATATGATACATAAAACCAGCAAGATGACATGTTCCCCGCAAATATGACATGTTCCCAGCAAATTTGACATGTTCCCAGCAATACGACATGTTCCCAGCAAATATTACATGTTCCCAGCAATGGAAAATGTTCCCAGCCATATGACATGTTCCTAGCAATATGATACAACGAAACAAAATCTTGTTCACAAGGACATTATGGGCTCAGAGTATGTCACGCCCCAGAACCAGAATACTGGAGAGCGGGGGCAGACATAGCCAGCTACGTATATGAAATGGATTCCATCTCGCTATACGGTCACGGCTGTCTAGATACATGAGGGTTTACTACAAGCCAACAGTCTCTTAAGGTCATGAACAAGCCTAGTGTCTCAATCATAAGCAAGTAAGTAAATGTTACAAGATGTATGATCATTAAATATACAATAATAAGGCGTCCCAAATATTACATATTCAGCTGATCATGAAGCTAGTCGTTACAAAATGTTAGGACTAGCAAGAGTTTAGTCATACATGATCAACCCTAGGATCTGTTAATCATGTTACAGCCCGTAGGCAGACAATAAGTAAAGTGCAATCGAGCTAAACAGGTGCTCGTCGGCTAAACGCCTCAAAAGAATATTTTTACAATAGAGCGGGAGAGCCAAAAATAACCCACTCGTTGTCAGGGTTCCGTCTAGTGGCCACCATCTGGCTGGAAGGTCGGTAGATCCTCTGGAGCTGCTCCGAAATCTGGCCATACAAAACCAGCTGGGTCAGACCCCAGAAAGAGCAAGTGCCACAAAGGAAGCTTCACTTAAGAACTAAAACCAGCAATCAGCACAAGATATAAATAAAAGTAAGAACTGGAAATAAAGAAAATACACCAGGATGATATACGACGAGATAACCATGGAACTATTCAGATAACCAGGTTACAATCCGTAAACCAAACAAGGACCGGGGTTGTAACCCTTCGTCTGAACAGAACTTGGAATTCTCACCATTTATCGGTAAAATAAATACAAGCATTCTGGTCATTCAATAATCTGGAACAGGATTCAGGTCAAGACTAGACTGGTTAGACTCCGTCCAATCACTTCACGGCCAAGCAAGAATTACGGCTTGATAAATTAACTAACTAGGGTTGTCACAAGCCTAATTACTAACAAGATGCAGCAAGATTATTCCACAGCCACAAGCCCTGCAGACCATCCAGGTTACCCAGGTCGAGAGATTAGGGTTGAATTCAGGTGGGTACATCATCCAGAAAACGCATGTACCCTTAGGTAGCTTGAAGGGTGCAACACATGACAGTGTGCTGGAAATGTGCCCTACTCGGCGGCAGGCTACAGATCCCAAGGCGTGCCCAGGTAACGGGATTGCCTGTAGCTAGAAAATCTCTTCATGACTAATGTATCAATCTAGTTATTAGTCCTTAGTTCATTTCAATGGGTACTCCTGACCGTGGTACTCAGGAGTCCCATCCTAGACATGATGCAAGACAGGACTGGTTTATTTATACAAGCACAATCACCCACGGTGTCCAGGATTAATTATACAGGTCATGTCATGTCAGGTAGCCGTCGCAACAGCTATTCGAGATAATCATGTCAGGTAATCATGTCAAGTGTAATAGTCAGGAGTGCGCCACGACGGGTCACTATCAGGTCATGTCATGTTACTCATGTCAGGAGTGCACCACTATGGGTCACTATCGTGTCATGCTCCATTATCAATTCCAAACATATTAAGTAAATTCATGATTATCAAGTTCAGGACAAAAGGCGTAAGGATATAAAATGGACGTTAAATATCTAATAAAATATCAATATACAGGGCTATAGAAGATCAAGGGTAATCAGGCTACGCTCAAGCCAGGCTATGCTCAGGCTAGCGTACGCTCAGGTCTGCGTACCAAAGGATCCATACACTTCCAATGGGAAGCGTACGCAAGGGTCAGCGTACACAAGGGCACGCTCAAGCTTACGCTCAAGCTAGCGTACGCTCAAGACTGCGTACGCTCGAGCTAGCGTACGAAAGGGGCCAGCGTACGCCTTGCTCGCTTAAGCTAGCGTACCAAGGCACGCGTACGCTCAAGCTAGCGTACGAAAGCTAGCGTACGCTCAAGACACACTGCCAACAGGCAGCGTATTAAGGTGAGCGTACGCTCACTAAAGAGCAGCGTACGAAAGCTAGCGTACGCTCGCTAAACAGCAGCGTACGAAGGCTAGCGTACGCTCGCTAAACAGCAGCGTACGAAGGCTAGCGTACGCTCGCTAAACAGCAGCGTACGAAGGCTAGCGTACGCTCACTAAACAGCAGCGTACGACTCAGTGGCGTAAGCTAAAAAGCTAGCTCACTGTTCATTGTCTTCTCCAAATGGCAAGAACAACAAGAACTCTAAAGTTGAATCTAAGCTTCCATTGTCCATATCTTGGTCAAAACAAGTCCGAATCCAACTTTCCAAAGGTCGAAATTGGGTAGAATGAAATTCTCTAAAATATGGAACCATCAAAACTTAAAAACAAAGAAGTTAATAGATCAAAACCACCAAAATCCGAAAGTAGCAAAACTCTAGATCTACAAGAATTAAAGTCTCAAAATAGAAAATGACAAGTTCTAATGTGGTTTAGAATCATGAGGAGAAGCTAATGAAACCATCAAAAGGAGTTCTCTTGTGGAAGCAAGTTGCACTTGCCTATGGTGTTCTTGGTTGGTGGAGAAGAGTAATGGTAGGGGAAGGAGAAGTAAATGAGAATTATGGAGAGAGAGAAAGAAGAAATGGCAATAAATATCAAAGGTGATGGTAGGTAGGGGGTTGTGGTAAAAATGAAGGAGAAGCATAGGCTAAGGTATTCCACCCTTGGCCCATGATGAACCAAGCATTGGGCCGGCCGAACCAAGCCAACCCAAACCGAGAGTAAACAAGCCAAGCCAAACCAAGGAGATATGCAATACAAGATAAAATACGTATACGTATTCCTAATACGTAATACGAACAACAGGCATTACAACTCTATCCACCTTAAAAGAATTCCGTCCTCGAAATTTAATTAAGAGGCTAGAGGGACAAGAACAAGCTATACTATTCACAGGCAATTATACTAGGCAATCAATCAATCATGCAAGCAAGAAATTGATGGCATGAGGCATAAGAAAGACATTATACCTCACGAGTCAAATAAGTCAGGTTATCGCGATCGGATATCATCCTCACGCTCCCATGTTGACTCCCCCAAAGAGTGATGACCCCAAGCAACTCGGACTAACTTGATAGTCTTGTTCTTGAGGATCTTCTCTCTTCGATCCAATATAGACACGGGCCTCTCCTCATACGAAAGGTTGGTACCAACAACCAATTCCGAATGATCCAGGATGTGGCTCGGGTCCGGGATGTACCGTCGTAATTGGGACACATAGAACACGTCATGCACCTCGCTTAGCGACGGTGAAAGAGCGAGACGATAGGATACATCTCCTACTCGCTCCAGAATGTCAAACGGTCCTATATACCTAGGACTAAGCTTGCCCCGTACGCCGAAACGAATGACGCCACGGTTAGGCGAAATCCTCAGGAATACATGATCGCCGACCGAAAACTCGAGAGGACGCCGATGAGAATCCGCCCAATGACGCTGGCGATCTTGGGCAACTCGAAGGTGATCTCTGACTCGCCCGACAACTTCAACGGTCTGAGCAATCATTTCTGGACCAAGCATCTGCCTCTCTCCAACATCATCCCAGGCTAGCGGGGATCTGCACTTCCTGCCATACAGTGCCTCGAACGGTGCCATCTGGATACTGGCCTGGAAACTATTATTGTACGAGAATTCCACCAGGTGTAAATGATCTTCCCATGAACCACCGAAGTCAAGTGTGCAAGACCGCAACATGTCTTCAAGAGTCTGGATCGTGTGCTCCGACTGTCCATCTGTCTGCGGGTGATATGCTGAACTGAACTGGAGATGAGTCCCCAAACTCTCTTGCAAGCTACGCCAAAAGTGCGACATAAATCTTGAATCTCGGTCCGAGATGATACTGACTGGCACACCGTGCAATCTGACAATCTGCCTGAGGTACATCTCTGCTAACTGAGCCGTCGACTGACCAACTCTGAATGGAAGAAAGTGAGCCACTTTCGTGAGCCTGTCAACTATAACCCAGATAGCATCTCTACCTGCTGGGAATCTAGGTAGTCCAGTCACGAAATCTATGGTCACATGCTCCCACTTCCATTCTGGAATCGGTAAGGGCTGAAGAAGTCCAGCCGGTCTCTGATGTTCGGCTTTAACTTGTTGGCAAACCAAACACCGAGAGACAAACCGGGCTATCTCCCGCTTCATGCCATTCCACCAGAAGTGCTGACGGATATCACGGTACATCTTCGTACTGCCAGGATGGATGGAATACTGCGAACTGTGCGCTTCTGACATGATCTCCTGCCGGATATCTCCGCTGGGTACACAAAGACGCTTACCATGCCTAAGTGTACCATCCTCATGAATACATAACTCTGGTCTTCGTCCTGCCTCACACTCTGCTCTGAGTCGCTGAAGCTTGGAATCTGTTGACTGCGTCATCCGGATCCTCTCGACTATAGTGGACTGAACTTGCATGCTGGCCATCAACGCCACACTGGAAGAGAGAACAACTTCAATATCCATCTTCTGAAGATCTGCTAACAGCTCCGGTTGTGCTGTTAGGAAATAAGCTCCGGCTCTCCTGCTCAATGCATCTGCTACGACATTGGCCTTCCCAGGATGATACTGCAAGCTGACATCATAATACACAAGAAGCTCCAGCCACCTCCTCTGACGCATGTTAAGATCCTTCTGGGTGAAAACATACTTCAGGCTCTTGTGGTCGGTAAAAATCTCCACCCTATCTCCATACAAGTAGTGCCTCCACAACTTAAGTGCAAACACCACTGCTGCCAGCTCCAAGTCATGGGTTGGGTAATTCCTCTCATGATCACGAAGTTGTCGTGACGCATAAGCTATTACCTTCCCGTGCTGCATCAGAACACATCATAACCTCTGTCTGAAGCATAACAGTACACTGAAAATCCTCCGGTTCCATCTGGAAGCGTAAGAATAGGAGCTGTTATCAGGCCTCGCTTCAACTGCTCAAAGAACTCTGACACTCTGCTGTCCAAGCAAACTGTGCATCCTTGCGGGTCAACTGGGTCAATGGCGCTGAAATCCGAGCAAAATCTGAAACAAACCGCCGGTAGTAGCCGGCCAATCCAAAAAAACTACGAACCTCTACAATGGTACTGGGCACTGGCCATGACTCAATAGCCACAATCTTCTGGGGATCCACTTCCACTCCTCCTCTGGTGATGATATGACCCAAGTACGAAATGCGATCGAGCCAGAACTCGCATTTACTGAACTTGGCATATAACTGGTGCTCTCTGAGAGTCTGAAGAACCACACGAAGATGCTGCCCATGCTCCGCCTCACTTTTGCTGTAGACCAGAATGTCATCCAAGAACACGATCACAAACTGATCCAAGTAAGGCATGAAGATGCGATTCATGAGGTCCATGAATACTGCCGGCACATTGGTTGCTCCAAAAGGCATAACAAGGAACTCCCAATGCCCATATCTCGATCTAAAAGCTGTCTTCGGGATGTCCTGCTCTCTGACTCTGATCTGGTGATATCCTGAGCGCAAGTCAATCTTCGAGAATACTGATGCCCCCTTGAGTTGATTAAACAAGTCATCTATCCTCCGAAGAGGGTATCTGTTCTTGATTGTCACTGAGTTCAAGGTACGATAATCAACACATAACCTAGACGTACCATCCTTCTTTTTCACAAGAAGCATCGGGGCTCCCCAAGGCGATCCACTAGCACGAATGAATCCCTTGGTTCTGAGTTCTTCAATCATCTTGTACAATATCTCCAACTCTGATGGCGCCATCTTGTAGACTCTCTCTGACACTGGGGCTGTCCCGGGAATCAAGTCTATAGTGAACTCGATCTCCCGCTCCGGAGGCATACCTGGAAGTTCTTCTGGAAAAACATCTAGAAACTCATCCACTATCCTGTGCAACTGAACTGTTGCTACTGCCATCCACAATATCGGAGGAGAAGGCTCAACCTCGCCTCGAGAGAAAGAAAACTCTGGCTCTCCTGGAATGCTAAAAACAACCCTACCAATATGGCAGTCTATCCTAGCATACTGGTTCCTCAACCAATCCATCCCTAGGACCACATCATAATCGGCCATCGGAAACTCTATCAATCTAGCGGGAAATTCTCTACCGCTAACTACGATCCGACACGAGGAAAATACTCTATCTACTCCCACAAGTTCGTTACCAGTAAGTATATTAAGCCTTACTGATAATGACTCGGGCTCCAATCCTACCCGTGTCGCGAATCGTGCAGACATAAATGAATACGATGCACCAGAATCAAATAAAACTGAAGCTGGAAA
Source organism: Iris pallida (assembly GCA_029216955.1). Lineage (NCBI taxonomy): Eukaryota > Viridiplantae > Streptophyta > Magnoliopsida > Asparagales > Iridaceae > Iris > Iris pallida. The sequence goes on from JANAVB010043017.1 coordinate 2,687,317, forward strand.
GGAGTTGACGAGAATAGTACCTGCCACTACCTCTCCTGGTGCCAATCCTTCCTCCACGGTCATCACCATAGCCTGACCGTGCCCTCGGGGTGCTGGTCCCCTCTGCTGAAATCCTCGCTGCCTGCTCTGACTCTGGGCTTGGACTTGTGCATACTGTTGGGGGTTCTGCTGCTGGAACACTTGGGTCTGAGGCGGCAAGGGCCTCGGCAATGGATACTACTGCTGATGGACCGGAGCTGGTCCTCTCACCGAAGAGCTAGAAAGGTTGGATGATGATGAACCACCCCTATTCGGGCAGGATCCAACCCTATGGTCTGGTGCTCCACAAGCCAAACACAATCCCTGTGCCCTGCGACATTCTGCCACCACATGGCCTGGCTTCCCACAATGAGAACAACCTACTGCGAAAGATTGCTTCTGCTTCTGCTACTGCTGCTGCTGAGGGTACGTCGGGGTTGAATGCTGAACCGACGTCACTGAGGCTGCTCGCCTCGGAGCTCCAATAGTCAAAGCCCTGGCTGCCGGGGCTGGTGCTGAAGACTGATTCATCTGGCCGTGAGATCTCTTTCGACCTCCGGTCCTGTCCACGATCCTCTGGGAGGTATACTCATGCCTCCGGGCTGCTCTCAAGACTGCATCAAAAGTCTGATGCTCAAACTGCTCAACTGCTAACAAGATCTCCAGGTGCAGTCCCTGCTGGAATCGTTGGGCTCTATCATACTCGGTTGCCACCAAGGTGGGAGCAAACCGACTGAGTCTCGAAAACTCGGCCGCATATCCATCGACCGTCCTGCCTCCTTGCTTCAGATTGGTGAACCTGGTCTGCAGATCATACCGAGCCACGGCATCGAAATACTTGGTCTGGAATCTCTCTCTGAATACTGCCCAAAGAATGGGTACTGCTAACCCAACGGCCTGCGCTGCCCACCAGCTGCGGGCAAGATCTAACAACTGCAGGCGCACCACGGCTACCTTCTCGTTCTCTGGAGTCTTGACTGCTTCTAGAACCACCTCTGTGTCCTGAAGCCATGCATCTGCCGCGATAGCATCTTCACTACCGTCGAAGAATGGAGGGTTCAAGCGCTTGAAGCTGTTGGCAGCGCTATTACCCTGATGACCACCCCGGGTCAAAGCATCCGCCACTGCCTGTTGCAAGGCATCTCCACGACGATCTTGAGAAGATATCAAGGTCCTGACGAGCCCTACCAAGTGCCATCATCAGGCTCGATAGGCTGAACTGGCTGAACTGGTGGCTCTTCTCCCATAGGCTCGACTATGGAGGCTACTCCGGAGTGCTGGGCTTGATCCCCAGGTTGCTGCTGGTCCGCGGGAGGTGCTCCGCCTTGCTGGTCGGTAGGACCACGAACAATGCCGCTGAAGAAGACGACATAGGGAACAATAAAGAAGGACCAGGACAGATCAAAGATACAAGCATATGGTCAGGACAAGAATCCAGGGATTCAGAAGATACGAGCAGAGATCAAGGACGAATACTGATTGAGACATCTATTCGGTAAACCCTCACATATCTTGATTTACAAGACCTGCATGGGCCACCACTTAAACCATGTCACGCCCCAGAACCAGAATACTGGAGAGCGGGGGCAGACATAGCCAGCTACGTATATGAAATAGATTCCATCTCGCTATACGGTCACGGCTGTCTAGATACATGAGGGTTTACTACAAGCCAACAGTCTCTTAAGGTAATGAACAAGCCTAGTGTCTCAATCATAAGCAAGTAAGTAAATGTTACAAGATGTATGATCATTAAATAACAATAATAAGGCGTCCCAAATATTACATATTCAGCTGATCATGAAGCTAGTCATTACAAAATGTTAGGACTAGCAAGAGTTTAGTCATACATGATCAACCCTAGGATCTGTTAATCATGTTACAGCCCGTAGGCAGACAGTAAGTAAAGTGCAATCGAGCTAATTAACAGGTGCTCGTCGGCTAAACGCCTCAAAAGAATATTTTTACAATAGAGCGGGAGAGCCAAAAATAACCCACTCGTTGCCAGGGTTCCGTCTAGTGGCCACCATCTGGCTGGAAGGTCGGTAGATCCTCTGGAGCTGCTCCGAAATCTGGCCATACAAAACCAGCTGGGTCAGACCCCAGAAAGAGCAAGTGCCACAAAGGAAGCTTCACTTAAGAACTAAAACCAGCAATCAGCACAAGATATAAATAAAAGTAAGAACTGGAAATAAAGAAAATACACCAGGATGATATACGACGAGATAACTATGGAACTATTCAGATAACCAGATTACAATCCGTAAACCAAACAAGGACCGGGGTTGTAACCTTTCGTCTGAACAGAGCTTGGAATTCTCACCATTTATCGGTAAAATAAATACAAGCATTCTGGTCATTCAATAATACTAGACTAGTTAGACTCCGTCCAATCACTTCACGGCCAAGCAAGAATTACGGCTTGATACATTAACTAACTAGGGTTGTCACAAGCCTAATTACTAACAAGATGCAGCAAGATTATTCCACAGCCACAAGCCCTGCAGACCATCCAGGTTACCCAGGTCGAGAGATTAGGGTTGAATTCAGGTGGGTACATCGTCCAGGAAACGCATGTACCCTTAGGTAGCTTGAAGGGTGCAACACATGACAGTGTGCTGGAAATGTGCCCTACTCGGCGGCAGGCTACAGATCCCAAGGCGTGCCCAGGTAACGGGATTGCCTGTAGCTAGAAAATCTCTTCATGACTAATGTATCAATCTAGTTATTAGTCCTTAGTTCATTTCAATAGGTACTCCTGACCGTGGTACTCAGGAGTCCCATCCTAGACATGATGCAAGACAGGACTGGTTTATTTATACAAGCACAATCACCCACGGTGTCCAGGATTAATTATACAGGTCATGCCATGTCAGGTAGCCGTCGCAACAGCTATTCGAGATAATCATGTCAAGTGTACTAGTCAGGAGTGCGCCACGACGGGCCACTATCAGGTCATGTCATGTTACTCATGTCAGGGTGCACCACTATCAGGTCAAGACTGCGTACGCTCGAGCTAGCGTACGAAAGGGGCCAGCGTACGCCTTGCTCGCTTAAGCTAGCGTACCAAGGTACGCGTACGCTCAAGCTAGCGTACGAAAGCTAGCGTACGCTCAAGACACACTGCCAATAGGCAGCGTATTAAGGTGAGCGTACGCTCACTAAAGAGAAACGTACGAAAGCTAGCGTACGCTCGCTAAACAGCAGCGTACGAAGGCCAGCGTACGAAGGCTAGCGTACGCTCGCTAAACAGCAGCGTACGAAGGCTAGCGTACGCTCGCTAAACAGCAGCGTACGAAGGCTAGCGTACGCTCACTAAACAGCAGCGTACGACTCAGTGGCGTAAGCTAAAAAGCTAGCTCACTGTTCATTGTCTTCTCCAAATGGCAAGAACAGCAAAAACTCTAAAGTTGAATCTAAGCTTCCATTGTCTATATCTTGGTCAAAACAAGTCCGAATCCAACTTTCCAAAGGTCGAAATTGGGTAGAATAAAATTCTCTAAAATATGGAACCATCAAAACTTGAAAACAAAGAAGTTAATAGATCAAAACCACCAAAATCCGAAAGTAGTAAAACTCTAGATCTACAAGAATCAAAGCCTCAAAATGGAAAATGACAAGTTCTAATGTGGTTTAGAATCATGAGGAGAAGCTAATGAAACCATCAAAAGGAGTTCTCTTGTGGAAGCAAGTTGCACTTGCCTATGGTGTTTTTGGTTGGTGGAGAAGAGTAATGGTAGGGGAAGGAGAAGTAAATGAGAATTATGGAGAGAGAGAAAGAAGAAATGGCAATAAATATCAAAGGTGGTGGTAGGTAGGGGGTTGTGGTGGAAATGAAGGAGAAGCATAGGCTAAGGTGTTCCACCCTTGGCCCATGATGAACCAAGCATTGGGCCGGCCGAACCAAGCCAACCCAAACCGAGAGTAAACAAGCCAAGCCAAACTAAGGAGATATACAAATACAAGATAAAATACGTATACGTATTCCAAATACGTAATACGAACAACATGCGTTACAGAGTATGAAAGCTGAAAATAATTCAAACTTGTTCAGGAGAACATTATGGGCTCAGAATGTAGTGAAATCTTCTTCGAAAAATATCATCACACGAAGAACATGTCAAAAATAAAAATTCCTGAGTAACATAACCTTGACACATGTACCATATTTGTTGGGAACATGTATCATATTTGCTGGGAACATGTACCATTATTTGTTTTACAATGAAACACAAGTCATCATAGCCCATAATGCATTCTCATCATAGCCCATATATTACAAGAAAATAAGACCAACTTATGCTGCAGTAACCAGAAACTGCCCCAAAATTGAAGTCACCAAAAACTGGAAGGAAGAAGAAGATACTGAAACTCATCACAGGAAAAATTGAAACTCATCATAGCCCATAATGCATTCTCATCATAGCCCATAGGAGATACTGAAACTCATCACAGCCCATATAAGATTTCAAAAAACCGAAACTCATCATTAACCCAAAACAGAAATTGAAGTGCTGCTCCTTTGCAAATATGGGAAGTAACAAAAAACTGAAACACATGACTGAAAATATCAACAACTTAAGCACAAGTTTGGGAAAAAAAGTTATTGGCTCAAAGGATTCACCATCCCACTCATCATCGCCAATTTAAAAACTTAGCTACCTCTATCCATCACCAAATTGGTGGGGGAGGCCATCAAGTTTTGGTTCTCATCGTGGGGCACATTCCTCATTTGTGTTGTCGGGACAGAAATAACATTTTAGACTCAAAGGTTGTACCTTCCTCATCATTGTCTAAAAGCAGGCTACAAGTTGGCTACCTCCGTCCATCACCACAATGGTAGAGGAGGCCACCAACTTTAGCTTGTAATTAGGTTGCACCTTCATAGCTCATTCAAAGACAACTCCTGCACCCAAACAGTACATACCCCTTGTCATTACATTATAGGTGTAGACAAAAAAAAACTTGGGTCTACACAAATAAGTTGGTACTACATAAAAGAGATGCAGACTAAAATTGATACAAGTAATGTTAGAAAACCCAAAGTAACAATAATGGCCGATGGGTGGCCATTGCGCACATCTTCTCCCTTAGGCCATGTAGAGATGGCCTAGAAAGGGCATCCTTTAAAATTGTCATGTCATTAGCACAACCTTCCCATCATGCCAGGATATAAGTAAATTTCTTGTCGGGAGTACAAGCCGCTAACATATTTTGTGTTACTTGTTTTCTACCCCTAAACCTCGCTACTATAGCAACTGGGAGGGTGGCTTGGATATGGGTGCCATCTATCATCCCTATACAATCCTACAGTTCAGTAAAATGCATATGTAACGTATAATGTGATTAGGTTACATAATGCAATCTTAATTTATAGAAAATAACAGTTTTACCTCAAAATACGGATACTATTCTGCTGAATTTAGTATTTCCGTCGGAGTGTCAGACCCTGCTTGCTTCACAAATCGTTCTTAAATTGAACATATTGCACCTAGAACTTTATTAAAATACCTAGAAACTGTCTCTCCGGATCGAATGAATTCAATGCCGCATACTCTATTTTTTGCCTTATGTCCCAATATGTAAAGGAATATGTGTAATGACCCGCTCCGCCCTAGCGGAACGCCGATTCAAACGGCAAGTTCAACGACTCAAATGAGCCGTCGACCCGAAGAGTTGGCATCGACCTGAAGAAGAATCGATGCAAGACTTACATTGGCCCGTCAAGGATGAATCCAGACTTAGACTTTCAAAGGTGCGCTCGGAGTATCGCTCGGGCGATGCGAACATCGCTAAGGTGGGTGGCTCCGATGAACCCGTCTTTGCTTAGCCTAGACACATAACAATACGGACACTATCGCTAGAATCGCTAGGCGATAACACTGCGCATTTTAATAAATGACTCAACGCACCTAGCTAAGAGAATAATCCCATCTTGCATGCCTGTATAGAATATGGAAAAGAACATAGAAAATATGAGATCTCTCGCACCGTGCTCTACGCTCGTGCTAAGGGACGGGCTTACATTTCGAGTTCCTTATGCGTTCAACAATGAAACAATGAATGGGTTACAACAATAGAACGGGAAGACTATCAACATAGTCGTTCCGAGTAGAGTATAGCGACATTGAAAGACTATGGGACCGATGGGTCGCCAAGGCGACTCCCGCACGGGAAGTTACATAATGTGTGAATGAAAGAATGAATGGATAAGTGAATGAATGAACCAACGAATAAATGAATGAATGAATGAATCTATGAACGAACAAACAAGTGAAAGAAAGAAAGAATGAATGAAAGATAAGAAGGAAAGAATGGTTAGCGACAGGTGTGACGGGCACGTGCAATGGGGCTCGCTACCCGCGCTGCACGGACGCCAACCTGGTCGATAACGTATTAAGGCTAAGGGTTAGCCTACGGCGCAGAGACAGCCGTTAAGTTAAAATGACAAATAAAACGAAATGGTCGTGGACACCTCCATCGTATACGGGGGAGAGGCGAAATAAGGATATTTCTAGCGGCTCAGTCAAAGTGTGAAGGACGTGCCGGTCCGGACGGAAATCAAAGTTTGGCTTACGTACAGGCCTGAGTGCGGGCTTGGCCACCAGGGGACATAAGACCGGGTATTTCAAAAGACTATCAGGGTGTACCAAGCCGCACGCCATGATAGGTGAGAAATTACCAAGGGAAAGACATGTCCAAATTGGCTTGTGTTGCCAGCGATCGATGCATATAGATTAAGTGGGCTTTGCTGGTGGCAATCCACGTGCAAGTCCTTGCATTGAAATTAAAGTAGTCTAAGTTAGCTAAATGAAGTGCCTTCTGAACAGGCTTGAATATAACACACCAGATAATCGAGAGTACTTCGGCAAAGGAGTTAGAAAATACGCCTACGACGTGCTAGGACCCGAGGCAGGGACACGCCCTTGATATTGAAAGTTTACATGAGACACGCTAAGTTATTTCTTATGAATTGTTGACTAACTTGGTTTACTTTGGACATGGAAGGCCGGACGGTAAGTATGGATAAGTCGTGCATATATTTTCATGCGACACTTGAATTCGGCAATACGAGATAGGTTTGGAATATGCCATGAAACTGATCCTAAGGCAAGATTTGAAAGACAATGAATGATAGAGATGCACAAAAGTAAATAGAACGTGTTTGGTAATGATAGCATTGTGGGCGAGCTAGCCTCCCCACCATTGCATAACAATGTACTGATAACCCCACAGTCTGCTTGCAGGAAGCAGGAAACGTCGGCAGGTGCGGAGCCTTCCTCGAACGTGCTAAGGCGCGGAGCTATCTCTGGGGCCTTGGAACGTTGCAGAAGCTGAAGCACCCTATACAGGACATAATGTATCGAAACATCGCCATGAATCATTCCATCTTGTAAGCCACTCGGCACGCCATTTATGTTTTAGAGAGAGAGGCTTGAGCGATTTGTAATATCGGTCTAGCGCCGCTTGTAAACTTCTTGAAAATCAATAAAGTGTTTGAATTCGCTTCAACTTGTGTTCATTTACTTTCCGCTGCAAATAGAGACACTCTGTGCGACTCTGTGGCCTCACTCAAATCGGCCGTTTCTGGACTTGGCCTTGCACGGGCACAACCTAGGCCCGTGCGGCATCACGCCTTAGCGCGGACGATCGCTCCTACGGGAGCGGGACGTGACAGATTGGTATCAGAGCACGGCTTTACGTCCTTGGACTTTATTTCGATTCTCTCAGTTTTAAAAGCTCGCTTGAAAACAAAGAAGTATACGCTCTCTCTCGTTGTGCCTTGGGATGTTCCATACAATAAGTCTAATAATTGCAAAAGTTCGTACAAGTACTCGGTTGGACGGGATCGATAGGCGAAGGCCTTTGTGCCACCACGACGAACTTGAGTTGGAAGGAACCGATGCTAAGAGTTAGCAAACGCAGTGCGTGCTTGAATAAGCTTACGCTGACAATAGAAAACGAAGTACACGAGACCGGAGTATAGTTCCAATAGGATGATTATGCACACGGCCTTCTGGCTAAGTTGTGCCGCGTGTCGCGTACCTCGACTTTTGGGTACAATCGGGTTGCGAGTGATATCAAGTATCGCTCGATCGAGAACGGAGATACACTTTGAGTGTCTATCGATAGGAACGCTATCGAGTTAACGCTTAGGCGTACCCGAAAGATTGGCTTGGATTTTGAGGATTAATGCGAACGACTTAGTACGTCGAGGCGACGTGAGCGATTACGCTAGAGATTCGTCGAACGAATCTGAAGGATGTCTTAGCGCATGACGCAAACGTGATTGAGGACTAGATCGTATGGCTTGAATCTGAGTGGTGTATGTGATAGGCTCGGAGAAGAATAAAAATGAGTGTCGACGAAGAATATTGAACTTGTGATGCGGATTGTCAACCATGTAAGTACCGGTGACAATGTCAACCATGGATAACTCCTGAATAAGTATGCACATTTTGATCAACGACACATGCTAAAAGTAGTAGTTGTTCTTCTAGTTACATTCCTAAAAGTTTTCTTTTTTATTAAATGCAGATACTGGATCACGAAGACAATGTGATGATGAGGCCATTGAAGCTTAATAGCATAGGAAAACAAACAACGGCTGAGTAGAGAAGATCAATGATAACTCCATTACATTTTTGTAGAGTCTGCAACAGTTAAAAATTGTTTTGGTACAAAAATATTGAACTTGTGATGCGGATTGTTGACCTCAAAAAAACATTTCATTTGTTTAATTTAGTCGATACAGCCATCAGTATGGATTATGGGGGTGTTAACATAGTGCCCAGGGGGGCGGTGGACCAGATTTAGGTCCGAGACGATTTTGTAGCCAGGGCTCCCCTAGGGATAGGGATAAGCCAGACTACGGATTGAATAACCCTTATCTGCTTAGGGCAATTTCTAGACTCAGCCTGATCCCAATAGAGGTCAAGGTCACAGTCTCGGATGAAAATATTTATACTCAAGGATGGAACAATCTCTCTTGGCTATTCGGTCCATATATCTTGGAGGAGATACAGCTTTAAAAAATTGGAAATTGGAGGAGATACAGCTTTAAAAAATTGGAAATTTTTGACTTTCATCCCACTTGTTAATATGAATTTGTACTTACATCCTACCTTTTAATTTTATTGAACTTATATCCCACTTTTTGTCACGAAAAATATTAGTTTTGTCACGAAAAATACTTTTAGTGACAAAAAGTGTGTGATGTAAGTCTAAAAAAATTAAAAAGTGGGATGTAAGTACAAATGCTTATTAATAAGTGGGATGAAAGTCAAAAAATTCCTAAAAAAATAGTAAATAGTCTTATCAATACACAAATGTACTCAGTTGTGCTTATACTCGTCACGGTTACGCAATCTTCAGTCTAAAGCTCTCGAACTGTGCTATCCCGAGACATTGAAAATTGTTTCAATAATATATTTCAGGAATAATGTTGAGATATATATTTTAAATCATAACTTATCGGTATGTCTCTAGTCAGTCATCTAATTAGCCAGGAACTTGGGAGCGTTGGCACCATCGAACTCCTACGATATCTTCGGATCTATTAACAGGATTAAGGAACAACACCATGAGCGTTTTATGTATCCGTATTTTGTTCAATGGTATTTTAGGAATTTCATCTGTAAAGGAGTATGTATAAGCACTATATATGTTCTACATTGTCTATTCGTCCAGTGAACATCGATTTGTTGTTGACCATTAACGTAGTCAAAGCTGAACCAGATAAACTCGTGTATTTACTTTATGTTTCCAATCCAGGGTTTTTATGTGCCCGTATTTTTTTCCCTCTTATTTATTGTTTATTTTAATTTTTGACTTATTTTGTTTTCCTTTAGTGTGGGGCAAGTTTATTTTTTACTGCAAAAATAATTTGTTATAGGAAAATTGTAAAAATGCAAGTAGTACTTTTGACGGTATTGTGTTTCTAAAATACCAGACGGTCTAGCGTTTTCGTAGCAAAAGAGCCAAGACCGTCTAATGTTTCTGTAGTTGAAAGATAAATAAATAAAATGTCAGAATCGCTGGACGGTCTTGCAAGTTGGACTTCTCTAACTAAATTTTACAAACTTAGTATCGTGGACAGAATTTCAGATAAATATGTTTTTCTACATAATTTCTCTCTCTCTCTCTCTCTCATTCTTTCTACATATATGTTTTCCAATTTGTTTCTCCATTATTCCTCTCAATCTATTTATGGGGACCAAAGATGTAATTAAACAAAATGACATAGTGACATAATAAACTGAAGACTAATCGTTGATTATGTTGGATGTAGCTCGTGTTCATTAGAAGTGCTACAAGCGTCAACTGAGAACTTGGTGAAACTTGCATGGCGAAACGAGCAGGAAAATAACAAGTATCAGACTGGTGGCATAACGACGGTATAATGTTGATATACCGTTGGTATACTTGAAAGTAGACAAATCGTCCAACATGTTTTAAGACAAATTGGGTCTCATAAACACCATACCGACAATATGACAACGTTGTACTAACATTATGCCGACGACACACCAGTGGGTTGGGATCTGCTCAATTTAGGAGAGGAGCAGATCTAAAGTTTGGGTTTCGATTGTCAAGGTTGCTCCAAGGACTAGGCTAAGTACTTATGGGAGGATATTCACAGGGGCGGCCCTGGTAAAATACAGACTGGGCAATTATCAAGGATTCAAAGACTAAAATGATACAAACATGACCGTGTCCAGAATAGAACCATGATGTACTATGAGCCACCCTTATATATACTAAAAGAGTTTTGTTGTAGTGCTTATCATGTTAAACTTATGTACAAGAGGTCCTTAATTCAAATTTGGATGACAACAATTTTTTTATGTTTATTTTTGTTTTAATTACTTATTTTATTTTATTTTACATTATGTATGAGTTCCCTTTTCATGGGAGTTCACCTCGGACCCCATGAGCTGAGGGTTGCCCCGGGTATTCAGTGCTTCCAATGGACAAGTGCTTGAGGCCATTGATTACTAAAAGAGAGAATGTTTGGGATTTTGCTAAAAAGTCATCAACCGAATCTTTGAGGGAGATTGAAGGAGAGCTAGTCGGATATATTGCTAAGGAAAAAGTAGCGGTTGAGGTTTGCTTTGTAATCATTTTGTAAGATTTTCTCGTGATTCAATAAAGTTCTCCCCTTGGCCCATATAGGTTCGGTTATTATTGTGCTTTGTTATTCTTGTCATTATAAAAATACTAGTAAATACATGTACTTTGCACGTATAATAACTGATAATAAGAATAGTATCCAACTATAATCAAATATGTCTTCTAACTCATATGGTTAAGTTGTGAGGTATTTATTTATTTTTTTGGTTGAGTTCGATTCTTCATGTTGACAAATTTAAACTTTTTTCAACAATTTTTACAAAAATTTTTTTAAATAAAATAGACCGTGATATAATGACGGCTTAGACGGCTCACTTTTGAGCCGTTTTGAAGCCTCATTATATAGTGTAAGATTGTCGTGTTCTCGCTTCTTCGTGCTGCATAACAGATTTAGATATAACCTTGAATTATTTTGAAGATAGAGCAAGCAAAACTGAATATTGGATATTAGTCCTTCAGCGAGAGAGATTTTGAAATAGAACACTTATTACTGCATTTTTAAGATAAATAACAGCGTAATACCGATATATCCTTCCTTTTCTATTTTCATTTTGTTCATTGAGGAGGCTATATATCCAAGTTGTTTGAGAACCCTGATGTCTCAAAAATCAATATTTACATGCAGCTGGAGCAACCTTGCACAAGTCAAACTCAACATTGCCACTGCAGCTGGTACAGTTCAAGTAGCTGTAATATACGAGTAATTACTGGACATGAAGTCTCTCTCTCTCTCTCTCACACACATATATATGTATGCTTCAAGACTTTGTCTATTCGTCCAGTGAACATCGATTTGTTGTTGACCATTAACGTAGTCAAAGCTGAACCAGATAAACTCGTGTATTTACTTTATGTGTCCAATCCAGGGTTTTTATGTGCCCGTATTTTTTTCCGTCTTATTTTAATTTTTGACTTATTTTGTTTTCCTTTAGTGTGGGGCAAGTTTATTTTTTACTGCAAAACTAATTTGTTATAGGAAAATTGTAAAAATGCAAGTAGTACTTTTGACGGTATTGTGTTTCTAAAATACCAGACGGTCTAGCATTTTCGTAGCAAAAGAGCCAAGACCGTCTAATGTTTCTGTAGTTGAAAGATAAATAAATAAAATGTCAGAATCGCTGGACGGTTTTGCAAGTTGGACTTCTCTAACTAAATTTTACAAACTTAGTATCGTGGACAGAATTTCAGAGAAATATGTTTTTCTACATAATTTCTCTCTCTCTCTCTCTCTCTCTCTCTCTCTCTCTCTCTCTCATGAGGTCTTTCTACATATATGTTTTCCAATTTGTTTCTCCATTATTCCTCTCAATCTATTTATGGGGACCAAAGATGTAAACAAAATGATATAGTGACATAACAAACTGAAGACTAATCATAGATTATGTTGGATGTAGCTCGTGTTCATTAGGAGTGCTAAAACCGTCAACTGAGAACTTGGTGAAGCTTGCATGGTGAAACGAGCAGGAAAATAACAAGTATCAGACTGGTGGCATAACGATGGTATAATGTCGATATACCGCTGGTATACTTGAAAGTAGACAAATCGTCCAACATGTTTTAAGACAAATTGGGTATATTAGAGAATTTTTTGGGATTTTGCTAAAAAGTCATCAACCGAATCTTTGAGGAGTTTGAAGGAGAGCTAGTCGGATATATTGCTAATGAAAAAGTAGCGGTTAAGGTTTGCTTTGTAATCATTTTGTAAGATTCTCTCGTGATTCAATAAAGTTCTCCCCTCGGCCCATATAGGTTAGGTTATTATTGTGCTTTATTATTCTTGTCATTATAAAAATATTGTCATGTTCTCGCTTCTTCGTGCCGCATAACAGATTTAGATATAACCTTTAATTATTTTGAAGATAGAGCAAGCAAAACTGAATATTGGATATTAGTCCTTCAGCGAGAGAGATTTTGAAATAGAACACTTATTACTGCATTTCTAAGAAAAATAACAGCATAATACCGATATATCCTTCCTTTTCTATTTTTATTTTGTTCATTGAGGAGGCTATATATCCAAGTTGTTTGAGAACCCTGATGTCTCAAAAATCAATATTTACATGCAGCTGGAGCAACCTTTTGCACAAGTAAAACTCAACATTGCCACTGCAGCCAGGGGCGGACGCAGGAATTCAAGAGAGGGGGTCGGTCTTAAACATAAAGAGTGTAAAAATAAAATCACATTCTAAAAATCACAAGATAATTTTCAAAACACATACATGTGTTCATTGAATAATGTCTTACAAAACACAAGATAAGTAATCTCAGATTACAACAACTAATTTCAGATTACAATACTCCTCTGCGATTGCACATCTTTTGAAATCGTTGAATAATGTCTTCATTGCTTACGGTCCCAGACATTTCTTTCTCAATATAAGCAATCAAACAGTCATTCATAAACAGTCATTCGTAGCAAAAGAGCCAAGACCGTCTAATGTTTCTGTAGTTGAAAGATAAATAAATAAAATATCAGAATCGCTGGACGGTCTTGCAAGTTGGACTTCTCTAACTAAATTTTACAAACTTAGTATCGTGGACAGAATTTCAGAGAAATATGTTTTTCTACATAATTTCTCTCTCTCTCTCTCTCTCTCTCTCTCTCTCTCTCTCATGAGGTCTTTCTACATATATGTTTTCCTATTTGTTTCTCTCCATTATTCCTCTCAATCTATTTATGGGGACCAAAGATGTAATTAAACAAAATGACATAGTGACATAATAAACTGAAGACTAATCGTAGATTATGTTGGATGTAGCTCGTGTTCATTAGAAGTGCTACAAGCGTCAACTGAGAACTTGGTGAAACTTGCATGGCGAAACGAGCAGAAAAATAACAAGTATCAGACTGGTGGCATAACGACGGTATAATGTTGATATACCGCTGGTATACTTGAAAGTAGACAAATCGCCCAACATGTTTTAAGACAAATTGGGTCTCATAAACACCATACCGACGATATGACAACGTTGTACTAACAGTATGCCGACGACATACCAGTGGGTTGGGATCTGCTCAGTTTATGAGAGGAGCAGATCTAAAGTTTGGGTTTCGATTGTCAAGGTTGCTCCAAGGACTAGGCTAAGTACTTATGGGAGGATATTCACAGGGGCGGCCCTGGTAAAATACAGACTGGGCAATTATCAAGGATTCAAAGACTAAAATGATACAAACATGACTGTGTCTAGAATAGAACCATGATGTACTATGAGCCACCTGTTGGAGTGGGTGGGGTTCCCAACCTATGTGGAGAAGACCCCGGAGTGCGACGAGCGCCGTTCGTGTGTCGAAGAAGCTCGGGAAGTGGGCGACGTAGAGTCGCTGCTGCTGTTGCTGCCCAGGGGGAGATTCTGGAACAGGGGATCCGAGTTCGGGCCGAACTCGGTCCCATGGCGAGTTCGGGCCGAACTCGGTCTGGCCACTCCAGTACTGTGGGGTGAGGTTCTGGATGCTTGACACAGAGTTCTGGCCGAACTCTGTGTCGTCGGGGGCTGAAGCGGATTTTAGGATGAGTTTTCATCATTGGATCTAATCCAACGGTCCAGGTTGGTTGCGGGATTGGGGAGTTATATTGAGTTTTCTCAACCCTAATTCATAATCGCAAGTATTGGACAACACAAAAAGTTCGAGAGAGAAGGAGGCAAGAGTGCCATTGCAACTTCGGAGAAGAAGACGGAGGATCGAAGGTCGTTTTTCGAAGGAGATCGTGTTTCGGGTAATCTCTACTCGTCGTTCTCGTTCTTCGTAGCCTTGTGATCATTGTTCTTATCTCTGAGTGTTGTGGGGATCCGATTTGGATCGGAGGAGTTTGTAGAGGGTGTAATTCTTCTATTCCATTAGTGGAGGCTTCTCAGGGTTGGACTCCGATCGTCCCGTGGTTTTTCCCGCAAGGGTTTCCACGTCAAAAATTCTCTGTGTCTGCGTGGACTGTTTTTGTGTGGTTGTTTTTGGTTCGTGCGTTGTATTGCTCGGTCCTCTCGCAGGTACTCTCCGGTTTGGGGAAAGGTTTCCGCGTTTCTTTCCCAACAGAGTGGTATCAGAGCTTTGGGTTCAAAGGGTGTCAGGAGTTGACAGAGGAACCAGAGAGGAGAGATGGACGCGAAGCCGGTGCGCATGGTGAACCTTAATGGCACAAACTATCATTATTGGCGGAGCAAGATGAAGGATTTGCTATTTGTCAAGAAGCTGCATCTACCTGTGTTTGCATCCGAGAGGCCCAGTGATAAATCCGAGGAGGACTGGAAGTTCGAGCACATACAGGTGTGTGGGTACATACGGCAGTTTGTTGATGAGAACGTGTACAATCACGTTGCCAATATTGAGCACGCGAAGACGTTATGGGATAAGCTGGAATCCTTGTATGCGAAGAAGACCGGGGTAAACAAGTTGTTCCTGATCCGAACGATGATGGGTCTGCGGTACAAGGATGGGGCGTCTATTACGGATCACTTGAGTGATTTCCAGGGCGTGGTTGACCAGTTATCTTCTATGGGAGTCAAGTTCGACGACGAAGTTCAGGGACTGTGGCTGCTGTGTACCTTGCCAGACTCGTGGGAGACCGTACGAGTATCTATGATCGCTTCTGCTCCAGAGGGCGTGGTCAGTCTGGAGTTTGCCAAGAGCGGGGTGTTGAATGAAGAGATGCGGAGACGTTCTCAGGGCACTTCATCCACATCCCACCACTCAGAGGCATTGGTTTCAGAGAGCCGTGGAAGGGGCAAAAGCAGGGGTCCAGGTGGTGGCAGAGACAAGAGCAGGGGGAAGTCCAAAGGTCGGTACGAGGACTCATAGTGTTACCATTGCGGTAAGAAGGGCCATATCAAGCGGAATTGTTTCGTTTGGAAGAAGGAGAAGAAGGGCGACAAGGGGAAGCAAGAAGAGAACACTACAGCGGCGGCCTCGACGCATGGAGGCGATGTGATCGTCGTAGGTGATGAGGTCATTACTAACCTCGCCTGCGATGACAATTCTTGGCTGGTGGACTCAGGGGCTTCAGCACATGTATCTCACAATAGGACACTGTTTGCCACTTACACGACAGGCGACTGTGGCGTGTTGAAGATGGGCAACGGAGATGTGTCGAAGGCGGTTGCCATTGGAGATGTGCATTTGAGAACGAAGACGGGTGCGGTTCTTGTTCTCAAGGATGTTCGTCACGTCCCTGATATCCGTTTCAACCTGGTGTCGGTTGGAAGGTTGGATGACGAGGGATTCTTCAGTCTCTTCGGGAATAGTCAGTGGAAGCTTTCCAGAGGTTCGTTGGTGATTGCCAGAGGAAGCAAGAAGTCCGGTCTCTACTATATGGAGGGGAGCGCACAGGGGGCACAGGAGGTGAACGCAGTCAGTGATGCGTCTACCGAGTTGTGGCACAGGCGGCTCGGCCATATCAGCGAGAAGGGGATGAGCTACTTGGTGAACAGGAAGGTGATTCCGGGGCTCAAGTCTACAAAGTTGGAGAAATGCACGCACTGTTTGGCTGGGAAGCAAAATAGGGTGTCTTTCCAGAGTCACCCAAGTTCGAGGAAGCCGGCGTTGCTCGAGTTGATTCACTCGGATGTCTGCGGTCCTATGAAGGTAAAAACTCTTGGTGGTGCTTCTTACTTTGTGACTTTTATTGATGACTGTTCCAGGAAGGTTTGGGTCTATGCCTTAAAGACCAAGGATCAGGTGCTGCCTACTTTCAAGGAGTTTCAGGCCTCCGTTGAAAGGGAGACGGGCAAGAAGTTGTTGTGTGTTCGGTCCGACAATGGCGGCGAATACATCGGTCCCTTTGATGCGTATTGCAGAGAGCAAGGGATACGACACCAGAAGACTCCGCCAAAGACACCTCAGCTCAATGGTGTAGCGGAGCGCATGAACAGGACACTGATGGAGAGGGTGCGGTGTTTGCTGTCAGAAGCAAACTTGCCGGGCAGTTATTGGGGTGAGGCTCTTCTCACAGCTGCTTATATTATTAATTTGTCTCCTAGTGCTCCTTTGCAGGGTGATGTGCCTGATAAAGTATGGTACGGCAAAGAGCCGTCATACAGTCACCTGCGGGCGTTTGGTTGTAAGGCCTTCGTGCATGTACCGAAGGACGAGAGGACCAAACTTGAGCCGAAGACGAGGCGATGCGTCTTTGTCGGCTACGGTCGGGATGAGTTTGGCTATAGACTCTACGACCCAGTGGAAGGAAAGCTCTACAGAAGCAGGGACGTGGTGTTCGTCGAGGATCAGACCATGACCAACACTCAGGACTCCGAGACGCCTTCTGAGGCTGAGGAATTGCCTGAGTTAGAGTCATTTCGCTTCGAGCAGTTTCCAGAGGACATCGCGGAGGATCCAGTTATGGGGGAGCCGGTACATGGAGTTGCTCCCAACCTTGATCATCAGCCTGCTGATGGTGGTCAGGGTGTCCCTCAGGAGGATGAGCATGCCGGAGAGGTAGTTCCTGAAGGGGAGGAGGCTGTCGGTATACAGCCAGCACCAGTGGCTCCACTGAGAAGGAGCAACAGGGATCGTCGACCATCTACGAGATACTCGCCGGATGAGTATGTGCTACTGACTGACGGGGGAGAGCCCGAAAGTTTCGCAGAGGCTATGGAAGACGAACACAGGCAGGAGTGGATGGTGGCTATGCAGGAGGAGATGAGTTCCTTGCACACCAATTCTACTTATGATCTGGTGCGGTTGCCAAAGGGCAAGAAGGCTTTGAAGAATCGATGGGTGTTCAGAGTGAAGCAGACGGATGATGCTACTCGCCCTCGATACAAAGCGAGGCTGGTAGTCAAGGGCTACGGTCAGCGGAAAGGCGTGGATTATGATGAGATCTTTTCGCCTGTCGTCAAGCATTCGTCTATTCGGGTGGTGCTAGCATTAGCAGCCAGTTTCGACTTGGAGGTCGAGCAGATGGATGTGAAGACGGCGTTCCTCCACGGTGATCTTGAGGAGGAGTTGTACATGGAGCAGCCGGAGGGATTCTGTGAGAAGGGCAAGTCACATTTGGTCTGCCGGTTGAGGAAGAGCTTGTATGGTCTGAAGCAGGCTCCGAGGCAGTGGTACAGAAAGTTCGAGTCGTTTATGGGAGAGCATGGTTATGCACGGACGACGTCGGACCATTGTGCATTTGTGAGGTATTTTGCCGAGGATGATTTCATCATTTTATTGCTCTATGTAGATGATATGCTATTAGTGGGTCGAAATGCCACTAGGATAGCGGAGTTGAAGCGCCAACTGGGCGCGGCCTTCTCTATGAAGGATTTGGGCGCAGCGAAGACTATTCTTGGGATGGAGATCAGCCGAGAGAGAGAGTCCAAGCTGCTACACTTGTCCCAAACGAAGTACATTCACCGGGTACTTCAGCGTTTCGGGATGGACGGGTCGAAGAAAGTGAGTTCCCCCCTCGCGGCTCACTTTAAGTTCACTGAGGAGCAGTGTCCATCTACCGAGGACGAAAAGGAAGATATGGAGCGGGTTCCATATGCTTCAGCTGTGGGAAGCCTGATGTATGCTATGGTGTGTACGAGGCCAGATATTGCTCATGCAGTTGGTACGGTTAGCAGGTATCTTTCGAATCCTGGAAGGGTACACTGGAGTGCGGTCAAGTGGATTCTACGATACCTTCAGGGCACTGCCGGTTGGAGACTTTCCTTTGGTGGTGACGAGCCGAAGCTGGTCGGGTATACCGATGCTGATATGGCTGGAGATGTAGACACGAGGCGGTCGACTTCGGGCTACGTGATGATGTTTGCGGGAGGAGCAGTATCGTGGCAGTCGCGGTTGCAGAAGTGTGTTGCCTTGTCGACGACGGAGGCGGAATACATTGCGGCGACGGAGGCTTGCAAGGAGCTGTTATGGATGAAGAAGCTGTTGCAGGAAATGGGACTGAAGCAAGAGCAGTATACTTTGCTTTGCGACAGTCAGAGTGCTATCCACCTTGTGAAGAATCAGACGTTTCATAGCCGGTCCAAGCACATCGAGACCCGGTATCATTGGATACGGGATGTGGTTGAGAAGAAGGACGCGGAGCTTGAGAAGGTGCATACAGACGACAACGGAGCTGATATGTTTACGAAGATTCTACCAAGGGGGAAGTTTGAGTACTGCAGGCAGATCGTCGGGATGACGACGTCCGCCCCATAGTTGTGAAGGGGGAGATTTGTTGGAGTGGGTGGGGTTCCCAACCTATGTGGAGAAGACCCCGGAGTGCGACGAGCGCCGTTCGTGTGTCGAAGAAGCTCGGGAAGTGGGCGACGTAGAGTCGCTGCTGCTGTTGCTGCCCAGGGGAAGATTCTGGAACAGGGGATCCGAGTTCGGGCCGAACTCGGTCCCATGGCGAGTTCGGGCCGAACTCGGTCTGGCCACTCCAGTACTGTGGGGTGAGGTTCTGGATGCTTGACACAGAGTTCTGGCCGAACTCTGTGTCGTCGGGGGCTGAAGCGGATTTTAGGATGAGTTTTCATCATTGGATCTAATCCAACGGTCCAGGTTGGTTGCGGGATTGGGGAGTTATATTGAGTTTTCTCAACCCTAATTCATAATCGCAAGTATTGGACAACACAAAAAGTTCGAGAGAGAAGGAGGCAAGAGTGCCATTGCAACTTCGGAGAAGAAGACGGAGGATCGAAGGTCGTTTTTCGAAGGAGATCGTGTTTCGGGTAATCTCTACTCGTCGTTCTCGTTCTTCGTAGCCTTGTGATCATTGTTCTTATCTCTGAGTGTTGTGGGGATCCGATTTGGATCGGAGGAGTTTGTAGAGGGTGTAATTCTTCTATTCCATTAGTGGAGGCTTCTCAGGGTTGGACTCCGATCGTCCCGTGGTTTTTTCCGCAAGGGTTTCCACGTCAAAAATTCTCTGTGTCTGCGTGGACTGTTTTTGTGTGGTTGTTTTTGGTTCGTGCGTTGTATTGCTCGGTCCTCTCGCAGGTACTCTCCGGTTTGGGGAAAGGTTTCCGCGTTTCTTTCCCAACACCACCCTTATATATACTAAAAGAGTTTTGTTGTAGTGCTTAACATGTTAAACTTATGTACAAGAGGTCCTTGATTCAAATTTGGATGACAACAATTTTTTTATTTTTGTTTTAATTACTTATTTTATTTTATTTTACATTATGTATGAGTTCCCTTTTCATGGGAGTTCACCTCGGACACCATGAGCTCAGGGTTGCCCTGGGTACTCAGTGCTTCCACCAGCCCTGTGGACAAGTGCTTGAGGCCATTGATTACTAAAAAGAGATAATTTTTTGGGATTTTGCTAAAAAGTCATCAACCGAATCTTTGAGGGAGATTGAAGGAGAGCTAGTCGGATATATTGCTAAGGAAAAAGAAGCGGTTGAGGTTTGCTTTGTAATCATTTTGTAATTCAATAAAGTTCTCCCCTTGGTCCATATAGGTTCGGTTATTATTGTGCTTTGTTATTCTTGTCATTATAAAAATACTAGTAAATGCATGTGCTTTGCACGTATAATAACTGATAATAAGAATAGTATCCAGCTACAATCAAATATCTCTTCTAACTCATGTGGTTAAGATGTGAGGTTTTTTTTTTTGAGTTCGATTCTTCATGTTGACAAATTTAAACTTTTTTCAACAATTTTTATAAAAAAAAAAATTTAATAAAATGGACCGTGATATAATGACGGCTTAGACGGCTCACTTTTGAACCGTTTTGAAGCCTCATTATATAGTGTAAGATTGTCGTGTTCTCGCTTCTTCGTGCTGCATAACAGATTTAGATATAACCTTGAATTATTTTGAAGATAGAGCAAGCAAAACTGAATATTGGATATTAGTCCTTCAGCGAGAGAGATTTTGAAATAGAACACTTATTACTGCATTTTAAAGATAAATAACAGCATAATACCGATATATCCTTCCTTTTCTATTTTCATTTTGTTCATTGAGGAGGCTATATATCCAAGTTGTTTGAGAACCCTGATGTCTCAAAAATCAATATTTACATGCAGCTGGAGCAACCTAGCACAAGTCAAACTCAACATTGCCACTGCAGCTGGTACAGTTCAAGTAGCTGTAATATACGAGTAATTACTGGACATGAAGTCACACACACACACATATATATGTATGCTTCAAGACTTCCAAACACAGAAGTACACATCAGATACAATCACAGTACAACCTTCTTACAATCTCTTACAACCTTTTTACAATCTCTCTCTTCCATCCTTTACATATGGGTCCCATCGGATCTCACCTCCCCTCTCATCCGCCTACTACATGGGCTTCATCCGATCCCACCACTTCTCTTCCTCCTCCAATCGAATTCCGACTCATGACGGTTGTAAGAGAGTTGTAATCATTTGGTTGTAGGCATAGCAAAGCTCTTTGATATAACGATGATGTACAGAGATACTGAATGAAACAATGCTGAAGTTTTAAGTATATTTTTCGGCCTTGGCTCTGAATTAGTCAAATTTCAAGACTACTTGTATGAAGTTTTAAGGATATTTTTCCGGCAACGCTATGTTATCCACGAATTTTGACCGCAGTTCTGGTCAACGGACCACGCATCGCCCCTCCATTGGAGGGGGGTTGTGAAAATTCTGGAATGGGCCCGATGTGGTAGGGACAAGGGCGGAGCCAGAATTTTTTTTTTAGAGGGAGCTAAATGGAAAAAATATCATCTGATAACTCAAAAATTAAATAATCTACAAAAACTACACGACAACCAACACCTATAGGAATCAAACCCCCTTCATTTTACATAAACACACAGTGGCTCAACCAATTATGGTAAGAAAGACTTGTGATTATATATTGGTACCTACTAGTATTTAAAATTTTTAGTCCGAGCTACAGCTCAGGAGAGTCCAGCTTATGCTCCGCCTCTGGGTAGGGGGCCAGTGGGGGTGGGTGGGTGGATAACATGTCGACGTACGAGCATACACACGGTCACCCTCCACGGTCAAAAAAGACTTTTCGATATTTTTCGGCCTTGAATATATATATATATATATATATATATATATATATATATATATATATATATATATATATTGCAAATGACCTCTAGCCTAGTGGTTAAGAGAGATGCATACGGCCCAAGTGGTCGGGAGTTCGAGTCCCAGTGGAGGCGAGTTCACCACAAGTACCCATTGCTTCAATATATATATATATATATATATATATATATATATATATATATATATGGAAACGGATCAAAGGCCCCGCCCGCGGAGCCCCGTCGAAGCCCCGCCCCCCCCCCCCCCCCCCTGCACCATCGGATCGCGTGGGGCCCGCGTGGGGCCCGCCCCCGCCCGCGCGATCCAACGGCTAAGGGAGGACGGGGCTTCGGCGGGGCTCCGCGGACGGGGCTCCCGATCCGCTCCCTATATATATATATATTTCCACGTACAATTTGATGATCAGGAGACTTGTGATTATTTTGTAGATTTATGTGATGATGTGATCTGAGCTAGTACTTTTCTATATGCCTCGTGTGCTTGCTGGGTTAAGTGTGGTGCACCCCATTCTTCAAAGAGGTCAAAGGAAGGAAGTTCTATACATTTACTAGAATCACTTCCAGAAATATTAATTTCTTCATCATCTTAGCAAGATGGGGACTTTTACTTTGTAGTTGACTTTGCCATATAACTGTTATTGTCGGGGCACAAATTTTTTTTTTTTTCCGATAGAAAACTGAGAAGATGAAACAATTATAAAAATAATGTTTCAACGCAACACTTCAGAAAAAGTGCGTAACAGAGATCCTTGGAAGATTCTGGTAAACGAAGATCTTAAAAAAGATTTCGTTACAGCAACCGAACGACGTACTTCTAAAAGAAGGTACTAATCCGAATTGCTAGCAATAGCGAAGATGACAGACGATAGATGGAAGATCTCCTGCTGGGGTGAATGATCACCATTGCTCAAAGCTATATTCGTCCCACACGAATAGCTTCCAGGAACCAGCAAGTTCGTCGAAGAACTTTGGAACACTCCTGCTCTTCTGACTCCTCGGATCGTACACGGACTCCCGTGCAAAAGTAACGCTGGTGGAAATCTTCTCTTCTCTCTCACAGGCTCTGTTTACTTGTGTTAAAAAATACTTGTAAACTTTTTTAACTTTCTGTGTACTCTTATATCTATGTCCTGTGGAGAGAAGAGACCTTATATAGGCCTGAGTGGCAACTGCCCAGTTTGCACAGTGTTCGGGACGTGGTAAAAATTATTCCGAACGTGCAGTAACCGCACAGATCATGCACAGGCACGATCTGTGGCAAGTTGCGCCACTCGCGCACCCCGCGCGCCTTGCACACCGCGTGCAGAACGCGCACTGAGCCACTTGCACCACCTTCGCCACCCGCGCAACTGGACGAGCAATCCGAGCCGCGCAACCTGGCAGCTCAACCGGCTGCGCAAGTGGCTCGCGCAACGAGCGCAACTTAAGCGCACTATGCGCCTAGCGACGATGCTGACGTGTTAAGTGCAAAGTGTGCCAACAAAACGCCACATTACGCCTCATGAGTCTGAGTCCGAGTCTGTGTCCGTGTCCGAGTCGCTAAGTCCCTACGAGGCTAAGCTCCAATGGAAATAAATTTTTCAAGAGCAAAAAGCATGAATGCTTTCAATTATTGATTTAGCCTTTTTTCCATTAGAAAAATAACCCCACATGACACACCATGTACACCTCCACACCGCATGTGCATCTCTAAAAGTGCATAAATAATA
Source organism: Iris pallida (assembly GCA_029216955.1). NCBI lineage: Eukaryota > Viridiplantae > Streptophyta > Magnoliopsida > Asparagales > Iridaceae > Iris > Iris pallida. The sequence goes on from JANAVB010043017.1 coordinate 2,711,138, forward strand.
TATAGAGATACAAAAAATATATATATATATATATATATATATATATAGAGAGAGAGAGAGAGAGAGAGAGAGAGAGAGAGAGAGAGATACAATATATATATATATATATATATATATATATATATATAGAGAGAGAGAGAGAGAGAGAGAGAGATACAATTCTTTTGGCCTAGCCGATGTGGGACTAAAGTTCCAAAATAAAAAGACCAAAAATCCAACAATAACATATATGGGCCACATGGCATCATATAACAAGTGTCCCAAACAATTTGATCTCTACTCTAGATTTATTGACTTCAAGGATTTACCATTGCAAAATCTGGCAAGGTCAAGTTCACAACATGTATGTGGCAAAGTTTAGTCTAGCACTGCAAGATTGCAAATTATATATATTACGTGCACCAAGAAACCTGGACAACTAGCACCAGTGACATGTACCCACGACTCCATTATCACTCTGGTGTAATCATTTTTACTGTTTTTAGTTGCTCTTTCTGTTATCGAATTTCCTCTAACACTTTGATTTCTGCAAACTGGAAACAATAAAATAAAATAGATTAGAACAAAGTTACCGGCCTATGGAAAAGTCGTACTGAATGCACTGCCCTAAGAGTTGATCCGAGGTCTTATGTGCAGACTTCTCTCAGATTCTCCTAGTGGTAAAACCCCCGGTATCACCGGCTTCTCGCAGTCGCACACAACGTCGAGAGATCAACCCGAACTTAGCCTTGCCCAGACGTGAACGGAAGAGCAGAAGACAGGGAAGAGAGCAGGGAAGCGAGAGAGAGAAGTAAATTTTCCTGTGTCTTTTTCTCAGAGAAAAGAGACCGTAATATATAGGAAGCAAGTTTCTGTCCGTTAGCAACTCCACGGAGGAACGTGTGGACGTGCAGAAATGCGGAGCAAAAGAAACGGGCCTGAAACCAACAGTTCCAACGTGTACAGAAAATCGGAAGAATTAGTCAAAGAAATGAGAAATAAAAATGGATAGCAAAAAGAGTTTTGGACCTCAGCCCGAACCCGAAGAGCAAATCGGATCGGCATTCGGCGCCCGCAGATGTGGGCGTGCACCCGTGCCCGTTACGCGCGCCGAACCGAACCGAACCGAGCCGGGCCGGGCGGCGGCGGCGGCGCGCGTGTGGCCCACGGGCTCCCCACACTAGACCGCAAGTGAGCAAGGTGGGAAAGCTAATGTAAGCAATCACATGAGATGCTTTCCAGCCGATGTGGGACTAAAGGATGGAAGAGGAGAATGGTTTTGCACATCTGCTGTGTGTTAACACACACACACAGCCAACAATCCCCCCCCAAAACCAAGATCCGAAGACAAATATAACAACAACAAAAGATAGTGATAGAGAAATCTGGGCAAGAGTATACTATGCATAAATGAGATGGACCGCAGCCTTGAATCTCACATAGTGACTAATCCTTTATCTGAAGAAGTGCTTGATGGACTATGCCTTGAATCAGACTTCTTGAATCAGATTCAGAGATTAGCACACATAGTACGCTAGAGGTTCTTGGGTCTATCGGGTGGCGCTTTGAATGGCCATGCGCACTTATACCAAATTCATAAGAGTTGTCTGAGATCGCCCTGTCTCATAGTCGCGGCCTTCACGACCTCTCATATAGGTAAGTCCTCCAAGGGTTGGTGATCGGAGTCAACCCCGCAAAATAATGCTTGGACCTATTAAGAGCTTTTAAAAACTCATCCTAACCAGATCACACTGGAACACTGTCACCATAGGGATGGGATATCATTGTACAACCTCGTACAGCCACCTGGGCATTAGTATATGAGAATTTAATCTCTAAGTCAGTGTTCCATAAAAGTCACCGAAGTCCAGCTTGTTTCTACCCATTGAACCGGCTTCTTGGGATCTCCAGCCAGACTCGGTTGGGTTGCCACTGCTGGTGACTTATTTATGGTCTTAATCCCATCCCCCTCGATGATTCTAGGATCAATGTCCTAGACAGACCCTTTGTCAAGTGGTCTGCAAGGTTCTTTTCTGACTTTATATAGTCAAGAACCACATATTTGCCTAATAGGCTCTTGATTGACTTGAAGCGCAGCTGCCGGTGCCTGTTCATCTTAGCATTCACAGAATCATGCTTTAGTAGTTCTATAACAGATTTATTATCATAGTTTATGGAAATAGCAGGAACAGGAATAATGGAAACAGGTATATGCATAATCAAATTTCTAAGCCATTCAGCTTCTGTACAAGTAGTATCCAAAGCTATCATTTCAGAATCCATAGTACTCCTAGCTATGATGGTTTGTTTGCATGAACCCCAGGAAATTGCAGCTCCTCCTGGGGTAAAAACATATCCAGTTGTGGATTTCACATCATGTGAGTCAGTTACCCAGTTTGCATCTGAATAACCTTCTATGATATCAGGGTGTCTAGAATAGTGAAGTTTATAATCTATAGTACCCTTAAGATATCTAAATACTCTTTCTAATGCTGTCCAATGAGATCGATTTGGGTTACTAGTATATCTACTAAGTCTTCCAACAGCAAATGCAATATCAGGTCTGGTTCTATTTGTTATATACATAAGAGAACCTATCATCTGAGAGTATCTATGTTGTTCTACAGGTGAACCTTCGTTCTTCTTGAGGATGATACTACTATCAAAAGGAGTAGGAGCAGGCTTCTTATCAAAGTACTTAGATTTTCTTAGCATTTTCTCAATGGAATGTACTAAGGATAAAGTATAACCCTCTTTAGATCTGGATACTTGCATTCCTAGAATCAAGTTGGCTTCACCTAGGTCTTTCATGTCAAACTTGCTAGATAAATAATCTTTAGTATTATTTATCAACTCAAGTGTCGATCCTAAGATGAGAATATCATCTACATACAAGCATAAAATGACACAACTTCCACCAGAGTTTTTAGAGTATATACATTTGTCATACTCATTTGGTAAGAAACCATATTCTACAATCACTTTATCAAACTTGCTGTACCATTGTTTGGGAGCTTGCTTTAGGCCATAAAGTGATTTTACTAATCTGCAAACTTTCTTTTCTTGACCTTTAGCAATAAAACCTTCAGGTTGCTCCATGTAGATTTCTTCTTCTAGATCACCATTCAAAAATGCTGTCTTTACATCCATTTGGTGAATCAGCATGTTATGAATGGATGCTAAGGCTAGAAGGGTTCTAATAGAAGCAATCCTAGCTACAGGAGAATAGGTGTCAAAATAATCTAACCCTTTTTTCTGTGTGAAACCCTTGGCTACCAATCTAGCTTTGTATTTCTCTATAGTACCGTCAGCTCTAAATTTCTTTTTGAAGATCCACTTACAACCTATAGGTTTACTACCTAAAGGTAGGTCTGCTAAAAACCAAGTATTGTTCTCCATAATGGAGTTGTACTCATTGTTTATGGCTTCTTTCCAGAAAGGAGCATCAGGAGAAGATATTGCTTCTTCGTAAGTTGAGGGATCACCCTCTATCAAGTAAGTGAAGAAACCTCCCCTAAATTCCTTTCAATCCTTCCTCTTTTACTTCTTCTAGGTTCTAGGTCTTGTTCAGGTTGACAGTGGGAACTTGTAGAAGGAGCTAGGGAAGAACTTGAGGGATTGGAAGAAATTCTATCCTTAAAAGGGAATATATTCTCAAAGTAAACTGCATCTCTAGCTTCTATAATGGTATTGTTAGAGATTTCATTTACTTCAGAATTGGTCACTAGAAATCTATTGGCATTGCTATCTAAGGCATATCCTATGAACACAGCATCTACGGTCTTGGGTCCAATCTTTCTCTTTTTTGGTTCAGGGATTCCAACTTTTGCTAGACATCCCCAAACTTTGAGATAATGGACTCTAGGAGTTCTACCTTTCCAAAATTCATAGGGAGTCTTATCCTTAGATTTACTGGGAATCCTATTTAGGATGTAGCAGGCTGATAATAAAGCTTCTCCCCACAAGTTATCAGGAGCACCTGAGCTGAGAAGCATGGCATTCACCATGTCTAACAGAGTGCGATTCTTCCTTTCAGCAACTCCGTTGGACTGTGGTGAATAAGGAGCAGTTACCTCATGAATTATTCCGTGTTCTTCACAGAAGTTGGTCATATCGTTTAAGGTATACTCTCCGCCACGATCAGATCTAAGAATCTTAATCTTTTTCTCTAATTGGTTTTCAACCTCTGATTTGTAAACCTTGAACCTATCTAGAACTTCATCTTTGGTTTTGAGAAGGTAGGTATAGCAATACTTTGAACAGTCATCTATAAATGTGACAAAGTATTTTCTACCGCCTCGAGTCAGAACCCTATTAGAATCACAAACATCACTATGAACTAGTTCTAGAAGATCAGAATTCCTTTCTACAGATTTGAAAGGTAGTCTAGAATGTTTGGCTTGAACACAAGTCTCACACTTGTCTTTATTATCCACAGGAGATTTGGGAATAAGATTTAGGTTCATCATCCTTCTAAGGGAACCCAGGTTCACATGTCCTAATCTACCATGCCAAACATTAGAAGATTCTACATTGGAAACAACAGGAGAAGGGTCTGACATTTTATTAATAGTGCTGAGAATAAAAAGACCATCCTTTACAAATCCTTTACCAACAAAGGACTCATACTTAGAAAGAACAACTTTATTGGCTTCCATAACAATCTTGTAACCAGATGCTACAAGAAGGGAGCCACTAACTAAGTTTCTTCTAACAGTCGGCACATGAAGAACATCATAAAGAGGTAGAATTTTTCCTGATGTCATCTTCAGATCTATTCTTCCTCTTCCTACAATCTGTGCCGTAGAGCCATCTCCTAGGGTTATGCCTCCTCCACATGATTCCTGATAGTTTGAAAAATAGGAGCGGTCAAAAGAAACATGAACATTAGCTCCAGAATCCAACCACCAGTCATCAGAATGGTAAGAAAAATTAACTAAAGGTTGGTAAGTCACAGACCTGAAGGAACCAGAAGATCCATTCAAAATCATGTTGGCTTCAGGTTTGGCTGGGCCTTTCCCCTTATAGGGAGTCTTGATAGGTTCCTTCTTCCTCTGGAAACAGTTGAAGGATAGATGGTTTGTCCTACCACACACCAAACAAAATTTCTGTTGATCCTGAGTCTGACTGACATTTCTAGGTCTGTGGTTTTGCTGTTGGTGACGGTTCTTGTGGTTCTGCTGAAAGTTAAGCTTCTTCTTGACGAAGTTCTTCTTGGGTTTGAGAGTATTACTAGGCTTAGGTTTATGAGGGGGTGACTCTACTAGGTTTACCCTGGCCTTAGTCTCAGTCTTAGGGTTAGACCTTAGCCTAAGCTGTTCTTCAGTTCTAATTTTCTTCAAGACTTCAGCAAAAGTAAGGTCACCTTGGGTATGAGTGAGATCCCTTTTTATATCAGACCAAGAAGGAGGGAGCTTATCTATTAGGCAGGCTATCTTATGTTCAGCAGAAAAGGTTGTACCTTTAGCTTGAATGTGCCTCACATATTTTTGGAATTCATGGATTTGTTCATTCATGGGTTTGTCATCTACCATGAAATACCTGTTAAATGCTGAAGAAGTGAATCTTTCAATTCCAGCATTATCACAGGCATATTCATCTTCTAAAGCATCCCAAAGTTCTTTAGCGCTTTTATATTCAAAGAATATATCGTAAAGTGAATCAGATAAAGCGCTTAGAATTCGATGGAAGCAATGAAAGTCTATTTCCTTAGGGGTTTTTGGTTTGGAGGTACCGGAGGATTTGGACACTCCTATGTCAGACTCAGTGTCGTCAGAATCATTGATGATGGGTGTGGAGCCATCAATGGCTGACATCAGCCCTAAAGTGGTGAGCCAGAATCTCATCTGACTCTGCCACCTCTTGAAGTGGGTGCCGTCAAACTTGGCTGGCTTAGCAGTCGAAGTCTCGTCTTTTCCAGTCATGATGACAAAATTAGGTATCTAAGGACTGCAGGAATAAAGATGCAACTATTCAGACAAGGGCTCTAAAAATAATGAACTATCCCTTGACGATACCAAGTATTCTAACTAAGTATTCAACAAAATGTAACTTGGTAATAGTTCTAGCAGAATAGCTGAACAATATAATGATAAAAATTAAAGTTGTATCAAGTAGGACAATTTATAACTTGCTTGCTAACAACAACTTAATACAGAGTTTAGCAAAAAAAAAACTTTAGAGAGTGTTAACAGAACAAAAGGTGCATGAACAGAACAAAGTGCACAGAACCAAAAAGTGCGTTAAAAACCCTCTCTTTTTTTTATTTATTAAAACTGAACAGAAATCTTAAAGTGCGTTAACAGAACAAGAAAGCTTGACAGAACAAAAATTTCGTAAGAAAATATTTCGTGTGTTAACAGAATAGAAAATATTAGAAATGTTATTTTGCAGAGACAAAGTTTTAGGAAAAAAATTACTAAACTGAACTTATCAACTCTTAGACTGTTATCGAATTTCCTCTAACACTTTGATTTCTGCAAACTGGAAACAATAAAATAAAATAGATTAGAACAAAGTTACCGGCCTATGGGGAAGTCGTGCTGAATGCACTGCCCTAAGAGTTGATCCGAGGTCTTATGTGCAGACTTCTCTCAGATTCTCCTAGTGGTAAAACCCCCGGTATCACCGGCTTCTCGCAGTCGCACACAACGTCGAGAGATCGACCCGAACTTAGCCTTGCCCAGACGTGAACGGAAGAGCAGAAGACAGGGAAGAGAGCAGGGAAGCGAGAGAGAGAAGTAAATTTTCCTGTGTCTTTTTCTCAGAGAAAAGAGACCGTAATATATAGGAAGCAAGTTTCTGTCCGTTAGCAACTCCACGGAGGAACGTGTGGACGTGCAGAAATGCGGAGCAAAAGAAACGGGCCTGAAACCAACAGTTCCAACGTGTACAGAAAATCGGAAGAATTAGTCAAAGAAATGAGAAATAAAAATGGATAGCAAAAAGAGTTTTGGACCTCACAGCCCGAATCCGAAGAGCAAATCGGATCGGCATTCGGCGCCCGCAGATGTGGGCGTCCACCCGCACCTGTGCCCGTTACGCGCGCCGAACCAACCGGCGGCGGCGGCGCGCGTGTGGCGCACGGGCTCCCCACACTAGACCGCAAGTGAGCAAGGTGGGAAAGCTAATGTAAGCAATCACATGAGATGCTTTCCAGCCGATGTGGGACTAAAGGATGGAAGAGGAGAATGGTTTTGCACATCTGCTGTGTGTTAACACACACACACAGCCAACACTTTTGTAGCATGAAAATATAGTTGCTGTTGCAGATGTTTTGTGGCTCAACTTCCATGATATGGAACTTGAAACTCGAAAGGTGCATGTCTACTTACAGCCAAGAGGCTGTTGCAAAAATATTTGACCCTTTTTTTCTGGCTTTCTTCAAGGATTTACCGACGGATTCAGTGACTTTTTCGACGGATATTTCTGTCCTAAGTTACTATGTTTCTGTAGTGTGTAATTTTTTTTTAGGGATTTTTTGACTTTCATCCCACTTACTAATATGAATTTGTACTTACATCCCACTTTTTACTTTTATTTGACTTACGTCCCACTTTTCGTCACGAAAATACTTTTCGTGACAAAATAAATATTTTTCGTGACAAAATAAATACTTTTCGTGACGAAAAGTGGGACATAAGTCAAATAAAATTAAAAAGTGGGATGTAAGTACAAATTCATATTAACAAGTGGGATGAAAGTCAAAAAATCCCTTTTTATTTATGAAGTTGTCATGTTTATTTACCGGTTAATCACATGGAGGCTATGAGGTGGGAAGTCGAGACGATAAATGCGATTTTTTTTTCCATCAATTTTTTTGTAGAGTCGCATATTCAAGTTTATCAAAATTGGAAAGAAAGACAAATGTTTAACAAAATTTTAAAACAAAGTCACTTCCGTCAGATGGGCTCGCAGAATTTGAACATGCCATATGACGGAAATCCAACATCTCGATTTTTTGTGTGTTTTGATTTGGTTTTAATTATTTTGATTTTAGTTTTGATTTTTGTTTGGACGTCATCCAATACGTCATCAACGACCGCTACACCCCGATGATACTCGACAACAACTACTACTACAACATTCTGGACAACTGCTACTCGTCGACCACCGGCACCAAGAGGGAGATTAAGAAGCAGTGCAATGTAGCAAACAAACACCACTAATCTAGTGGTCCTTGCGAGAACATAAGCAGTACATGCATACACTGGCGGAGCATCAAGTGGGCTGGCCCGGGCTGTAGCCCGGGCTTACAAAGGAGCTAATTATATATTAGTACACATAGTAACACGGTGTAGAGTTAGCTCAATTGGTAAATGAGTTGGCTGTGTTATGACAGAGCCAAGGTTCGAATCTATGGTGTGTTCTTTTTGACTCTTTGAATTTATTTTTTCCTTACTCTCTACTACTTTCAGCCCCTTCTAAAAAATTTCTTTGGCTCCGCCCTTGCATGCATATGCATGGTGGTGGGCTTTGCTACTGGTAGTTGACATTTTAAGTACTTGGTCCAATCTATAATGGTTAAACCAAAACAAATAAAAAAGAGTAATGTTATTCGTACCTCCAAATTATCCCTCCAAACCATCCATTCTTTCGTGGCATGTTAAATACTATTACATGGCAGCTGACATTGCGAATTTTAACCAAAAAACTTAATTATCCAATTTATTTTATGTTAATATTAATGTTAATATTAATACTAATATTAATGTTAATATTAATGTGAGTATTAATATTAATGTTAATATTAATATTATTATTATTATTATTATTATTAATGTTAAAACTAATTTTAATTTTAATGTTATTGTTAATATTAATATTAATTTTAGTGTTAATATTAATGTTAATTTTAATGTTAATTTTAAAATTTATCATGTCAGTTGCCACATCAACATGTCACGTCAGCTGTCACGTTAGAAAAAATGACTTGGAGGGATAATTTGGAGGGACAAATAGTATTATTCATATAAAAAAATCTAAAATAAAAACAGCTAAACGAAAACTAAAAAATTTAAAAAAAAAACATGTTGGATTATTTCCACCAGACAGTCTGGTTGAAGTTGGACAACATGTCCAATTTCTGCCAGTCGATTTGTCGGAAAGATCTTGCTTTCGAAATTTTGTTAAACATGTGTCTTCCTCTCCAATTTTGACAAACTTGAATATGCTACAGTAAATTTTTAGTTTTTTTTTCCTGGGTGCAAAATTATATATGAAATGCGAGGAAGAAGCTATGTTATGCTAATTTGTGTTCTTACAATGTTTAGTTAAGAACTAATTACTTCCTTTGTTGTTTGGTTACAAACTTTACAATTATTTTGAGTGTTAGATGGAGAGACGTGCATGGATTGGACTGGTAAGTGGAAACATGAACCTTATCCTTATAACGAACAACAGCAAGAAGATTGGATCAGTGCGCGTGGGTTTCTTACGAGTCAAAGGCTCAAAGCCCCTGCTCTGCTCTGCTCCTCTAGCTCCTATCCTAGGCTGCATTGACGAGCAACGTACGCCACTTGCGCCCACATTAATAGGCATGCCTTCAATAATATACCTAGGGAAGGGAGAACCACTTTCCTGTGGATTTATTGTTGCATGCCAATTTTGAGACTAGGTTGTTGCTTCTTCTTTTTTTTTAGCATCTAGGGGACTGTTTCGATCAATGAAAGTTTTAAAAGTGTGAAAGTGCAACTTTCAACCACAGATAATATATTATATATGATGTCGCTTTGGGTTTTGAGTTTCAAATTGTGTTTGGATACATAATATGTTGTTTCCTACAACACTCTCAAAAGTATGGAGATCGAAGAGTCAATGGAGGGGAAGCGAGTAATGCAGAGGTAAAATTTTTAGAAAATTTTCATAGAGGGCTACCAATCATGTGTGAGATCCAGCAGAAGATTATTCTTGTTTCTGGGCAAGATTTGTCGAGCTTACCACATTACCGAATAGACCCATGGGAGAGCAAGTTTCTTGGAAAGATGAAAAAAAAAAAAAAATAAGTTGAAGGAGAAGATCAGACACTTGAAGAAGCTTTTGGACGGACAAGAGAGGAGGACTAGAGCGAAAGAATTTAGTAGACCAAGCCTACAGAGTTCACAAGAAGACTTTGGAGCGACGTATAAGGCTAGAGCGAGATGAACCAAGTACACTAGCTCAAGGAAGTCTCGTACTAGTACCGTAAGCCTAAGGTATGTAACGTTGGTGGTGATGTCAAGGGGTGCTTGTGAAAGAGATGGTATCGATTAGACACCTGATCCAAATGATGACACAAAAACTCGTGTCGAATTCTCTACAAGATAGAGACATGATGCAGACATTATACAGAGCCCATACCCAATTATGGGGATGTGATCCGTCAATGTAATGCTGATATGTTTAGTGTGGAGAATTTGGCATAAAATCGGTATTGTAGCGGTCGACAAAACAGATATACCGGTTCAAGCTGGTTGAATCTAATTTGCGCTAATTTTTGGGTAAATTTTTGGTCTATTTTTTGTTTTTTTAAGTTTCTTTAGTAGTATTTATTAGGGTTTATGTTATCTTTTCTTATAAATTTATTTATTTTAAAAGAGTAAAAAAAAAGTTTAACTGTATTATTATTTTTTATTAATAAGAGTTTTTTATTATTATCTTATTTGAAAATTGAGGTTTATGTGCTTATTATCTTGACAGTCGTTAGTTTCGAGCAACATATATTGTGTTGATATATCATTTGACTTAGGGAAAGATTTCTTTTTAATAAAGACATTGCAAAAGTTATTCGGGAGGGACTGTCCAATTTTTTTATTTATTTACACGTTTGTCACTCAAAAAATTATTCGGAGATGTCCAAATTTTTTAGAGATGTCAAAAAATTTTGACAGTCCTACCAATATACAAGACTGTAAAAAAAAATTATACTCTTAAAAAATATTGTTCAATTAGGACTGTCAAAAAATTTGACAGTCTATTATGTATTTTGTATTGTAAAATTAGGACTATCAAAAAATTTGGCAGTCCAAAGGATAATGCTATCCTTTCCTACCAGATCCCGCATCCTTCCAACCATCTCGTAGAGATCCAGGAATAGCGGGAGGGACTCGATGAAGGCCTTCTATGGCTCGCCCTCGAGGAGGACCTGGTTGATCGATGCGCGAAGACGAGCAGTTGCGAGTGGAGATTCTTGGCGGAGAACTTGCGTAGGTGGAAGATGTGGACGGAGGAGTACGAGAGGACCGGTGAGGAGCTTGGCGACAGCGGCAGTAGGAATGGGAAGGGGGAGGAGGAGAGGGAGGGATAATCGGTGTGGAGGTTGGCGAGGAGGAGGTGGGTTTCGGAGCGCCATTCCTTGACGGATCGGAGGAGGTGGGTTTGCGGGGTGGTCAATTCTAGTAAGTTGGATACAGTCCTGAGTAAAAAGTTCTATGATAGTGTACTAATTTTGATACTGGACTAGTTCCGAGTAACTTTAGTTCCCCAATAAATAACCGAAAAATGACACTATAACATTCGTGAACATTGTAATATATATTTCTCCTTGCATTGGGAATGTGCTTAATTATTAATCATTTTCGGTGCACACCTGAAATCCTCCTTCCACGTGCACTATTATCTAGAATATTTATTCGAGTTTGCGTGCGTAGACTAACGACCCTCAATGTTGTTGTAAATTGTAATACCGGTAAGCATCAAATTTTTGTAATTGCCAAGGAGCTTTTTACAATATTCAAGGATTTTCAATATAGATTACCAATACTATCCTCAATTTATTACAATTTTTAAAAATAAAATTTATGGTTTCTCTTATGAACCAAGGTTAATTTTGATAATCCACCTTGAAAGTTCTTGGATGTTGTAAATATCTCCTTGGCAATTGCAACTCCCATATTAAAACGCATATATATATATATATATATATATATATATATATATATATATATATATATATATATATATACGTCTAGTCACTGCGAAAGGGAACGCAACACTTCGAAGCCTGGTTACTATGGAGGAAATTGAAGCTATTATTAAAAAAGCAGATCCGAATAAAGCGCCAGGTCCGGATGGGTTTAACTCGGCATTCTACAGACGCCATTGGCACCAGATTAAGCATGACATACTTCAAATAGTAGATGACTTCTTCCGATCGGGTAAACTTCTTACTGAATTAAATCATACATTCTTGACGTTAATTCCGAAGAAGGATGGGGCAGCTGTACTTGGTGATTTTCGTCCCATTGCTTGCTGCAATTTCTTGTATAAAATTATAGCGCAAGTTATGTGCGGGCGGATGCAAAATATCTTGCAAGGACTGATTTCGGAGAACCAGACGGCATTTATAAAAGGCAGATCCATTACGGAAAACTGTCTTCTGGCACATGAAATGGTGCGTGACTTCAACAAAGCTGGAGGGAGAAAAGGATGCATAAAGCTCGACCTGCGGAAAGCGTATGATATGGTGAACAGGGATTTTCTGTGTGCAGTATTGCTCGCCATGGGGTTCGATACTTGGTGGGTGGACAGGATCAAAACTTGTGTGTCTAACCCGTCTTTCTCTATCCTTATTAGAGGCCAGCCTCATGGTTACTTCGGCAGCAATAGAGGACTTCGTCAGGGAGACCCATTGTCCCCATATTTGTTCACTATAGTCATGGAGTATTTGTCACCCTCATTTTTCGTATTTCGTATTTATACTCGTATCTGGATTTTGGCATGTATTTTTATTTTTCTCAACTTGTAGAATTTCGGTATTACTCGTATTTTGGGTTTTTGTCATGGTTCGGTTTTAATTGGTTTGGATTGGGTTGGTTTGATTTGGTTATTATGTATTGGAACACCTTAACCTACACTCCACCTTCAACACACCACAACCCACCCTCTTTATATTCCCCACCTACCACTCTCTCTCTTCATTACCACCACCATTTATTTTCTTCTTCTTCTTCTTCTCCTTCCTCTACACAACTCTCCCAACCCTAGGCAAGTGCATCTTGCCACTACATGAGAATCCTCTTTTATTTGTCCATTTGCTAGATTAGGACATGGTGATCAACATTAGTTCTTGGCATTTTGTGATTTGGAGTCTCCATTGTTCTAGATCTAAGTCTTCCTATTTTCGGATTTTTGCATGTTTTGATCAAATTATGTTGGATTTCTATGAGTTTTGATGTTTCCATGTGGAAGAGCATTCAATTCCACCCAAACTGGAACCTTGGAAATCCGAATTTGGAGTTCGGATGGCCAAGTTATGATGCTGTGTAGCCTTGAGTTCAACCATGGTGTTCTTGCTGTTTGGAGAAGACAGTGAGCAGTGTGCAGAGCTGTTTAGCTTACGCCACTACCAAATTACAGCATTTTAGCGACGGCCATTTAGCGACGGCAAATTTTCGTCGCTATTACCGTCGGATCACCGACGGATTTGTGACGAAATACCAACGAAAAGCAGTGGACAATTTTTTTTATTTTTTTATGTCCATATCCGTCGCTACGCCGTCGATAGGTCGTCGGCCATGTAGCGACGATTTTATATCCGTCGCTAGAACGTCGCATATTTTGGCGGGAAAAGCCAAAAATATTGGCGCGAGATTTGACTGACGACTTAGCGACGGAATAATCCGTCGCTACTCTGGCGCGAGATTTACTGACTACTTAGCGACGGAATAATCCGTCGCTAAGCCGTCGCTAATTTCTGTACCCTAACTTAAATTGAACCGACAGGGGAGAAATTTTCATTCCCCCCAAAACACTCTCTCTCTTCCCTCTCCCTCTCTCCGACGATCTCGCTCTCTCCGACCGGCGATCTCCCTCTCTCTCTCTAAGGTATGCTCTCTCTCCCCCCCTCTCTCTCTCTATCTCCCTCTCTCTCTCTCTCTCTCTTTTACGATTTGGGGGGTTGGGGGGCTGTCGTAGTGGTCGGAGAGGGTGTGGGGCAGGAGGGTTTCGGGTACGGGATGGGGTGGTCGGGACAAGGGTGGAGTAGGGTGGTCGGGGGCAGGGGGGTCGGGAAGGGGGTCGGGCAGGGGTGGGGGTGGTCTGGGCAGGGGGGGTTCGGGTAGGGGGTGGGGTGGTCGGGGCAAGGGTGGGGTGGGAGAGGGGGCTGGGGGGGTCGGGGAGGGGGTCGGGCAGGGGTTGGGGGAGGGTCGGGCAGGGGTTGGGGGGGTCGGGGCAGGGGGGGCAGGGGGGGTGGGAGAGGGGGTCGGGCAGGGGTTGGGGGAGGGTCGGGCAGGGGTTGGGGGGGTCGGGGCAGGGGGGGCAGGGGGGTGGGAGAGGGGGTCGGGCAGGGGTTGGGGGGGGTCGGGCAGGGGGTGGGGGGGGGGTCGGGGCACGGGGGGACAGTGGGGTGGGAGAGGGGGTCGGGCAGGGGTTGGGGGGGTCGGGGCAGGGGGGGTGTAGGAGGGACTCTGGAGTCCCCGCGCAGGAGTCCTCCTCCTCCTCTCCCATAGACACACACACACACACGGACACACACACACACACACACGGACACACACACACAGACACACACACACACGGACACACACACACAGACACACACACACACGGACACACACACACACGGACACACACGGACACAGACACACGGATACACACACACTCAGACATATATAATCATGGTTTAAAGTATCGGCCGATACCGATCCGATACGGCCGATACCGATACGGTTTGGCATGTTCCGATCCGATACCGACCGATACCAAGTATTGACCGATACCGACATTGGGGGTCTTTGTTCCGGTCAATTCGACAAAGAAAATTAAACAGAAAAGATAAATCAACAAGGGTTTAAAGCATAACAAGGTTGTAGAAGCATGTAAAAGAAGAAAATCACATCAATTGAAGAAAATCACATCTATTGTTTGTAAACCAATCGGTAAGGGTGACTACTATTTCATTTAATTTCAAAACTACTAAGAAATAACACTGAAAATACTTAAAATTATGCCTAAATGTATAAAATATATATTTTTAAATGTAAATAATTTATTAATAATTATTTGTTCCCCGATACCAAAAAATCCGATACTCCGATCCGAAACCGCCGATACTACCGATATCGCCGATACCAATACTCATAGGAATAGTCCTATACCGATTCCGATACCGATACTTTGAACCTAAATTACAGATGAGGATGAGGATGAGGATGAGGATACAGATGAATTCGACGATGAGGATGATGATGATGATGAGGCCGAGGCCGAGGAAGAGGACGATGACGATGATTAAATATCGCTATATTTCAGTTGTATCTTGAAGCACCCAATATCTAGTCTCGAATCCTAAATTACCCTATTACATTTGGATTTACAATTACAAGTCTAGTGGAACACAAGATGCCCTTTCATCAAAAGTTACAAGAATTGTACTTTGTTGTATTGGTGCGTGATTTTATCAGATTTTGTGTATCTAGCTTTTATTCGTACTTCACTTCTGATTGTAATATTTATTTCAGTTTGGGATATTTGCGTATTATTGTATGAGTTTCTTTTTGCAGATGGCACTCCTAGGCCTACTCGTCTGGGCGGCACTCATCGCCCTGCTGCTGGTATGGATATGTTTAGTTTTATATTCATTTATAAATCTATGTTGTCGGTATTTTGTTTATGTGTTCTATTTACAGGGCATGGTTGCGAGCACCCGTACTGGTGGTGCTGGCCGTGGTCGTGGCGGTGGCGGCGGCGGCGGCGGTGGTGGTGGTGGTGGTGGTCGTGGGCGTGGGCGTGGGCGTGGTAGTAGCGGTCGTGGTCGCCAGCCGCATTCCCCGGATGTGACCTCCGATCCCGACTTGGAGAGCCCGGACACAGGCTCTTTCCGCCGTCATTCTTCCTCGGTGCTACCGACATCGTCGTCGAGGTCTGTGACTCCATCCGCTAGCGGATCCGTTCCGCCACCGGATGTACCAGCGGATGCAGTAGCAGATGCAGCAGGGGGCCCAGCAGTTACTGCAGGGTGGGCCTCGGAGTACCCCGGGATTTAATTTCATCCTGTTACCGGGGAGTACGTGCGCGGACCCGCGGATCCCCCGACGCCACCAGAGAGGCTGGTGGGCGAGTTCCGACGAGAGCTATGGCCCGCTGGTGAATCGTAAGTAAATTTAAGTTAATTTATTAAATTTGTTTCATTTATTCAAGTTAATAATCCAGTCGTTGCTTCTTTATAGGTTTTTCCCGTGGGATGCTGCCCGGATTCTAGGGCGCAATATACGGGATAACTACCATGGCCCCTACCTCAATTTTTCTGAGGTGCCTCAGGACATGAAGTACGTCTGGCTCGACGAGATGAGGGTATAAATCCGTCGGTGAATTATTAATTATTCTTTAAATTATTAAATTTTTTATTACGTGATATTTGAATTTGTATGTCAGAGGACGTTCTGGTGGCCCCCCCATCGCGAGGAGGCGATCCGCAGGACCTACAAAGCCATCGCCGGGAAGAAGATACGGGATACGGTGTACGACCTTCGTACGGCGCATATGAGGAAGGACTGGATCCGGGCGGAGTACTATGAGCAGATGTTGGAGAAGATGGATACTCCGCAGTTCAAGCTGAAATCGGAGAAAGCTAAGGCTAATCGACAGGTCGCGGGTCTGCATACGGGGGTATCAAGGCCCCACGCATTGACGCGTACAGATTTGGTGAGATAGCGCAAATTCAAATTCATTCTATTATTTAATTTCGTACTGTTAATATACGAAGTTAATTAAATTCTACGTATGCAGGCCCAACGGGCGGTGAAGCAGGGAAAGAGGCGGAGACGGTCACCGCTCACGATGTATTCGTGCATACGCACAAGAGACGGAAGGACGGGAGCTTCGTCGACGCGAGGGCCGAGGAGACTGATGTAAGTACTTACGTTTATGAGATTTATGTTAGAAATATAATTATTGTTAAGTTAATTAGATAAACTTAGGATTCAGACTATAACTTAGGGAAACATAGGATTTAGATTATAACTTAGGAAAACTTATAGTATAAACACATTCATTGGATAGGCTGCGTATCGTGAGGCACTTAGTCGGCTTGAGATCGAGCCCCCTTCCGAGAATGTCGGCGAAACGACGCCCACCCAGACGCACTCTTCTATGGCCGCTCGCTACGACGACGTGTTCGTAGAATCCGTCGGCGGCGTTAGAAAAGGGCGCGTCTACGGCTTAGGTTCCATGGCGCCCTCGTTGCAGCCGTCCCTGAGATATCCACCGCCTCCGCCTTCCCCAGCGCCCCCGGTTGACGATGTGAGGGCGCAGCTTGCGACTCTGACCTCCGCGGTGTCAGATTTACGGGCGATAGTGTTGGGGCGCTATCCGTCTGCTCCCGGTCCGTCTGCTCCCGATCCGTCTACTGCTGCTGCCGGTGCTTCGGATCGACCTGGTCCTTCTTCCCCCGGACGGCTTTCGTTTAACCGCTCTGCGGACGCCCGCATCGTATCGGATAACACCATCTTGACGCTCCTTGACATGATGTCGCCAGAGCAGCTACGCGCGCTTCCAGACCATGTCTTGTCCCAAGTGCCGGCACACACGGTGGAGGAGTACATACGCAAAGTGGATGCGACGGCACGAGCACGAGACGATCCGACGGACGGGGTTTGATTTTGTTTATGTTGTTGGTTTTGTAGACATTTGGATACTGAGTATGTTCGGATATTTTTTTATGTTTGGATAATTTAATGTTGGATATTGGATATATTGTGTTGGTAATATTTTGTTGGATATTGGATACGTTGGATATTGGTGTCGGATATGGATATTTTGCATATGGATATATGGTGTTGGATATTGGATACGTTGGATATTCGTGTTGGATATGGATATATGGTGTTGTATATGGATATTTTGCATGTTTGATATTGTGTTGGATGTGTTGTATAAACAGGAAAGAGTCTGTTTGCAGTATTTTTTTTTTCAAAAATTAGCAGTTAGCGACGGACTGGCGACCACTCAGCGACGGATAGTCCGTCGCTAACTGGAGAAACTGAGGTTAGCGACGGAGTGGCGACGGACTATCCGTCGCTACCTGGAGCATTTCAATAAAGCGACGGATTGGCGACGGACGATCCGTCGACCTGATGCTGTTTGATGTCCAAAAATTTAGCTTTCGCGACGGATTGGCGACTAACTTACGGCGGACTGGCGACCACTCAGCGACGGATTATCCGTCGCTAACTGGAGAAACTGAGGTTAGCGACGGAGTGGCGACGTAAAATCTGTCGCTACCTGGAGCATTTCAATAAAGCGACGGATTGGCGACGGACGATCCGTCGAACTGATGCTGTTTGATGTCCATAAATTTTAGCATTAGCGACGGATTGGCGACTGGTTAGCGACGGAGTTTTCCGTCGCTAACCCTATATCCTGATACATGTTTTGACGAAAGCTAGTCGGTAATCCGTCGCTATATATATTTAGATGCGCCGACGGGATTCCGTCGCTAAGTCGTCGCTGAGCGACGGAGTAGCGACGGATATGTTTTAGCGACGAGGTTATTCCCGACGGCTGTTTTACCAAAATATCCGTCGGTAATCCGTCGGTATTTATTTTTGGCGACGGATTACCGACGGATAAGGCCGTCGGTAAATCCATGTATTTTGGTAGTGCACACTGAGCTGCGCGCGCTCTTTAGCGTGCGTACGCAGACTTGGGTACGCTTCCTGTTGGAAGCGTGTCTCCTTCAGCGTGCGTGACTTTTCACCTACGCTGCTCTCTGAAGCGTGCGTGACTTTTCACCTACACTGCTCTCTGAAGTGTGCGTGACTTTTCACCTACGCTGCTCTCTGTAGCGTGCGTGATATTTCACCTACGCTGCTCTCTGAAGCGTGCGTGACTTTTCACCTACGCTGCTCTCTGAAGCGTGCGTGACTTTTCACCTACGCTGCTCTCTGAAGCGTGCGTGAGTTTTCACCTACGCTGCTCTCTGAAGCATGCGTGACTTTTCACCTACACTGCTCTCTGTAGCGTGCGTGACTTTTCACCTACGCTGCTCTCTCAGCGTGCGTGACTTTTCACCAACGCTGCTCCCTGAAGCGTGCGTGACTTTTCGCGTACGCTGCTCCCCTGACCCCTTGCTTAACCCATTGGCTCTTGGAGTTTTGGTCTTATTTCTTTAAGCTTGACTCTTCTATAGCCCTGTATATTAATATTTTATTAGATATTTTACGCCCATTTTATATCCTTACGCCTTTTGTCATGAACTTGATTTTACTTAATATGTTTGGAATGACTATTGTACATGGCATGGTATGACAAGGAACTAGCATAACACGGCAAGTGATCCGTAGTGGTGCACTCCTGACATGACCAACCTGACATGATAGTGGTCCGTCGTGGCGCACTTCTGACAAGTACCCTGACATGATTTATCTTAATGCTGTTGCGACGGCTAGCTTAACTTGACCTGTCTTGACACCGTGGGTAGTTCTTTCTTGCTTGCTTGTTAAATCCACTTGTCCTGTCTTGCATCATGTCTAGGATGGGACTCCTGAGTACCACGGTCAGGAGTACCTACTAAAATGGATTAAGGTTAATAACTAGAATAACACAGTAGTTATGAAGAGATGACACAGCTACGGGCAATCCCGTTACCTGGGCGCTCTTGGGATCTGTAGCCTGCCGTCGAGTAGGGCACATTTCCAGCACACCGTCGCGTGTTGCACCCTCTAAGTCACCTAAGGGTACATTTGTCTTCTGGGCGATGTACCCACCTGAATTCAACCCCTAACTTTCAACCTGGGTAACCTGGATGGTCTGCAGGGCTTGTGGCTATGGAACAATCTCACTGCATCTTGTTAGTAATTAGGCATGTGATAACCCTAGTTAGTTAAAGTAGTAAGCCGTAGTATCTGCTTGGCCGTGATTGATTGAATGAGGTATAACCAGTTTAGCCATGTCTTGATTCAGTACAAGATTGCTCCCTGTCTCGATTTCTTGCATTATTATCTTGCCGATAAATGGTGGAAAACTAAGTTCTGTTCAGATGAAGGGTTACAACCCCGGTCCTTGTTTGGTTTACGGGTTGTAACCTGGCTACCGGAATAGTTCTATGGTTATCTCGTCGTATATCATCCTGGCATGTTTTTCGTTAATTCTAGTTTTAATATTATATTTTCTTGTGCTGATTGCTGGCTTTTGTTCTTATTTCATGGCCTCCTTGTGGCACTTGCTCTTTCTGGGGTTGACCCAGCTGGTTTTGTGTGGCCAGATTTCGGAGCAGCTTCCGAGGATCTACCAAGCTTCCAGCCCGATGGTGGCGACTAGAAGGAACCCGGGCTACGAGTGGGTTTTCTATTTTGTTTCGCTCACTCCATTGTAAAGTTATTCTTTTGAGGCGTTTAGCCGACGAGCACCTGTTAGCTCGATGCACTTTACTTACTGTCTGCCTACGGGCTGTAAACATGATTAACAAATCCTAGGGTTGATCATGTATGACTTAACTCTTGCTAGTCTCCGCATTTTGTACGACTAGCTTCATGATCAGCTGAATATGTAATATTTGGGACGCCTTATCATTGTATATTTAATGATCATACATCTTGCGACCTTACTTACTTGCTTGTGATTGAGACATTAGGCTTGTTCATGACCATAAGAGACTGTTGGCTTGTAGTAAACCCTCATATTTCTAGACAGCCGTGACCGTATATCGAGGTGGTTTCCATTTCAGTATACGTAGCTGGCTGTGTCTGCCCCCGCTCTCCAGTATTCTGGTTCTGGGGCGTGACAGTATTACACGTGCATGATGGATATGGCAGTAAGCCAGGGATGTATTGTTCCATTATTTCGCAGAGTTAGCCCGAGGATCTCGCACCTTATTTATGCAGATGATTTATTGGTGTTCGTCGAGCCGAATGAAAAGAGCATCATGGCACTCAACATGCTTCAGGAAGATTTCGGGGAGATCTCAGGACTTCGGCTCAACAAGGAAAAAGCAGAATATACTTCAACAAGGACTGTCCTAGGCAGGAGCACTGGGCGTCACTGCTAGGTATTGACAAGGGAGTTCTGCCAGTACGGTACCTGGGACTTCCTCTGTCGATCACCTATGTGCGATGATCCGATTGTCAGGGGCTGGTCCAGTATGTCCGTAAAAGATTAGAAGGGTGGCAGTCACAAATTTTATCATTCGGAGGGCGGATTGAACTAGTGCGGTCCGTCATTATGGCTATAGCTAACTATTGACTACAGGCACTATATGTTCCAATGGGTACTCTACAACAACTTGAAAAACTTTGCGCAAACTTTGTTTGGAAAGGAGGGCTTCAGTCGATCAAGTGGGAAGACCTGTGTCGACCAAAAGATGAAGGCGGTATTGGACTCCAAAATTTGCGGATACTTCGGGAAGTGGCCATGCTCAAATTAGCATGGAAATTCCTAGAGGGACAGTCGAATTGGGCCAAATGGACCAGCAACAGATATCTCAAAAATAATAATTTCTGGGTTCAACAGATGGATAACAACTTCGCAGGCACATTCAAGAACATCCTGAGACTTCGACCAATTCTAAAGAGCCTCATTAGCCGGGTAATTCATGATAGGAAAAGTACGAGCTTGTGGCTCGACCCGTGGCTGAATCATCAGAGTCTAGTAGATCGCCTTGGTTGGCCGTCGTATGAGCTTATTGGATGCCAGGAGGGTCTTGATGTGCTGATTCACGGAGGGGAGTGGCGGGTTACCAACCGCCAGGTAGGCGTGCTGCTCTGGGAAGATATCACTAAAGTGCAGCTGAACACCTAGGTCGATAGCGACCGCTGGTGGTGGGATGGGTCCAATGACGGCGAGTTTAGCGGTAGGGCAGCTTATGAGCGCCTTAGACCTAGACATACACCAGTTGGGTGGGCAGATATCGTGTGGGCGAAGGGAGCAGCGAACAAGATGCATCTCTGTACGTACAAGGCCATCAATGACCGGCTCCTAACCCGGGACAGATTGGAACGATTTGGCATACAAGTACCAAGTTTGCGGTGCGTGCTTTACGGATCAGATATGGAATCTCGGGATCACCTATTCTTTCAGTGTCCAGCCTCGAGTATTATCTGGCAGGCAAGCAGAGTCCAAGTGGGTATTGCAACCACTTCCAGAGATGGATTACACACTATTTTTGAAGAAATTGCAGCTATTAAAAATAGAAGTCAGTTGAAGTACCGGCAAGCCCGTCTGAGATTACTTGCGTCAGTTTGGCATGTCTGGCGAGAAAGGAATAGACGCATATTTGAGGGGAAGGCAATCTCCTTGACTGGTATACTCAATAACATTGAGTACGACCTTCGAGTTCTGGGGGCTTAACTGTATTTGTTAGTTCAGTTTGAGGATTGTATACTGTAATTCAGCTATTTGGTTTTTTCAATAAAGTACCCGTTCTTCAAATATATATATATATATATATATATATATATATATATAAAATATATATATATATATATATATATATATATATATATAGCTTTCGTCTCTTCTCCTGCTCCGCCATCTCCATTGACACCTTCCCTCCTCCTACTGCTCCACCATATATATATATATATATATATATATATATATATATATATATATATATATATATATATATATATATATATATATATATATATATATATATATATTTTTAATATATATATATATATATATATATATATATATATATATAGCTGTCGTCTCTTCTCCTGCTCCGCCATCTCCATTGACACCTTCCCTCCTCCTACTGCTCCACCCTCTGTTGGACGGGTGCACTGTGCCGTGCATGCGAATCGTGCCAAACAGCACGGTTGTATATATTTATGATAAAAAAAGGAAAAGAAAAAGAAAAAAGAGAGAGTATATATTCATGGTAGCATATTGGTTGGTGGGGGCAATGGTACAGTCCTAGTAGCCACATAAGTCATACATGAGAAGAGTAGTGGATGGCATTACCTACCAAGGACTAACACGTCGGCAAAAGACCTGGCCAAACTTGTGCAATCGGGATGAGCCCAAAAGATTGAAATTACTTCATTACTCTGGGGATGTCTTCTATGGAACTCAACATAATGATTATCGGCAAGCAACTTGAGCACTTCTTACTTCGCCATTCTTGATTTCGTCCGGACAGCGTTTGAAGAAGATAGGGCGTTGTATATTGACTTCATTATAGACTTGTTCTTCTCATCTTCATGTCGTATGACGGAATATATTTGTCTCGGTGCAACTCCGGAGGTGGACAAGTCTTCGACTATCTTCTTCTCCGTATTGTTCAACCGTCTGACATACGGATGACCCAATAGTGTCTCGGCAATCTCATAGTTGTGGATTCCATTCTTCACTTACTGTCCATTTCCCTTCTTCTTCGTTTCTAATATGTATCGTGAATGGACAACCACATTTTCTCGTTCCAACATTTCTTCTTGGAACTTTACTTTGGATAACTGTGTTTTTTTTGTGCGTTCTGAATACACCACCTCTTTCACAGCCAACCATCACAGTTTGTCGTCCCGGTCGATTTCAGGCCGATCTGGATATCACTAGAACTATGTTGTTTTTCCGTCCAACTTTTCGACACCAATGTACCGCACCCTCGCTTGATTCAAAACATAGATCGGTCCAGAATAAATGGGCTACATTGACTGCAATTGGAGCCGGTACCGCAAAATCGGAAGATCTCAAGTCCTACAATAAAACTTAAAAGTTAGTACAATTAGACAACATCCTAAAGCAAATAGGTTTCATAGATTAGGACCGTGCATAAGATTGATGTCCATAAATAGCAAATTGTGTTAATAGCAAGACCATCTTATGTACAGCAATTGGTGTCCATGAAAATCAAACACCTTTACTGACTAAAACTTTGCATTCAGGTATCATAGACTAGGACTGCCAGAGTGGTGGCAGTCCTTCACATAAGAAGGACTGCCAGGACCCTGACAGTCCTACATATGTGTAGGACTGCCAGAGTCCTGGCAATCCTTCTTATGTGAAGGACTGCCACCACTCTGGCAGTCCTAATCTATGATCGGGACTGCCAGAGCGTTGGCTGTCCTCTGTGTCACTACACGAATTTTAACCCGATGATAAGTTAAAATGTAGTTACCAAGAGGGCTTTCGATGCATCAAAGTGGTCTTCGGACGTTGCGGGAATGTGTTATTCGGACGTGGCGGGAACATTTGATGATCCCGGTTGTTCCATGTTCAATATTTTTCTACATTAAACACATAATTCAACTTTTATATGTGAAATTCTTGTTTACAATATTAAACATATATTAATACGATGACTTACCAATAAATGAAAGAAGTCAATGACCTAAAGTTGAGGGAGAGAACAATTTAAAAAAAATGTAGGGAGAAAAGAAAATAGTTGGAATTTAAATTCTTTGACCTAGAAGAAGGAAAGAAGAAAAGAGTTGAGGGAGAAAAGAAAAGAGAAAGGAGAGAGAAAATGAAAAAAAAAAGTTGGTATTTATACCTTTGCTTGGGTTAGCTCTAAGTAAAAGAATTTGATAACAAACTTGTAATATTTTTGAACTATTTTGAACTAGTCCCTAACAAAAAAGATGGTGTCCTTAGAAAAAACCTTATTTTGACTGTTAGATGGAGAGACGTGCATGGATTGGACTGGTAAGTGGAAACATGAACCTTATCCTTATAACGAACAACAGCAAGAAGATTGGATCAGTGCGCGTGGGTTTCTTACGAGTCAAAGCCCCTGCTCTGCTCCTCTAGCTCCTAGGTTGCATTGACGAGCAACGTACGCCACTTGCGCCCACATTAATAGGCATGCCTTCAATAATAATACCTAGGGAGAACCACTTTCCTGTGGATTTATTGTTGCATGCCAATTTTGAGACTAGGTTGCTTTTTCTTTCTTTTTTTAGCATCTAGGGGACTGTTTCGATCAATGGATCGAAGTCTTTAAAAGTGTGAAAGTGCAACTTTCAACCACCGATAATATATTACATATGATGTCGTTTTGGGTTTTGAATTTCAAATTGTGTTTGGATACATAATATGTTGTTTCCTACAACACTCTCAAAAGTATGGAGATCGAAGAGTCAATGGAGGGGAAGCGAGTAATGCAGAGGTAAAATTTTTAGAAAATTTTCATAGAGGGCTACCAATCATGTGTGAGATCCAGCAGAAGATTATTCTTGTTTCTGGGCAAGATTTGTCGAGCTTACCACATTACCGTATAGACCCATGGGAGAGCAAGTTTTTTGGAAAGATGAAAAAAAAAAGTTGAAGGAGAAGATCAGACACTTGAAGAAGCTTTTGGACGGACAAGAGAGGAGGACTAGAGCGAAAGAATTTAGTAGACCAAGCCTACAGAGTTCACAAGAAGACTTTGGAGCGACGTATAAGGCTAGAGCGAGATGAACCAAGTACACTAGCTCAAGGAAGTCTCGTACTAGTACCGTAAGCCTAAGGTATGTAACGTTGGTGGTGATGTCAAGGGGTGCTTGTGAAAGAGATGGTATCGATTAGACACCTGATCCAAATGATGACACAAAAACTCGTGTCGAATTCTCTACAAGATAGAGACATGATGCAGACATTATACAGAGCCCATACCCAATTATGGGGATGTGATCCGTCAATGTAATGCTGATATGTTTAGTGTGGAGAATTTGGCATAAAATCGGTATTGTAGCGGTCGACAAAACAGATATACCGGTTCAAGCTGGTTGAATCTAATTTGCGCTAATTTTTGGGTAAATTTTTGGTCTATTTTTTGTTTTTTTAAGTTTCTTTAGTAGTATTTATTAGGGTTTATGTTATCTTTTCTTATAAATTTATTTATTTTAAAAGAGTAAAAAAAAAGTTTAACTGTATTATTATTTTTTATTAATAAGAGTTTTTTATTATTATCTTATTTGAAAATTGAGGTTTATGTGCTTATTATCTTGACAGTCGTTAGTTTCGAGCAACATATATTGTGTTGATATATCATTTGACTTAGGGAAAGATTTCTTTTTAATAAAGACATTGCAAAAGTTATTCGGGAGGGACTGTCCAATTTTTTTATTTATTTACACGTTTGTCACTCAAAAAATTATTCGGAGATGTCCAAATTTTTTAGAGATGTCAAAAAAATTTGACAGTCCTACCAATATACAAGACTGTAAAAAAAAATTATACTCTTAAAAAATATTGTTCAATTAGGACTGTCAAAAAATTTGACAGTCTATTATGTATTTTGTATTGTAAAATTAGGACTATCAAAAAATTTGGCAGTCCAAAGGATAATGCTATCCTTTCCTACCAGATCCCGCATCCTTCCAACCATCTCGTAGAGATCCAGGAATAGCGGGAGGGACTCGATGAAGGCCTTCTATGGCTCGCCCTCGAGGAGGACCTGGTTGATCGATGCGCGAAGACGAGCAGTTGCGAGTGGAGATTCTTGGCGGAGGACTTGCGTAGGTGGAAGATGTGGACGGAGGAGTACGAGAGGACCGGTGAGGAGCTTGGCGACAGCGGCAGTAGGAATGGGAAGGGGGAGGAGGAGAGGGAGGGATAACCGGTGTGGAGGTTGGCGAGGAGGAGGTGGGTTTCGGAGCGCCATTCCTTGAGGGATCGGAGGAGGTGGATTTGCCGGGTGGACAATTCTAGTAAGTTGGATACAGTCCTGTGTAAAAAGTTCTATAATAGTGTACTAATTTTAATATTGGACTAGTTCCGAGTAACTTTAGTTCTCCAATAAATAACCGAAAAATAACAAAGATATATTTCTCCTTGCATTGAGAATGTGCTTAATTATTAATCATTGTCGGTGCACACATGAAATCCTCCTTCCACGTGCACTATCATCTAGAATATTTCTTCGAGTTTGCGTGCGTAGACTAACGATCCCCAATGTTGTTATAATAATGGTAAGCATCAAATTTTGGATTTCGGAAGTTTGATGCACAATTCCTAAATAATGTTCTTGACAAAAGACACTTCATATTAGAATACTTATTCACTTAATATTAAAACGCCTATATGTATATATTCCAAAAATAATATTTGATACCCGTGCATATAATGTATAGTACATGTTCGCGGCCGACCCGAGCGGAGCTGTCATCTCTTCTCCTGCTCCGCCATCTCCATTGACACATTCCCTCCTCCTACTGCTCCACCCTCTGTTGGACGGGTGCACTGTGCCGTGCATACAAATCGTGCCAACCAGTACGACTGTATATATATATATATATATATATATATATATATATATATATATATATATATATATATATATATATATGGGAGCGGATCGGGAGCCCCGCCCTTGGAGCCCCGCCGAAGCCCCCGCCCCCCTTGGCCGTTGGATCGCGCGGGTGGGGGCGGGCCCCACGCGGGCCCCGCGCGATCCGATGGTGCAGGGGGGGCGGGGCTTCGGCGGGGCTCCGCGGGCGGGTATCCCGATCCGTTTCCTATATATATATATATATATATATATGTGATAGCATATTGGTGGGGGAAATGGTACAGTCCTAGTAGCCGCATAAGTCATACATGAGAAGAGTAGTGGATGGCATTAGCTACCAACAATAACGGTAGATTTGAATCATAGTCCCAGCTACCAACCAACCAAACATCACATGATGATATAGGTAGCTTCTCTGCTCTTCGTAGATTCTCCTATCAACTTCTTCTAGATGTTTCTTCTTTTTCTCTCCCGAGTCAAACATACGACAGTGGTTCGTCTACGCAGCAGTTTTGTATTTCGTAACAAAAAGTTTTAAGTACTAGTTGCCAAATTTTAATTTCAATACCTATGTACAAAATGAAACTTCAGCATGGACGACCGCCAGAATTCTAGAAGGTGAGTTAAAAGAAAATATATGATTTGAAATTCCGTACACTAAGGCCTCGTTTGGTTCAATTTCTTGGCATTATTTTTCCTTTGGAAAATTAAGTTTTTCATTGATTTTTCTTTTCGATGTTTGGAAATGTCAAAAAAATTGAAAAGAAAAGTGAATCATTCAATATGGAAAAATAATTTCTTGCTTAGATGGATGAAATCACTTTTTTCCTAAATTTTTCCATTGGAAATCACTTTTCTTTCCTACTCAATTCCTTTGGCATCCAAACATAGAAAAAGTAATCACTTTTCTTTCCTGTCCCGAAGATTAAGACCTCGTTTGGTTCACGGAATGGAAGGAAAAAGAAATCAATTCATTTGCATTTCCTTACCTTTGGAAAATTACAACTTCCATTAATTTTTCTTTCCGATATTTGAAAATGCTAAGAAATTTAAAAAGGAAAGTGAATATTTAAATATGGAAAAATGATTTCTTGATTGAATGGATGTAATCACTTTTCCTCATAATTTTTCTTCCAATGGAAATCATTTTTCCTTTCCTCCTCAATTCCTTTGGCACCCAAACATAGAAAATTAATCACTTTCATTTTCCAATCCGATGATTCTGCGAACCAAACGAGGCCTAACAGTGAATTTAACGGGTAGCCAACATAGTTTTATAAGACAGGCCGGCCGTAAGGGATAGGCTAGACAAGACTTTCGGTTTGGACAACCTCTTTCTGCTTAGGACAACCCTCGGACTCAGTGTGGTCCAAATAGAGATTGGGTTCACAGATGACCCTCCAGAATCAGAGCGTAAGTAACTAGAGTTAAGTAAGGGAGCACATGTACATGCATATTTCCTACCGATCACACACACAGTACTACCCCCTCCTCAAACCCACCAGTCTTCCACAGAGTACATACATAGTCTCCTTCTATAAATAGCCCTTTACTCCACCCGACCCTTCCCCCCACCGCTACCGCTCCAGCTCGCTCTCTCTCTCTCTCTCTCTCTCTCTCTCTCTCTCTTAATTTCTGCCTCTTTCTTTCTCTACACGTACGTACGTACGGTTCCGCACTATGAGGAGTCCTTGCCGGGACAACAAAGGCGCGCGCAGTACGAAGCTGCAGGAGGACCAGAAACCCACCGACGACAACGACGACGACGACATCCGCAGTGGCGCCAACGAGGAAGGTTGCTGGACATCGCTCCCTCGCGCTGCAGGTCCTTTAATACTTCTTCCTTCTCTTCCTCTATATATACACATATACATATATATACATACAAACATTGCAATGGTACGTACGTACTGTAATGCAGTATAACACAGTACTGTTACAAATTAACAATGTACGACTTGTAGTACAGGACGATGCTATTTGGTCCGTCCCTCGACCTGGACGTGACTGTCACTGGTTTGCACCCACGTGACGGACTCCCATTGAAGCTAGCATCGGGTTGGTAGAGCTAGCCATTGGAGTCCACCACATGGGAACAAGCCAACGGCGGTCACGTCCACGTACGGACAAAAAAAAAAATATTAGCATTTCTGTAAGGCAAATTATATTGGCAAAACTTGAGGGCAGTCCAATTTTTTTTTCAATTTATTTACAAGTTTGTCATTCCAAATTTTTATTTGAGGGTAACCCACGTATTTGGATTTGGACTGTCAACTTTGTTGGCAGTGTTGACAGTCTTAATATAAAATACAACTGTCAGCATTGTTGCAGTCCCAGTACTTTATGTTGGCAGTTTTAAAGGATTTGAATAATTTGAATTTGGACAGCCAACTTTGTGGACATTTTTACTTTATTGAGAGTCCTAAAGAGAGCTCGAACAGCCCAAAAAATTATTCTGAATAAAAATTATATCAAATTGAACCGTCCTAAAGTAACAACTCTTCTGGAGTAAATTGTAGAATGCATAGTTGATTTTGATAAAGTATATATTTGCATCATATCATCAAGATCTTGTGCCAGCTGCTAATGTAGTCATTCCTTTAGGAACGCACATCATATTTCGCGGCCTTTCGCTCACTTACTACTAGTACTAAGTACTAGCTAGCCACCAGCTTGCTGATCATAACTAATGTTTCATTCCCTCTTTTCACCCTTGTTAGCAATCACCCGAATAAAACTCGTATTATACGCGAATTTTTTTGTATCTTTCATAAACATATAATACTTGCGTATTTTTTGACAAATTCAATTCAATATGTAAATTTTAAGTACGCAAAGTTTTAAACGTGTTCCGTATAAATTATTGAAAAATTTGCACAAAAAACGTGGTGGGAACCTGTTTAATTAACCAAATTTGAGAACATATTTAAGAATGTGAAGTTTCTAACCTCAATATTTCCATTTTTGGAATATTTTACCGAATTTGTGAACGTATTTTATTTGCACTGAGCCGATTTATACTCGTATTTTTGCCGTCCCGAATTTTTTCCGTTTGCCGAATTGCTAACAAGGCTTTTCACTATTATGCATGCATGTATGCAGGGTCGGTTCGAAGGATTGGATTGTTCCATTATGGAACTAATTTTAATTACTTTTGATCCGTAATTGTCGGTTAGTCTTGGTGGTCGTGACCCTGACCTATAATAAAATTATACTTAGTCTGAAAGGTTGTTCTAGCAAAAAAGAGTTATCCAAGTTCCAAAACTTGTCCGACTTATTCCAGTGCCGGTCCTGCATGCATGCAATATTGGTTCCTCACATATTTCATTCACTTTCTTTCCCTCAGGCTTGCTACGCTGCAGCAAAAACTGCAGTCTTCGCTGTATTAATCATCCGCATCGTCCAGGTGTAGAGCGAGGAAACTTCTCGGATGACGAGGAAGATCTCATCATCAGGCTCCATTCCCTTCTCGGCAATCGGTACGACTATTCTTTCAAATTAGGGTTCGATTACAAAATCTAAAATAAGAATTTTACAATATGGATGTTAACACGTGTACTTAACTAACATTGAAGATGTACTTCTTTTTTCTCTTGAATTCTTTGAAAAAAATTAAGAAATAAAATACATCTAATCCAGTTCGTGGTTGAGTTTTAAAAATTAAGAACTTACGAGTTTGTATAGGATTTTTATATTTAAAGAAAAAAACTTGAGTGGTTCTAATCAATATTGCTCATTGAAAGTGGAACATATGATGTAACATAACTGGAGGGTTTGGGTCCCCAGTGAGGAAAAATAAGATTGAAAGTAATATTACAATTTACAACAGCTAACTTTGTCTTGTATGAAGAAAGTAGTGCACAACTCGTTTAATGGTACTTTATTTTATAATTAGTTGTTGTAATAGCATCTTCAGCCCTATTGTCTTGTTTTGTGTTATGATTCATATATGGCATAAGGCACAAGATAATGTCTTTTCTATGTGACAAGATAATATTCACACAAGACAATATGAGATAAAAAAAAGTGTTCTCTAAGCATCTTCAACCCTATTGTCTTGTTTTATGTTGTGATTCCTATGTTGTATGAGACACAAGACAATGTCTTTCCTATGTGGCAAGATGATATTCACACAAGACAATTAAGTAAAAAAATGTTCTCCAATGCAAAAGTATTGAGAAGACAATAAAAAATATTTTTTACAACTTCCAAGACAACTCCTCAACTTGTTCATTTTTTTTATAAATATTTCTATTCATAATTGATGATGTGGAGACAATGTCATTGTGAAGTACATTATCTAGATCTAGACAACCAACTTCACATTGTCCTTGTCATGTTATTGCCATGTCAACTTCATATTGATATATTCTACATTTGCATTGGAGAAGGATTTTTGAAATAAAAGTTTGTCATTCCTATGTGACAACCATTTTTTTTCTAAACTCACAATAGAGTTTGAGATGCTATAATGCAAAAGTATTGAGAAGACAATAAAAAGTATTTTTTCCAACTTCCAAGAGGACCAAGACTACTCCTCCGCTTCTTCATTTTTTTTATTCATAATTGATGATGTGGAGACAAAGTCATTGTGAAGTGCATTGTCTAGATCTAGACAACCAACTTCGCATTGTCCTTGTCATGTCATTGTCATGTCAACTTCATGATTTATTCTACATTTGCATTGAAAAATGATTTTTGAAATAAAAATTTGTCATTTCTATGTGGTAACCATTTTTTTCTAAACTCACAATAGGGTTGGAGATGCTCTAATACTAACTTTGTCTTGTCTTATTGAAATGCTTTAAATAGTTAGTTGTTGTAAGCTACTGATAATGTTGACGAAGTACCATCAAACGAGTTGCTTAGTAGCAAAATAGGAGGCTGACTGTCATTTCATTTTTTTTAAATGATCGTCTTATATGTTTCATAAAAAAAATAGTTATTTAGTAGTATTATAAATGATGTTGTAGTTAAACATTTTTAAAGTATTACAATTCGTAAAAAAATAATTGTGAGATACAATATTTTTTAATATAAAAATAGTATTATTTAATATTATATTATTATATCTCAAAAAAAAAAATCTGGAAATGTTGCTCCCAAACTCCCTTATGATTGGGCTGTCTAGTGGAATGTAATCTTGGATCCGCCACTGTGTATAGGTGGGCACTGATAGCCGGAAGACTCCCCGGCCGAACCGACGACGAGGTCAAGAAGCACTGGACCTCTCACCTGAGAAGAAAGCTCGCGAGCATGGGTATCGATCCCAACAACCATCGACTAAGCCATAGTCACCTCCCCCTCTGTCGACGACCGCCGCGTCCCCTGGTTCATAGAGAGTTCGAGAGCGGCGGCTCGAACCGGGCTGACGTCGTCGATGAGGACCGGGTACTATCGGATGCAGGGAGCAGCCAGGAGGAGGAGGAGGATCAGCAAACCTGCAGCGTGCTGCCGGACCTGAACCTTGAGCTCACTATCGCCTTGCCTTCTAATTGTCTTCGCTAATCCAGTCTGATGGACCCTTTATTTATAGAGTAATGCTACAGTTACAACCAAATTCCTACAACCTTCTTATAACCACTCATTCGTTTTCTGACATGTGGGCCAGGTGGTGGCCTGGCCCACATGTCAGCAAATGGGTGAAGATTGTAAGTAGGTTGTAGGAATTTGGTTGTAAACTTAGCATTATTGTTATTTATATGACGGGGTTAAATATTTGCGTTGCTTATGTAGTGAATCTAGTATAGCTCAGGAACTGGAGTAGAGGTTTATTATTAATAATAATTATTATATTCAGCTTATTCAATTACTTCCCAGAAATTATAAACATTTTCGTTTTTCTTCTTTTTTCCTTCTAAATGAACCTCAAATTCTGTCATTCTTCTTACACTCAAATTCCAAAGGACACTGCATTACTTTTATCTATATATACGCTAAAAGTAGACCCAAGGGTGAACCCTACGCACTATAACCTAACTCTTGTGTCAAGTTCGTTTGGTCATCTTGTCAGCACATGAATTAGTTTCACAGACAAACAAACAAAAAATAAAAAATCGTGCCTCTTGGCTCGTGTAGTACTCGTCCACTACTCGCACGAGCCGGCAGATCGAGCACAACGGAATAGAAGGTGGCGGAGGACGGTGGAGCACGAGGGGGGGAGGACGGGAGAGTTGG
Source organism: Iris pallida (assembly GCA_029216955.1). Taxonomy (NCBI): domain Eukaryota; kingdom Viridiplantae; phylum Streptophyta; class Magnoliopsida; order Asparagales; family Iridaceae; genus Iris; species Iris pallida. Next base: position 2,744,424 of record JANAVB010043017.1, read on the forward strand.
AGGCGGCCGTGGACGACAGAGCAGGAGAGAGGAGGGGCTGGGAGAGCATTTTCGAAAAGAAATAAAGTTTTCTGAGAATAAAATCTTGAAGAAACTAAACAGGTTATCATCATTTTGTCATGTGTTATTTTATTCAACGTAATTAGAAGCTGTTTGGCGAACATTCCACTAATTTTAACCACACCTAACATTTTTTTTTAGTTGAAGGATGAACATTTCTACTAATTTTGGTGGATGAACAAAAATGCACTCGTAATTTTATTATCCCCTTCAATCTAGCCTTTAATGTGACGTACATCACTATATGTTTCAATAACAACAAAGTCTTTATTCTCAAGTTTTGGGATCTGTTATTTGAATTATATTTTTTCTTCTAAAATTGCTTAAAGGTCTTATGTCTGTTTGAACGTAATCCTCTCTAGCACTAATAAATGATATCATTTTAAATAAAAAATTAATTCATGGTCGTTTTATTCTACCTTTAGTTCTAAGAATCCTTTTATCTAACATATTGTAGCTCTTAGTCGCTGTAACATCTTGTTGTTCTTAGTCGGAATATCGATTGGTCTACGTCTTAAATATCTAAACCAACTAAAACGATTTTTTCCCTCAATTGGTGTCACATTTAATTTTTTAGGAATACATTCATTGCTTATTCTATCTATCTTAGCATTTTTATTTCTGTTACACTAATATTTCTGACATGTTTTCTTAATCAACAATACTCTAATCCATAAAACATAACTCTCTTTATCTCTCTTTATCTCCCTCTCTGTGTGAAATATGGAAATAAAGATACAATTATGTTTGGCTGAACCTACACAATATCCCTCCAACCATCCAAACTCGTACAACAACTCATTTTACGGACTCTAACTCCCCTTTCACTAGTTTTTTTCTTCGTACGATCACATAGTGGTTATACTTCTGTATGAAAAGGGATACAATAAAGTTGTAGAAAGTCACTACATTACTTTTATCTAATAATTTTTTGAAAAGTCCTGCTTCTGAGAGTGAACAATTGGTGATGGTACTGGCAAATGAAAGAGGAACAACTCTTGATAAGGGATCGGACACGACTCGGTCTCGATCGGCATCAAGGAACAAGGATGTTCCGTGTTATTATTGCAAAAAATTTGTCCACATAAAAAAAATGTCTACAATGTGCGAAAAAAGAAAAAAGGAACCCGAAGATGCGATAGTGGTGGCACAATTGCGGGATGACACTATGGATGAACTGCTTACGGTCTCCCATGGTAAGGAAGGTATTAATGGTTGGATATTGGATTCTGGTTGTTCGCTACATATTTGCTCAGATGTATCTTGTATTGCTTCTTTGGAGAAGAAGACCAGTATTTTTTGCTTGGGTGATGACTCGATTTGTGAGGTTGCTGATGAAGGGATAATAGATATTAAGATTCATGATGGCATTATGTGTAGACTTGGTGGGGTATAATATATATGGAAGATGCATAAAAAACTTATATCTTTGGATATATTAGACTCTGTGGGTTGTGGTTTTTTAGCGATGTGGAGTTTTAAGGGTGACACGTGGTTATACTCTGCTTACGAAGGGAAAGATGTGCGATAATATTAATCGTGATTTATAAGGTGATGGGGTTGGATATCCATGATGGTTCATTTATAGTTGGTTAACCTTCTATGCATGGCTCGAGAAGAACGAGTTAGATTTAGTGATCCATGTGCGACGAAATTATTTTGGAATATTTTAACATGGGTGATGTAGACAAGATAAAGTGCAAAATTGAGTCGGACCGGAGTTCAAATTCGACTTGTGACTAGGCAACTCGTGCCCCAGGGAGAGGGAGAAATTCTTGAGATTGAGACTACTATTTGAAGATTGTAGACTAAAGGTTGCTATATGCTTGTCGAGCTACATGATGAATACGATTTAAGGTGGTGATTGTTATGATTTGGCTCATATTAGTAATCCTAATTGTAATAGGATTGTAGCAAATTTCGAGTCCTATTAATAAGTTTTTTTTAAAATTTTATGTCATGCCTACTTAGGATAGATTTCTATGTACAAACACATGACATGCGATATAAAAGTGTCTAGCGTTCTTTGTATGAGAGATAATTGTGCTAAAGAAAGGGGCTAGATAACCACCAATAGGTTGAAAGAAAGAAAGGGAGAATAAATAAAGAGATTGAAAAAGAGATAAATTGGATTTCTCGTATCTTCTTGGATATAATCTCTGGGAATTTCTTAAGCTCTCTTTGTGTACTTTCTCCATGTAATGGAGGTTACGAAGTTGTAGCAGTCTTGTAACCTTATTAGTAGTGATCTCTTATTAGTAGTGATCTCGCTCTCCCGATGCTTTTATAGCGGTTTAGGTTTTCACTTAATTTAATTCTTTTGTATCTTTGTTTTGAATTTTTTTATCTTTATTTTTTTGCATAAATCAACCACCATGTTTGGTGTGGGTGGGTGTTTGTTCGTCGCGGACGTCAATCTTGAAAATTAGTTTTTCGCTTTTATTTCCAACAACTCTCATGGATCTCTCCGAACGAATAGCAAGAACACAAATGATCTTCACGTCGTCATACGGACATGGATCGATGATGAAAATATATAATAAGTCAAAACCCTAACACATCATGCAAATTTTCATAGATCAAAAATATGGAACCCTAACCTTTTAACTTTTAGAAGAGAGTAGAGACGATGGTTGTCTGATACCATGTCACACATGTTGGATTTTTGGTTTTTTCCTTTAGAAAAACTTTAGTCCCACATCGGAAAAAACAAAGAGATTGTATCTCTATATATTAGCTTTGCTATTATTGGAGATGCACATGTGGTGTGGAGGTGCACATGGGTTTGCCATGTGGGGTTATTTTTCTAATGGAAAAAAGGCTAAAATCAACAATTAAAGCATTCATGCTTTTTGCTCTTGGGAAATTTATTTTCATTGGAGCTAAGCCCCGTAGGGGCTTAGCGACTCGGACTCGGACTCGGGCTCATGGGCTCATGAGGCGTAATGTGGCATTTTGTTGGCGCACTTTGCACTTAGCACGGTGCTCTGTCGCGCAGAGTGCAAGGAGCGTGGGGTGTGCGCAGTTGGCGCAACTTGCAGCAGAACGTGCATTTGCATGTTCTGGACGGTTGCTACATGTTCGGGGTGGTCTTTACCACGTCCCTAACTTTGTGGCAGCCGAACAGTTGCTGCAGGGCCTATATAAGGCATCCTCTCTCTCTCAAGGCTTGACATACACAAGAAAGAGAAGCCACACAGAAAGTTTACGAAGTATTTTTTAGCACAAGTAAACAGAAAATTCAGAAGTGTTCTTTAACACAGTTCTGATCATCCAGCAGCCTTCGAGAGAAAGGAAAGGCGCCGCACCAGCGTTGCTTTTGCACGGGAGTTCGTGTCCATCCGAGGAGTCAGAAGAGCAGGAGTGTTCCAAGTTCTCCGACGAACTTGCTGGTTCCTGGAAGCTGTTCGTGTAGGGCGAATAAAGCTTTGAGCAACGGTGATTATTCACCCCAGCAGGAGTTCTTCCATCTTTCGCCAGTCACCTTCTTCGTTGCTGCCAGTAATTCTGATTGTATCTTCTTTTTAGAAGTACTACTGTAATGTCCCGCTCCGCATGGTGCATTATGATGAGTCGTTGACTCGAAGAGTTTCGTTGACCCGATGAAGTATCGATGCGAATCGATGCGAGAGTTACGTTGGCCAAAGGTAAGATTTGAGTCGGTTAAAATCTATGAATCGAATCGATGCAAAGGATAAGTTCCGTTGAGCAAGTGCTAATGTTGGTTGATCTGGTGTGCAGGCTATGCCTTTATGCTGGATTACGGATCGTGGTATGGGCGCGATAGGCCAAATCAACCGAGTAGTTCAAAGGAATGGCTAAGTCCGGAAGTTAGCTATGTGATCAAGTTATGGAAGCGAGACGCTTCAATCGGCGAAGCGGCAAGACGTATCGGCTTAAGGTGGGCGGGTTCTTGACTCTCTCTCCCTATTCCTTCACATCTAATAAAATATGTTATGGAATGCGTAAAAGATGTTATCGAGTTAGCGAGCGTGGCTCGGCGATGAAAGATCTAAATATGCGTTGAACACTAAGATAGAACATTGAACAATCGAACAATTGAAGCGACGTGCATCAAGTGTACGAGTCGCGGTAGGACAATGAGGGTAGAACATTGAAAGACGATATTGAGATGTGCATCGTGTGCATGGCTCCGAGAACATTGAACACTAGGCGTAGAATATCGATTACGGCGCTGAGCGTGCCCTCGGGCACTTATGTTACGAAAAGACTAAGTAATATGGAATTATGCTATGAGAATAACTTACGAATGGTACGCGTTGAATACGAGTATGAGATGACTAAGCCGTTGGGCATCGTGCATCAATATGGATGTGTTGGGACATAACGCCGACGGAGCTCCCCATATGAATGGTGGATTATGTTTATGAGACGCGAATATGTTTATGGTACGGGAAACCATTTATGGCACGGGAAACCGTTTATGGATCGAGACTATGTTTATGAAACGGAAGATTTGGTTGGAATGTTATGTGTGTTTGCTATGGCGCGTATTGCATGGTCAATGGACTCGGATTGCCCGTGCACGGGTACGGCTTCCCTCGGACGGTTTCGCCGGGGCACCGGGACAGTTCGGCATAGGAGGGAATTATGTGTGGTATTTATGGTGCACAATATTCGGACGGATTGTGACCGTCCAGTGCTGTGATAAGCTATGATATCCGTAAGTTTGGGATCCTTCGGATATTGGGCTAGCAACCCGTATCAAAGTGATTGTAGGCTTACACATAAGAGATGCCAAGTCCATTACGGTGCGAAACACCGTGACCTTCATGTAGATAGGGCCGGTGGGCTGAGATGAGAGTTGGGTGCAGACGCAGGGCCTGCCACCCTTATGCTTGGTCTAAGTTTATGGTTGGTTGTTGCGTGAATGATATGATTCTATGTTAAGTCATAACCAGTGCAGGCTAAGGAACATGGAACGGAGACGAGCACGAACACTATAATTATGTTCAGATTTTGTCTAACTGTATCTGCTGCAGGAACACGATGTTGGACATATTTACGTTAAGTTGCTATGCATTGAATATTGCCATGAAACTGATCCTAAGGCTAAATAGAAAGATTACCAATTAAGATGCATGTTCACTAAATGATTTAGTGTTTGGTTTGGGTGCGAGCGGGTTTTGATCAGTGCGAAGCGAGGACGAAAGCACTAATCCCCCACTAGTTTATGTGCAGGCTCAGGTTATGATCGGCGTGGGGCGGAGCTTGGCTTGGACGTGCCGAGGCATGGAGTCCTTGGCATTCAAGAGGAACTACCGCATAGGCGTTCGGACTTGCGACATGGAGATGTTCGACCGAAGACTACTTGGTGGCTATAAAGAGGCATAATGTATGGAACAATGTAATCCTTTGTGAGCTAGAGAGATCATGAGCGTTGTAGCCAATTGGCATAATATTTTGGGCTATTCAAAGCCTTTGTAACCTTCAGTTTGTTATCAATAAAAGAGAATCTTATGTTATACTTTATTTTCTTCCGCTGCTTATGTTATCAAATTGAGATAAACACTATGTAAATCGTTATCTTGCCTTGCATGAGCACAACTCCAGGCATGTGCGGCATCATGTCCCAGCGAGGACGATGATTCGGATAAAATCTAGCAAGGACGAGCGATTTCCCGGATCGGGACGTGACAACTACGATTTGATTGCTGTTGATTACGAAATCTTTTTAGATTCTCATAATTCAGAATCACCTTCCTTGAAGTGTTGATTTGAAACATTGTTTTTACAATTGTTTCATTTTCTCAGTTTTTCATCGAAAAATTGTGCCCCGGCACTAACAATCTCAAAGCTTTATTGCTACGATAGAAAATGTTAATGCTTCACTCCTCAATACTGACTTTTGTAAGTTAGAAAAATTTGATGGAGAGCATTATCAAGTCTGGAAGAGGAAGGTTTATCTCACTCTTCAACTCAGAGACGTTGATCACGTGCTTCTTGAAGAGGAACCTACCGTTCCATATACTGGGTCTGCTGCCGCAATCACTGCGGCTACTAAACTTCAGGCCAAGTGGAGAAGGGAGAATAGCATTTACAGGTTACTTATCCTGAATGCTATGGAGGATTCCCTAGCAGAATCCTACAGTAAGAAGACAATTGTCAGAGACATATGGGAGTCTCTGGAGAAACTGTACGAAGAAGACAAAAACAGGAGCAAAATATTTGTGGTTAAAAAAATCACAAATGGCTCTTTGAGGACGAAAAGTCTATGTTGCTGCAGGTGAAGGAGTTCCTGAAACTGCGACAGAAGCTGGAAGACGAGGCGATGCCCCTCCCCGACAAGTTTATTGTTGGAAGGATTGTCTCAAAGCTCCCCACTGGGTGGAGCAAGTTCTATACAAATATGCATAGGAAGAAGCTTGAGATCAGCCTTGAAGATCTCTTGCAGGAAATCTATGTTGAGGACCAGATGCGGGCTCAACTAAAGGTGGACACACTGTCCAAGCAATTGGCTTACGCTAATCTGGTTCATACCAAGGAACCAAGGGGAAAGCAGGCGGCTTCCCACAGCAAGAAGAAGGACCCTGACAATCTAAAAGTCAAAGAAACTTCTATCAAGAAAAAGAAGCCAAAGTCTCAAATGCCTTGCTTCAAGTATGGCAAGAAGGGCCACTTTAAGAATGAGTGCAAAGCAAAGACCAAGTAATCAGAGCAAGGAGAGCCTAGTAAGGTATCTATGATCACTGACATTGTTGCTATGATTGTGTAGGTTGATGCGGTAAGGACTGACTCTGACTGGTGGGTAGACACTGGAGCCTCCTGCCATGTCTGCTCCAGTAAGGAGTGGTTCACCACCTATCACCTACTTCTGAAGTGGTTATGATGGCGAACCAGGCACAAGCTGAAGTGCTCGGGATCGGGACGGTGGTGTTGAAGCTGACTTCAGGAAAGTCTCTGACGCTTCAAGGCGTGAAGCACGTACATGCTATCGCCAAGAACCTGATCTCAGGAGGCCTACTCTACAAAGCAGGCCTCAGGATGGACATCAATGCTGGCCAGATGGTGATGTCTATCAAGGAAACATATTTCAGAAAAGCTTTTTATACCGAAGAAATGTTCAAAATTCAGCTTGTAAATCAGTCCAATGTAATTAATGTAATTAATGAAATCACTCCTTCTGCTTATACTCTTGAGTTGTGGCATAATAGGCTAGGACATGTTCATTGTAAATGAATAAACAGAATGTCTAGTCTAGGACTTATCTCCAAGTGTGGGGGTAAGGTAGAGAAATGTGAAGTTTGTGCTCAAACAAAGATCACAAGGAAACCATTTTCTCGGGTTAATCGAAGTACAGATCTTCTGGAGTTGGTACACTCCGATATCTGTGACTTCAAACAGTTCTCTACAAAAGCCGGGATGAAGTATTTCATAACCTTCATCGATGACTTCTCAAAGTATGCGTTCGTCTACTTGCTGAAGGCTAAAGATGAAGCATTCGAGAAGTTCAAGGAGTTCAGAGCCGAAGCTGAGCGGCAGACTGGACAACAACTCAAAATGATAAGAAGTGATCGAGGTGGGGAGTACAGGTCTCATGAATTCGTATCGTTCTGCAAAGAACATAGAATTGTCAATGAGACTACGGCTCCATACTCTCCTCAATCAAACGGAGTAGCAGAGAGGAAGAACAGAACGTTAACAGAAATGATTAACTCAATGTTGTTGACTGCTGGTCTTCCTAAGTGCTACTGGGGAGAAGCTGCATTGACGGCCACTTTTATTCTAAATAGAGTGCCTCATACAACTTCAGACGTTACTCCTCATGAACTCTGGTTCAATGTCAGACCTAACTTGAATGTTATTCGAGTGTGGGGGTGTCTGGCATATGTCAATCTTCCAGATCTGAAGATTCAGAAGCTTGGGACAAGGACTACTAAGACGATCTTCTTGGGGTATGCTGAGAAGAGTGATGCTCGGAGATTTCTTGATATTGAGTCAAATCATATCATTGAATCTCGCGACGCAGAATATTTTGAAGACAAATTTACAAGGCACAAGAATATTGTTCTTGCGGATGTTCCGGAGAACAATGAGGGTGCGCAGGTCTTCAATGAAGATGTGGTCCAAGAAGATGTTGTAGTTGAAACAACGGTTGAACTAGATCTCGCTGAGCCGTCAACGAAGCGAGTGAGGAGGCCGAAGGACTTCGGAAGTGAATTTGTCACCTATCATGTGCAAGCAGATCCGCTTACCTATGATGAGGCGATGAAGACCAGAGACGCGATTTTCTGGAAGGAGGCGATTGACAATAAATTTGATTCTATCACCTCAAATAACACTTGGGTGTTGGTTGATCTTCCTGAAGGAGCGAAACCCATCGGATGCAAATGGATCTTCAAGAAGAAGATGAAAGCAGACAGAACTATTGACAAGTTCAAGGCTAGGTTGGTAGCCAAGGGGTTTTCTCAGAAGCAGGGAATTGACTATTTTGACACGTATGCTCCAGTAGCCCGGATGACCATCATCAGAATGTTGATTGCTCTCGCAGCAATACATAAGATGGTGATACATCAGATGGATGTGAATACGCTTTCCTAAATGACGAGCTGACCGAAGAGATTTACATGCAACAGCCAGAGGGATTTGTCATCAGGGATCTTGAAGACAAAGTCTGCAAGTTGGTGAAATCCTTGTACGGTCTTAAACAGGCTCCCAAGATGTGGTATGAGAAATTTGACAAAGTTATAAGGTCAAATGGCTACATGGTCAGCGATACGGACAAGTGTGTTTATAAGAAGTTCGCTGATGGAAGAGGTGTGATCGTTTGTCTGTACGTGGACGACATGCTTATCTTAGGTACGGATATTAGCTGTGTCACGGAGACAAAGAAATTCATCTCAAGCAAGTTCAGTATGAAGGACTTGGGGGAAGCTGATGTGATCTTAGGAATCAAGATCATCCGGACAGACACTGGACTAGCGCTGTCTCAGTCTCATTATATTAAAAAAATGATTACTCGTTATGGGTATCAGGATCTTCCAGGGATCGATACGCCATATAGGTGTGATCTGAAGCTGAAGCCTAAGTGTCAGGCAGTTGGAGTATTCAAGCGTAATCGGGAGTTTGATGTATACTACTACTGCCACAAGGCCTGACATAGCTTTCGTCGTGGGAATGTTGAGTCGTTTCACGAGCAACCCAGGTGTTGAACACTAGAAAGCTGTGAAACGGGTTATGAGATATCTCAAGAAGACTCAGACATATGCACTATACTACAGCGGAGATCCGTCGGTAGTGAAAGGCTTCAGTGATGCCAGCTGGTGCTAAGAGGTGGAGAGCGAGAGGTCTACAGGTGGATTCATTTTCACAATGGGTGGAGCTGCTATATCGTGGAAGTCGAAGAAGCAGACTATGCTCTCGCGGTCATCCATGGAATCTGAGTTCTTTGCACTTGATACCGCAGCCGAGGAAGCAGAATGGCTTCGGGAGCTCATGTATGATCTTTCAATGGTTGGGGAGCAAATACCGGCGATACCGATATACTGCGACAACCAGGCAACTGCGACGGTGGCATCAAATGACCTCTTCAACGGGAAGAATAGGACTGTACGGTTGAAGCACAGGGCAGTACACGATCTTATCAAGAGAGGTGTTATTACAGTAATTGATGTTCGGAGTCAGGAGAACCTTGCGGATCCGTTCACCAAGGGCCTCAAGCGCCAGCTGGTCGATGATACAGCTTGTAAAATGGGCTTGAAGGTATTCTGATATTGTATTATTGTATTCCTACCATAAAGTTTTATGCTATTAGTTCAAAGATTTATCTACTAGGCATCTAGATTTTGGTTCAAGGGAGGACCACTAATCGGAAGAATATCAGAAACAGTAGGTACATGTTCTATTGGGCATGGAGGGGTTACGGACCTATAACCACTGTTGTCTATTGTTGTTTTCTGCGGAAAACGGTTCCTGTGGGAAGGTTGGCTTAATTGCCTTAATGAGTTCTCAGGCAGAGTGAATGCCTGGTGTGCTTTACAGGAGGCACGGTAGAGCAGTACTACAAGGAGTGAAACTCCATGCTACAGTGGGGTGACTCCACAATGAGGTTCCTATATGTGGGGTACTGCCCAGTAATAGGATAAAGCCTCGGCTTTGCAGGCCAAGTCACAGCGGCGTAGCACCGCAAATAGGCAGTTAGCCTAATGTTGTATGTTAAAAATAAAGAGAGGTGTAGTCAGCACTACAAAGAGGAGGAGTTCCTCATGTTACAGTGGCACGACACCACGATGAGGTACCCGGTTAGGGATAAAGCCTCGGCCTTGCAAGCCATGTCGTTGCGGCGTAACACCGCAAGGGAGCCTAAGGCTTCATGCTGGGTAGTTTGGCACTACAAAGAGGCGGTTGCCTCATGCTACAGTAGTATGAAACTACGATGAGGTTCCCGATACGGGGTAAGGCCTCGGCTTTAAGCCAGGTCATGGCGGCGTAGCACCGCAAGGGAAGCGCAAAGCGCTTCATGCCATGTCTCTTTATAATGAACTCACCTATAGTGTATGGACAAAGAGATATCAGGTCGTATCTTGAGGGTAAACTTGTAGACGTCCAAAATTATACACTGAAACCAGGCTGGCACATGGCCTTTAATGTGTAGCCAGAAGCACATGTAACTACGTTATGTGAGTGGAAAGAATTTCAGCTATGATGCAGAATTCAAGGCTTAGTCCATTCTTGTATTATAGTATAATTTTTGATCCATACGGGAAGATTCAAGTCGTAAGCGACATCTCTCCTAATGCATGATGGACAGTTACTGTGGGGAACACTTATACCCATATATAGAGATATGTGGGGGATTGTTGGAGTTTTGATTTTTTCCTTTAGAAAAACTTTAGTCCCACATCGAAAAAAACAAAGAGATTGTATCTCTATATATTAGCTTTGCTATTATTGGAGATACACATGTGGTGTGGAGGTGCACATGGATTTGCCATGTGGGGTAATTTTTCTAATGGGAAAAAGGCTAAAATCAACAATTAAAGTATTCATGCTTTTTGCTCTTGGAAAATTTATTTCCATGGGAGCTAAGCCCCGTAGGGGCTTAGCACTCGGACTCGGGCTCATGGGCTCATGAGGCGTAATGTGGCATTTTGTTGGCGCACTTTGCACTTAGCACGTCAGCATCGTCGCTAGGCGCATAGTGCGCTTTAGTTGCGCTCGTTGCACGAGCCACTTGCGCTGCCACGTTGCGCAAGCCCGGTTGTGCTGCCCAGGTGCGCATGCCCAGTTGTGCAAGCCCAGTTGCGCTGCCCAGATGCACGCCCAGGTTGCGCTCAGGTTGCGCTAGGTTGCGCGGGTTGCTCGGGTTGCCCGGGCGCGCTGGTTGCGCTGCGTGTGCCGTGTGCGCAGTGCGTGCAGTACGCGCAGTGTGCACAGTTCAGTGCGCGCTCTGTCGCGCAGAGTGCAAGGGGCGCGGGGTGTGCGCAGTTGGCACAACTTGCAGCAGAACGTGCATTTGCATGTTCTGGGCGGTTGCTACATATTCGGGGTAGTTTTTACCACGTCCCTAACTTTGTGGCAACCGAACAGTTGCTGCAGGGCCTATATAAGGCATCCTCTCTCTCTCTCAAGGCTTGACATACACAAGAAAGAGAAGCCACACAAAAATTTTACGAAGTATTTTTTAGCACAAGTAAACAGAGAATTCAGAAGTGTTCTTTAACACAGTTCTGATCTTCCAGCAGCCTTCAAGAGAGAGGAAAGGTGCCGCACCAGCGTTGCTTTTGCACGGGAGTTCGTGTCCATCCAAGGAGTCAGAAGAGCAGGAGTGTTCCAAGTTCTCCGACGAACTTGCTGGTTCCTGGAAGCTTTTCGTGTAGGGCAAATAAAGGTTTGAGCAACGGTGATTATTTATCCCAGCAGGAGTTCTTCCATCTTTCGCCAGTCACCTTCTTCGTTGCAGCCAGTAATTCTGATTGTATCTTCTTTTTAGAAGTACTACGATCTGATTGCTGTTGATTACGAAATCTTTTTAGATTCTTATAATTCAGAATCACCTTCCTTGAAGTGTTGATTTGAAATATTGTTTTTACAATTTATTTTATTTTCTCAGTTTTTTATCGAAAAATTGTGCCCGGCACTAACAACACATAGTTGTGTCTTGGTGTCGAAGAGGGTTTAAGTGAACAATATAAAATACACTTCTGTTCACTCGCAAATAGATCTTCCATTTGAAAATAGAGAAGAAAAGAAAAGGAAAAAGTAAGAAATAGCTTGGAGATCTAATTAAAAAAATCCTTGTGAAATAGATCTAGTCTTGATCCTGCCATTCGGATGAGATGCCAACATTAACTAAAAGGACAAATTGTAACTGACCTTTCTGGAATATCGGACAACATCTCTTCTTGGCATGATTGACCAACTTGGTCTAGATCCTTTCTCTCCTAGCAAGAAGATGATTAGGCAAGTCCCAAAAGTCATATAGGCACGAGGAATGAACTCTAGTATTAGCTCACCCAGCTGGAAATAGGACAATGATAGGTGACAGAAATCTAATCCTCCGACAGAAGAAAGGTAGGTTATCAAGATTGCCCTCTTTTTTTTCTTTTTTCTTTTTAGGTAATAGGTAATTGTGTCAAATTTGTCTCCACTGGGACTCGAATTCCGGACCACTTGGACCGCATGCATCTCTCTCAGGGGCTGTTTGGTTCGGTGGGACTCACCTGAAAGTGGGTTCAAAAGAGGACTTTTGCTGGAAAGTGAACATTGAAAGCTGGAGTTTTCGTGTTTGGTTCCACACTGCAACTCTATTGCAGGTGTCCCATCCCCTCCTCGAACAGTGGGTTGTCTCCCTAGAGTTACTCCTCCTCACCTTCTCCATCGGAGAGGAGTAACTCTGCCGAAAGTGGGTTCGGTGGGACTCAGCTGCAAGCTTGGAACTCTCTCTCCCTTCTCTTCGTCTGTGGTCACCTTCTTTCTCTCCCGCCAACAAGGTGAGACCTTCTTCTTCTCTTCTCCTGACCCTGTTGATGGTTATTTTTGGTTGGAAAAGGAGAGAAATTTGTAGATCTATGCCAAAAATTGTTCGAGAAAGGCAAGGAGTGGTAGATCTGCTGGATTTGTTTTCGAAAGTAGGAAAAATTGGTAGATCTGCAAATTTTTTCTTCGAAAAGGAGAGAAAAATGAGTAGATCTGGTTTTATTTGGGTTCGAAAAAGCAAAAAAAGTGGTAGATCTGAGTTTTCTTCTCCGAAAACGCAAAAAAATTGTAGATCTATGCTGTTTTATGCTGTAGATCTCTGGTTTCTTCTTCGAAAAAGGGAAAAAAATTGTAGATACCTGTTGTTTCATTGTCCTGGTTCTCTTTTATTTATTTTTTTGTTCGAAAAGCCAAAAAACAGTGGTATATCTGTGTTATTTCCTTCGAAAATGGGATTAATTAGTAGATCTCTGTTGATTTTGATAGGGTTAGATGTTTATAAAAGAAATTTTACATCTGGACATGAAGGTCATTGCAGGTAAATAGATTGAAGCATTCACTACCATATACGAAATGTGACAATCTTACAATTTCATGCCTGACGCTTATTTACGTATAGGAAAGTATTACTTGGCTGATGCTGGCTACACTACCATGCCGGGTTTCATTGCCCCTTATCGGGGAGTTAGGTACTACTTCAATCCTAAGAGGGATCTACGAAATCTACTAGTGGAAAACGTCGTAGAGAGGGTAATGGGGGAAATGAAGCTATAAGTCTATTGGTGGGGAGTGTTACATCAATGGCAGAGGCCCTTAGTACGGGGTTCAAGAGCCCCATAAAGAAGATGGGTGCTCAACTATTTGATTTAGATGGATATGAGCCCAATGTTTTGATTAATGCCTACAATTTTCTTTGCACGGACAACTTGGAGGCAAACAAGTTCATAGGGTTGCCCGAGAAATTCCAAAGGGCATGGCTAGACAACTTCGTAGAACACAACTAGTGTTTTGAAACCATGGTGCAACTGATGTCTTTTTGTAATATTTGGTCAAACAACAACCTACTGCAGCATGTTCTTTTGCTGCTATTTTGTAATATTTGGGATGCTTATATTTGATGAATCCTATAGCCAAGCTCTGAGCCCATTTCTCTTTTTCATATTGCTGCCTTTGTATGCAAAGTTTTTTCCTTTCGAGTATCAATTTGTTGTACTTTTTTGGCCTTTCTTAAGTTGGTTCAATTTATTACGGTTGGGAACTCTTTTTACCAAACATTGAGCTACATTCTACTACCAATTGGGCTATGATGAGATTGTGAGGAAACCTGCTTGTCCATATTCTGATACAAGCTCGGATACATGTTCAGTTCCTGTTCTTATATTTCATGAACTCTTTTCAACCATATTGTGAGGAAACATGCTTGTCCATGTTTTCATCAGTGTATGTACTTTGTAAGACATTGTAATGTCTGGCAAATATGGTCTATAATGTTATATGGCATGGGTATGTATAGCTTGTTGTGTATCAGTGTATACCTGCTTGTGTATGGCTGCTTGTGTATCAATGTAATTTGCTATCAATGTATTGTGAGGACAAAAACCAAGCTCTGAGCCCATTTCTCTTTTTTGTGTATGGCTGCTTGTGTATCAATGTATTTCACATGCTTGTGTATCAATGTATTGATGAATCCTATAGCCAAGCTCTGAGCCCATTTCTCTTTTTTGTGTATGGCTGCTTGTGTATCAATGTATTTTGGAGGTATTTTCTTGGTGGTATAGCGGCTTGTGTATGGCTGCTTGTGAAATATTCTTCATTTTAATTTGGGGCGGTAATCTTACCAAGGTAGCCATATCTCCACCCATATTCCACTTTCAAGTGGCATCCAAACATTAAAAGTCAAATATTTCTTTCCCATCTACACTTTCAAGTGGCATCCAAACACAACACATTGAAACTCCCCACTTGCGGGGGGACAAAAACTATGTTTCCAAACACATTTTGGAAACTCAAAGTAATTGCAAGTGCTATGAATTACATCATATGGAAAGTGCAACTTTCACACTTTCGGAGAGCTACGAACCAAACAGGCCCTCAGTGCTTACCTATATTCTGCATCGATCACTTCTTTGATTAGCAAGGTCGTCCCGAGAAATTGGATTGTCTGAGCCGGAGCTTATTTTGGTTCTCCTTTAATCTTTGTTGTTGCGGACGGGTCTTGAGAGGAACCTATGACTCCGATTTCTTGTAGATCACGCTAGACGTGAGAGGTTGTCCTAAAATTGTCCAAGCTTGAAGTCTATATTATGATTTTGGGACCATTTTTATTCTTAATTTTGTACAACTTTGAAATTTTTTAATATAAAATTTTAAATATATAATGTATAATTTAAAAAAAAATTACAGGAATATGTAGATATGTTATTGTCTCCCTGGTAGTCCTGTAGCTGCCTATGATATTGATATTACTCATGGTTTAAAGTATCGGCCAACATCGATCCGATACGGTCGATACCGATACGGTTTGACATGTCCCGATCCGATATTGGCATGTCTCTTTTTCGGTCAATTCGATAAAAAAAATTAAACGATAAAGACAAATCAATAAGAATTTAAAGCATAATAAGATTGTAAAAGCATGTAAAGAAGAAAATCAATCTATTATATGTAAACCAATCAAGGATGACTACTATTTCATTTAATTTCAAAACTATTAAGAAATAACACTAAAAATACTTAAAATTATGCCTAAATGTATAATATATATATTTTTAAATGTAAATAATTTATTAATAATTATTTGTTTTCTGATTAAAAAAGTTAGATACTCCGATCAGAAACTGTCGATACTATCGATATTATCGCTCATACCAATACTCATAGAAATAGTCCGATACCGATTCTGATATAGATACTCTGAACCTTGATATTACTTAAACAAATTAACCATTTACTTAGTTGAGCTTGAGAGGGAATACTAGCAATCAATAATTGATCATATGCCATGCATTGTAGCCAAAAAGCTTGCGTGTCATGGCCTAACCTGCCTGCACAATGGAAACCTAATCATGTAAAAGCCTCGGATGTAGCATAAGATTTCAGTTGTTGAATGTGGAAATTTTTGGCAAAGTTAAATCGGCCTTTGGGCCTAATGGGCTCAACCGGCCAATCTAGATGATCAGGTCGGCTTTAGCAAAAACAATAAAACTAGTTGGCTAGAATCTATCCGGATAGAGAGGGGGTAGATTTGGTATTATTTTTACCTTTCTCTTTCATGTCATATTTTTTATGTCCAGAATACGCTTTTACTCAATTCAAATAGTTGATTTTGAGTTCCAATAGGTGTTGGAGTTCCAATAGGTGGTTTTGAGTTCCAATACAGTTAATAACTGAAGAAAAGGTTTTAGCCTCTCAATCCTATTGTTCTTTCTCTTCCATTATCAGTCCAACGTGTTTCTATTGATTTTTTTATACGTATTTACTTTGGTTGGAGTGGAAGGAGTAACAAATTGTTTAACAAACTACTTACTATTATCGAATTATAAACGAAAACTTTTTCTACTTTATGTGGTCGAAGAAGGAATAACAAATTTTAATTTTTGGCAATAATTTTTTTTCCGTAATATTAATTTTTAGAAATAACTAATCAACGATATACATACGAGCTCATTTAAATTAAAATTATATATATATATATATATATATATATATATATATATATATATATATATATATCAACAATTAATTATATCTGTATTACCGATGATATGTATATCATCGATTAATTAATGAAAAAATTAATATTACATTAAAAAAAAATTATTGTATATATGTGTGCGTGTGTGTGTGTGTGTGTGTGTGTGGGGGGGGGGGGGGGGGGGGGGGGGGGGGGGGGGCATGTTAGTGTAAAGGTAAGATCGTTGGCACCCGGGGGGACAGGTCTCAAGATCGAACCCTCTAGGGGACGGTTGGGTGACGGGGGCCACAACTCCCGCCAAGGCTGGCTGGGTGGACTTTGTCCATGGGCCTTGGTTTCTAATATATATATATATATATATTAGATTTGGAGTCAAATTCATGAAATTCTATGTTTGGTTGGAGTTGGATTTGGATATGAAACACCAAATCAAAATTTTAGATTTGGAAGAATGAAAGTTAAACTTTTTGAAAAATAATTTGATTGTGCTATTAAATACTTAATTAATACTAGTTAATAATTAATTAAAAAATAATTAAAAATTAAGTAATAATTAGTTATTCTTTATATAATTTTTATTCTTAATTAATATAAATAAGAAAAAGAAGAATGATTACAGAATCATCTTAATTAATGGCAGAAAAAATAAATTTTAATGAAAAATTGCAAAATCAACAAATGCTAATGGAGAGGAATAAAGAGTCCACAAATGGAAAATTAATAAATGCAAAATCAGCAAATCAACAAAGTAAAAACTGCAAGAGTTGCTCCTCACCTAGTCGAGAGCACTCGCGCGGAGGAGACCGCCGCCGGCGACAGCTGCTTCTCACCGCGGGCGCCCGATGAGGGCATCAAGAGCACTCGCGCGGAGGAGACCGCCGCCGGCGACAACTGCTTCTCACCGCGGGCGGCCGATGAGGGCATCGAGAGCACTCGTGCGGAGGAGACCGCTGCCGGCGACAGCTGCTCCTCACCGCAGGCGGCCGACGAGGGCGTCGAGAGCACTCGCGCGGAGGAGACCTCGGGGCGACCCCGTTTTCCTTGAAAGCGGCCAGGAGGCGGCCGATGAGGGCGTCGAGGGAGGAAGAGTTTTTTTTTTTTTTTTTTTTTTTAGGGCTCTTTCGAGAGAGGGAGCGGCCGACCCAAATGAAGTGAGAGAAAGTTGTTTTGGATTTAGGATTTTTTTTTAGGTATATATATGTGAGGGGGTATTTAGGTAACTTGTCGGTTTTCTGTTCGGGTTGGGAACCGAACAGCAAGCACGTAACCCGAACCGAAAATCAATTTTCTCGTACACTGAAACCGAACTCCGACCCGATTTTTAAAAAATCGACCCGAAACTCTATTTCGGGTCGGGTCGGGTCGATTTTCGGTTGTAAAACCGTTTTTTTGCTCACCCCTACTCTAGGATCACTGCAATGCTTCAGTCTTCATCTAAATGCAAAATAAGTACACCTTGCGTCACATGCCATCACCAGCAAGTTCTATCGACCCATTAGAGGAGACCTTAGATTACCATTAACGGAAGTAGGGATCGACATTGGGCCACCATAAAGTTCGGATTTTGGTTGGGCAAGGGTTAGGTCTTTTTTGGCCATAGAGATATTTCACTTAGATCGGATCTAATTATTTCTTACTAGTAAATGCACGTGCTCACGTATAATAACGTATAATAAGAATATTATTCAATTGTAGTCAAGTATTTCTTCTAACTCTTGTGGTTAAGATGGGAGGTATTCTTTTTCTTTGTTTAAGTTCAATTCCCCATGTTGAATATATATAACAAATTTAGACTTTTTTAATAATTTTTTACATAATTTATTTTTATTACAAAATATAATGGACCATGATATACATAAGGCTTAGACGGTTTATTTTTTAACCGTTTTGAAGTCTCATTATATTATTACTTATGAAGTCCAAAGTCCCTCCACAAAGGGCCGGACTTTTCGGACTAAGTTGGGTTGGATAAGAATAGTCCTATAAAAAAGTCTTAATAGGTATTATTGGGCCTTGTCTTTAGTCACGTTTTTTTGAAAGGTTATTTTAACACTCTTATTCTAAAATTATACACTAATAAAGTATTGTCTAACAACAATTACCTAATTTTCTTCCAATCAAAGACACAAACAGTCAAACATTGGATATGAAGGCTTCTTATAATATATAGTGCATCTAATATCTTTTCCCTTAAAAGTAAGTGTTGATAATATTATATTTTGATCAAGAAATTAAATTGTTGTCCGCCCTCTAATGGTTTCAACTGAGAAAATAATAAGAGTAGAATAATAAGGCTTTTTCTAAGGGCACTACCACAATTGCTTGAGGCATCACTTACTTGGGGGCAGCCCAAGAAGGTGGAGAATTTGCTAGGGGGCACCCAAAATTTGCTAAGGGGCAGCCCAACCTCCTAAACCCTTCATTTCATTTCATTTGTCATTCTACACTCTCTCTCCTCAAGAAGAAAAAAAGAGCTCTCTCCCTCTCCCTCTCCCTCTCCTAAAACCCTAATTTCTTCTTCTCCACCACTCCACTTCCAATTCCTCCACCAAGATTTCTTCCACAACCTTCGTAGATTCGAAGAGATGACATGCAAGTCAAAGCAACCGGAATCTAGGTACGTTCTTCCCTAATTTCTTCGAGAATTTTGTACATTCTATTCAAAACCCTAGAATATTTTTAATTCTTGAAAAAGTTTTGATAAAATAGGTTTAGAATCTCTTTATGGTTCTCTTCCCTAATTTTCGAACACAAGAAACCCACATTTTATGTTGTGTCACGCCCCAGAACCAGAATACTGGAGAGCGGGGGAATGACTCAGCCAGCTACGTATTACGGGTAGATGAATACCGTATAATACGATCAATGCTGTCTAAAGACGAGGGGGTGCATACTACATGAAAGTCTCACTATGGTCACTTCACATCTATTGTCTCAATCATTCGAACAAGAAACAGTAATAGAGAACATGTAAGATAAAACAGTAATGCGTCCCAAACGCTCTGTCAAAATGTTCTTGATATCTGGCTTTACAAAACATAGCCAGATTGATGTAGCAAAAGTATACACAATTGTTATCAGCTGCAGCCTGACTTTAGTTACAATTACGTAAAAGTAAGTACAAGACAATCCGACTAACATGTCGGTGTCAAACGACAAGGTATAAAGTAGATAACAAAACGAGCGGGGAAGTAAGAAATCCACTCGAGTCCTCCTGCGATCATCCCTCTAGTGTTGACCATCTTAGAGGTAGAAGTAAGCTGAGTCCTCGGGAACCGGCTCTAAATCTGGCCATGCAAACCAGAGAGGTTAGACCTCTAATAGCAAGTACCACAAGAAAGCACGACATGAGAACTAAAACCAGTAATGTGAAATATGATAAATAGATCTCTGCTTGCTACTAGGATTCACATAACATCACGACACTTCGAACCAACCTCCCAACCAAACAAGGACAGAAGTTGGCCCGTCATGTCCTGACATTCTGATCATCCCAGTTAAGTAACAGAGTAGGTACAGTGCACAAACAAATCATCTTGAACGGTCAATCAAATCCTACGGCTTGCTATTTTGAGTCCCAAGTTATCCTGGAATTTATGCAATAGGGATTCCTCAGTTCTTACTATGTACGAGCAAGGCTAGTCTATCCAGTTAATCATGTGCGCCATGCATGAATTAGACGAGTCCTAGCAGGACGCCCGTCAATATACCATATACAATAATAATATAAGCAGATACTGTTCCCTGCCCGTGTGGCAGGTTTACAGTATCTGTGGGAACCAGCCGGCCCGTCGGGTACTACTTGTCCCAAGGGGGCTGCCATGTAAGAACTCGGGAATCCATTCTCTCCATGCAATCATTATTTTATTTAACTTAATAGTCCCTACGTTGAGTGAAATCCCATGCCGTGGATCATGGTCATTCAAATGAGTACCTTTGTACGGGGTACGATATGCACAACTCTATAATGATACCAGTGCGGTCAGGTTGTAGGTCTTACATAGCGTAATGCAACAATCAAAACTAACCACGGAGTAATCATGCCTTGACCATAAAGTACACATGCTTCTTTGGTAAGATAAATAAATAATAAATGAATTGAAGCCTGCATGTGCCTGTATGCCAATATTCAGGATTAGCCAGTCGATTTCAATAGTTCATAATTCATATGAACGTGTCTCATTCATTCAATTCAATAAGACGACTAGCCAGTCTCTTAGTTCCAACTAGGAACGCATGATCAATTATTAGTCAAGGTCACAATCATTATCAATAGTGACAAGGCATGAAAGTCAACTAGTATTCAGTGGGGTCTGTTTTCTATAAATAAATTCACTTTATTTATTTTGTATCTGAGAAAATTACAACTGTAGGAATCTAATCTAGAAGACGATTACTTTATCCCTTGGACGATGCGATGAAAAAAACTCGAACTTCGAAGAACTTGGACAGCAACTGGGCAATCTCTCTGTTCTCTCTGAAAAATGACCTCTCCTCATGAATGTGAAGAAACTCTCTTTTATAGAGTTCTGGATAACTGTCCTGAACCATACGCTCAGGTAGTTATTTGACGTGTGCAAAACTGCAGGGACGCGTGGCAAATTCTGACGAAGACACGTTGGCGTGCGGTTGAGAGTAGTGGAGCACATTCAGGAGAGATTGATGGCATAAAGGCCACATTGCATAACTTCTGAATAAATGGGTAACTGAGTACAGGACAGGTGAGAACGTGTGTTGACTGTACGTTGAAAATCATCCTGGATACAACTGCTGTAGAGTCATACGCTAGCTTTTGAAGAGGAGTCATACGCTGATTTGGACAACGTAGTGCCATAGGAAATCCATACGCTCACTTTATGGGCAAGGAGTCGTATGGAGATCATACGCTTGCTTGGTTAGCAAGGAATCATGTGAGGTCCATACGCTCACTTGGCTGGGTGAAGAAGGAGTCATGTGAGGTCGATACGCTCACTGGAGAAGTGGCCACGTGGCTATCATCAATCTTCTTTGGTACACCATATCTTCCCATAACTGACAAAATCTTCTCGAGCGTCGTGACTGCGGATTTGACGGCTGACAGACTGTCAAAACTAACAGTAATGATGGCTTTTGTATTTATAAAGGCTGCTGAGTTGTCCTCGTAAAAGACAAAACCGACTCTTCGAAAACCTATACGACGGTTACTTTTCTCGTGACAGCTGTCTTTGCACGAAAGATGAAGTGTCAGATTCATTCCTCATTTAAACATATGCTGTGCTGTCACTTCAGTAAATAATAAAATATTTACTGAGCGTATGGCTTTTGAATGAGCGTACAACTCTGAACTGAACGTATGGCTCTTAACTGAGCGTATAGCCTTGGGCGTATGACTTCTGTTTGAGCGTATGGCTTCAACTGACATCTGTCTTTAAGCGTATGGATGAAAATGACAGCGTGTCATAATTTTCCACATCCTACAAGACCCCCTTCAAAGTTTTCGAACTTTATGAGTTTCAAAAGTTCGAAATTACTTTGAACAGAAAGTAGGAATGAGTCCTGACACGCTGGCATTAAGTTCATTAAATGTCATGATGACTCTTCATTTTTCGAGATTGATTGAATCTGATGGAAGAATATGAACAGCCAGCAAGCTCTATTATATAAACCGAGAGAATTCAATTTTTGACTTTCATCTTTTGAAACCATGACTCCAAAGGAAGCCGCTGAAGAAGAAGCACGTAAGTTGGGATTCTGTTCCCATGGTGACCCCACTTTTGGGGGCCAAGAACCCGAACCTGTCGTCATCGAGCTCAAGGACGACCCTACGCATTTAGCCAAGAATTTCTTGGGCTACTTTGGTCTGGACGGCTCCTCTTCTTCTGATGGGCAGAGCCTCGCAGAGAAGCGTAAAATGTTCGTTGCTCTGTTACACCGCATGGGGGTCCAAAGCGTAGAAGAGTTAGGCGTCAAGCTTAGTCGCTTTGGAAAATAGAGCGTGACTTTATTGCACTCCTTTCCTTTTCCTCCCTTTTTTTTTGTAAGGCCATCAGTGCCTTAATGAAAAATGAATATTCAAGAATTCTCTGTTTAGTATAATTTTGTGTTGAAAACTAACGTGCACCAATGAATAACTGTAGATTACGCTGTAGGTTACGCTGTCTTCCAATGTTTGTAAGTTACGCTGGATAGCGTACATCAATGAATAGCATGCACCAATAAATAGCTGTAGGTTACGCTATCTTCCAATGTTGTGGAAAGCACTCTTTGAATATTTCCAAGGTTATGCTGGTTTCCAAAGTACACGTGGCACTCATGGCATATTTTATGAGCGTTATTTGTGGATCCTTTCCAAGAATAGGCTTGCGCTCCATACTTTAAAATAGACAAAAGAGTTTCACAGAACTCATCCCCATCTTCTTTTTCTTCTTCTCTTCTCTGAAAATGAACGTGAGATTTCACTCTCGAATCGGAAAGCAAAAGCTTCTAAATGTTCGAATTCTGAGCAATATGTCAGACATCAGTTTGCCAATTCTTAGCGTCAAACTTGAAGGTAAGTCCGGCATAATACACGTACTATTTTCGCTGTTGAAAATAGGCTTTCTGTCTCCGAGCGTGCTTGACCAACCAGTGCGTTTCATATGACATTTCTGTTGATTTAATTCTTTTCTTCATGCTGTTTTCCGCAGAAACTTGGCTAAAGATTTTCTTCAGAACTGGCATTGGTGATGTGGATGCTGTGGAAAATGTCCTTCTGACACCAACATCAGGGAGCTCATACGCTTTTGACGCGTACATCAGACAACTCAGAACTCTTCGTGGGATAGAAGGATCTTCCTTAGATGGTAGGAAGAGCCTTTATACACGAGAGTTGGATGGTGGAGTCAACTCTACTACCGAGAAATCGGGTAGTAGAGTTTCTTTTACGGGAGAACTAGGAATTGTATCCCAAGGTTGGATACATTCCTGTTGTCACGCCCCAGAACCAGAATACCGGAGAGCGGGGGCAGACATAGCCAGCTACGCAATTCCAAAGTACGTTAATACTCTGAAATCACGTATAAGCTGTCAAGACATGGGGGTTACTCTACATGCCATCAGTCAATCCTATGGTTTAACAATCCTAGGTATCTCAATCACAGGCAATTATACAAGGGCAAGAGTACGATCATCATACATACAATAGTAAGGCGTCCCGAACCATATATACATGACTGATCATGAAGCCAGTACCACAGAACTGATGACTAGCTAGAATATTAGTCATACATGATAAGGACTAGCTATAGTCTAGAATACACATATCATGTTTATGCCCGTAGGCTACAATATCAAAGAAAATATCAAAACACGAGCTAAACACGTGCTCGGGGCTAAACGTTACAAGAAGAGAATTTACATATCAGTGGGAGAATGAAGAAGAGCCCACTGAGGCACTCTGGTGCTCCGGCTGGTCACCGTCGAGTGAATGGTGCGGTAGATCCTTCGGGCTCTTCTATCAGAACCTGGCCATGCAAAACCAGTGGGGTCAGACCCCAAATAGCAAGTACCACAAAGGAGGCCGAACAATGTACTTAAAACCAGCAATCATAGGTAATCAATAGAGAGAGAAAGCAATAAGTAAGGGAGGATCGAGATTCGTGCAGTACCAATGCACTTAACCCGAACATAAGAAGGCAGTAAGTAAAGCATTTAGTAAACACAATTAAAAGTAGACTTGTTAAGCAAACGATCTTTTAAGAGTTATGCAAAGCAAGTAGTCATATGAACAGGTGAGATAAAGTAGCTAGAGAACATATTAAATAACTAGAACTAGGCAATATACGAAGAGAGGACGAAAGTACTATTCCGGAAGCCAGGTTACAACCCTTAAACCAAACAAGGACCGAGGTTGTAACCCTTCGCCTGAACAGAACTTGGTCTCTGATCATTTATTGCTAAAGGTGACAATCATTAAGTGACACTCAGAGAGTGACAAACAGGGAGTGACAATACGGAGTACAATACATTAGAGTGACAATCATTGTAATCATTATCCTGGAAACAATTAGGAACTGGATCTAAACAAGACTTAGACTGGGAAGGTGATATACGATGAGATAACCATGGGACTATTCAGATAACCAGGTTACAACCCGTAAACCAAACAAGGACCGGGGTTGTAACCCTTCGTCTGAACAGAACTTGGTTTCTCCCACCATTTATCGGCAAGATAAAGTAAGAAATCAGGACATGTAACAATCAAGTACAAGATCAAGACAAGACTAGACTAATCGAACTCCATCCAACATTCACGGCCAAACAATAAGTACGGCTTGATACTTTAACTAACTAGGGTTATCACAGGCCTAGTTACTAGCAAAATGCAATGAGATTATTCCACAGCCACAAGCCCTGCAGACCATCCAGGTTATCCAGGCGAATATTAGTACAATAAGGGTGCAACACATGACAGTGTGCTGGAAGTGTGCCCTACTCGTCGGCAGGCTACAAATCCACAAGCGCGCCCAGGTAACGGGATTGCCTGTAGCTGGAAAATCTCTTCATGACTACTGGATTATTCTAGTTGTTAACCTTAGTCGATTTCAGTGGGTACCCCTGACCGTGGTACTCAGAGGTCCCCGTCCTAGACATGATGCAAGACAAGACGGTTCATTTGTACAAGCACAATCGTCCACGGTGTACAAGTTATTCAATCTTGTCAAGTCGTGTTAGCCGTCGCAACAGCATTCGAGATATATCATGTCAGGTTTATCATGTCAACAGTGCGCCACGGCGGGCCACAATCATGTCAGGTATATCATGTCAAGTTCACTGTCAAGTTATCAGGTCAAGTTATCATGTCGGGAGTGCACCACGACGGGTCACTATCAAGAATTATCATTATCACTTATCAAGAGTGCGCCACGACGGGCCACTATCAAGAATTATTAATCATCTTGTTACCAATCTGGAGTGCACTACAACGGGTCACCATCATGTCAAACAATTTCATTCATTTAAGAAATAACAAGCTATTAAGTGGGTCGTCGCAATATAGGCCAAGAATAGAAATGTACAGTACAATCAGGAGCTCCATATTAAAATAAAAGAAACTTACACAGTTAGTTAATATTATATATATATATTCTTGAAGCCAAGGAAAAACTCTACAACTTTTATGTTGAGAGTTGGAAGAAATTCGAGCCATAATTCAGTCATTTAGAACATATAACAGTTAGAAATAGTCAAAATATGCATTATGCGGCCTATTCTGCGACATGCATGCAATCGCGACACCATATGCAGCTCAACTGCGACATGATATGCGCCTCATGCGGCTCAACTATGACATGATATGCGCCTACTGTCACATGCGCCTCATGCGGCTCAACTGCGACATGATATGCGCCTACTGCGACATGCGCCTCATGCGGCTCAACTGCGATATGATATGCGCCTACTGCGACATGCGGTTCATGCAACATGCGCCTACTGCGACATGATATGCGCCTACTGCGACATGCGCCTTCTGCGACATGCTGTGCGGCTACCGCGACATGCGCTTCATTGCAACATGCGCCTTCTGCGACATGCGCCTTCTGCGACATGCGCCTTCTGCGACATGATATGCGGCTACCGCGATATGCGCTTCATTGCAACATGCGCCTTCTGCGACATGCGCCTTCTGCGACATGATATGCGGCTACCGCGACATGCGCTTCATTGCAACATGCGCCTTCTGCGACATGCGCCTTCTGCGACATGCAGATTATGCTACAGATGAACCTAGAAATGACCAGAAATTGTTTTGGCCATAACTTCCTCATCCGAAGTCGAAATCAAGCGAAACAAAAGCCAAAACTGTATGAAATTAAATTCTCTACAACATGGAACCACTAGTTTTCGTAAACAAGTAAGTTTGGTAGATCAAAACCCAAGAAAAACCGAAAATAATATAAACGCAGATCTACAAGAATCCACCCGGTAAAATCAAAAACTCCAAGTTCTAAATATGCTTAGAATCATGCAAGGAAGAAGATGGAACAATCAAAAGTAAATTTGTTCAAGGTTCGGCAAGGTGTACTTGCCTCTCCTCCTTGGTGAAGAAGGAAAGAAGAAGAAGATGAAGATGGAAAAATGAAAATGAATAATGGAGGAGAGAGAGTGGTAGGTGGCTTATATAACAAGCCCAAGCAATCTCCACCATTCATTCCTCTCCACTCAATCTAAACCATACACCTCTCTCATAAGGAACCAACTAAACCAAACCAAGTCCAAGCCAAACCAAACCATGTTAAACCAAACCAATAAAACCAAGTCAAATCAAATTAAAACCAAGTCATGATTCATACCAAATAAATGAAACAAGCCAGTATAAGGGTCACCCGACGATTGTCAGAAATCCGTACAATGACAATTTCAGCAACTTTAAATATTCTCAAAATTCAGGAAATACGAAATACAGCTCAAATAAATATGTATCCGTATAAAATACTGATACAGTGAGGCGGGCCTCACACCTGTCTCCTCTGAAAGGTCGCTCCTAATCCACCAGTTGTATTGGCAGCAACACGTTTTCGTGTTGCCCTACTCTGTGGTTCTCCTCTCGTCTGAGAGATAAGACCAGAGTTTGATTCCTGCTGGACACCCAGGAATTGCCACAAACAACGAGATTGCCAGAGAAGATCCAAGAAGAAATAGATCTCAGTTGTACATAGAATGAAAATCCAAGATTTGTAATAGATTTCCATTATAATTTGTAAGAAAGTCTAAGAAAATGTAATAGACTTTTTGTGGTGAAATGGGAATGGAAATGACACTTCTTCTATGCTTCAATGATTTGTATTTGTGGATGAATTGTGGACATGATAGATAATAAAATTATCTTTTCTGTTTTTAGAGTATATGATATTTTCAGAGGTATTATGGACGTGATAATATGTAGGAACTCAAAAGAAAATAGATTGATTTCTATGCAGAGGTCAAAACATGACAAATGAGTAAGCAGATTCGGAATTGATTCAGAGGTTATGAAAACATGATCAATAACGAATCCCCACTTGATAAATTAATAGAAGATTATGAACGGATAAACCGTTAGGAAATGATGAACAGATAAACTGTCGAGTGAATGTAATAAATGAACGGATGAACCGTCAAGTATTAATGAATGTATGAATCGTCGAATGAATGTGAGAAGTGAATGGATGAACTGAATCTCGGGAAAGAATACGTCCCTTCGATCTTTGTAACCATATGCCTATAAATAGAGCATATATTTGAGTAGAAGGATCATACATCATCCTCTTTTATCCACAATGTCTTCTGAAAAGAACACGAAGAAAGCCGAAGTCGTCTCCAAAGTTGATGAAAATGCTAAAGAGCACTCGACTCCACAAAAGAAGGAGACGGGCGAAAGCTCGTCTACTCCCAAGCTGCCAAAAGATATCTTGGATTTCCTAGTCGAACAAGGAGAAACCGAAGAAGAAGAAGAAGCAATGAGGCTGGCTGCCTGTCAGTTCTTGGTGCGGTCAGGAAAGGATGTATTCAATTCTTTTGCTAATTATGTATGTGGTCCTCGTCCCAAGTACGAAAGGGATACCAGTGATCTTCCATGATGATGTATTTCTTGAAGAATTTGTCTCAAATAAACTCTGTTTAAGAAAACTTTGTTTATGATGTATCCTTCCTGCTTTATATTATTTTGCCTTTATTCACTGATCTTTAGACTCAGAAATCAAAAGGACGAGATATCATTTTCATAGAATATGGTACATACTGAGATAGAAAATTCAGAGGTGATATGGACATGATTTTCTATACAAGATCTTTATTAAATCCACTGGGAATCTAATAAGACAAAATATCAAATTCTCTGGGAAAATGATACATGGTAGAATATCAGTTTCCGCTGGGGATAACGACATCGAAATAGCTTTTGTAGAGAAGAATAAATTTTTGATTTTACACTTGCTGGGGAGTAATGAAAATATTATATATATTGATGAAATTTATACATAATATTTCTTTAAGAATTTGCCATTGATAGGCATCATCGTGACTTTCCCGTCCATAGAGGCAAGCTGATATGCTCCATTAGAGAAGACTTTGTTTACTACGAATGGGCCTTCCCATTTCGCGTCAAATTTGCCTTTGCTCATATGTGTCATGGTCATCGGACGTCTGACAGTAAGGACCAATTCTCCCTTCTGATATGTTCTGACTTTGACTTTCCGATTAAAAGCTTTTGAGATTCGGGCTTGATATAGCTCGATATTTTGTTGCGCATACAATCGCTTTTCATCTAGAGCTTCCAGCTCTTGAAGTCGAAGTCGATCATTATTCTCTGTTGTAAATTCATTGGAGATTGCAACTCTCAAAGAAGGAATTTGTATCTCGAGGGGAAGAACAGCTTCACACCCATATACTAAAGAGAAAGGTGTACATCCGGTCGTATTGCGAACTGTGGTGCGATAAGCCCATAAACATTCACCAAGCTTCTCACTCCAGTTACGTTTATTGGAAGAAACGAACTTTTTCAAGAGTTTGATAATTGTTTTGTTGAAAGCTTCTGCTAGTCCATTGGCTGCTGGATTATATGCTGTAGAAGCCAGATTATTAATCCGATGATCATCACAGAATCGAGTAAATTTCTGGCTGACGAACTGTGGTCCATTATCATGGATAATACGCCGAGGAACACCAAATCGATAGATGACATGATGTTTGACAAAGTTGATAACATTAGAAGTCTTGACTTCAGATAACGGGATTGCTTCAGCCCATTTAGAAAAGTAATCAGTTATTGCTAGAATAAACCGATGTCCTTTTGATGATGGTGGATTGATAGGACCGATGACGTCCATGCCCCAAGCTTCAAAGGGCCATGATGCCGCTGTTGGGTGTAAGAACTCCGATGGTTGATGGATAAAGTCTGCATGAATTTGACAGGCTTTACATTTCCGAGCATATTGAATGGTATCAGCTACCATCGTGGGCCAATAATAACCCATACGTCGGATACGATCTTGAAGTTTTGGACCTGGCTGGTGAGCTCCGCAGACGCCATCATGTGCTTCACGGATTATCTGTTGTGCTTCTTCACCAGCGATGCATCGAAGGAGAAGACCATCATAGGCTCGACGATATAGTGTCTTCGTAGTATGATTATAATAGAATCTGAGAGACCGGCGCCGGATAGATGCTGCTTCACTCGGGTTATCAGGAAGTATGTCATACAACACAAAGTCCAGAAACGGACGTCTCCAGTCTTCAGTTACGGTGTCTATTTTGTTAGAAAAGACATATTCCATAGTAGAATCGGAAGAAGACAAGGACACTTTGTCAAACTTTAATTCAGCATCAAAGTTGAGAGAATCTTCGTCTGGATTATGGGGAAAAGCCAAAGCCAGATTATTTTCAACGCAGAATAGTTCTCGGTTATAAACCACTATCACTTGCTGACGTCTGATTGGTATGGCTAATACAGCAGCAAGATTAGCCAAAGCATCAGCTTCTGCATTATAGGCTCGTCGAACATGTTCAATAAAGAAACCTTCAAAGGAGGAGGCCATAGAGAGTGCTGTTCGATGATAAGGTATCAAATCTTGATGACGAACTTCATACGTTCCTCTGATCTGATTGATGATAAGCTTAGAGTCTCCATAAACTTCTAAATATTGAACATCCAGATGTTTAGCGAGTTGAAGACCAATGAGCAACGCATTGTATTCTGCAACATTATTTGAACATGATTGATCCAGAGAATAAGCCCTCTGAATAGTTAATCCCTCTGGGGATACAAGAACAATTCCAACTCCGGCGACAATATCGCCGTTAGGACCTATTCTAGATGCTCCATCAAAGAATAGACGCCAGGTAGGAACTTCTTCAGAAACCATATTTGAATCCAGAACTTCATCGGGAATCTCATCATATAATTTAGAATCTTCTGGGACTGCATGAGCTGCTAGAAAATCAGCAAGAGCCTGTCCTTTAACCGACTTCTGAGGAATATAATGCATGTCGTATTGGGCTAACAAGATTCCCCAATTAGCAAGTCTAGAGTTGAGAATACCGGGTTTCTTCATCATAATCCTGAGTGGATTCACTCTGGAAATGACGTGAATCGTCTGACCGATAATATAATGTCGCGTTTTCTGAACAGCAAACATTAATGCTAGGCATTCTTTCTCGATTGGAGAATAACGCGGTTCAGCGCCTGTCATTGTGCGACTGAGATAATAAATGGCCTGTTCATGACCATCTTTATTTTTCTGGGCGAATAATGCACCAAGAGAATGATCCATAGCTCGAACATATAGGAGAAATGGTATTCCCGAGACGGGAGGTACCAAAACTGGAGGGTTCATGAGGTACTGTTTGATGTCGTCAAATGCTTTTTGACATTCTTCGTTCCAGATGAAAGATACACCTTTCTTCAGAAGTTTGTGGAATGGTCTGCAGCGTCCTGATAAGTTGGAAATGAATCTCCTGATATAAGCAATCCTTCCTTGAAATCCTCGTAGCTCTTTTAAGGTGCGTGGAGGACGCATCTCTTGGATGGCTTTGATCTTCTCGGGATCCACGTGTATACCTTTAGCGGTAATGACGAAGTCGAGAAATTTGCCACTAGAGACGCCTAGGAAGGACTTAGTAGGGTTCATTTTAAGTTGATGCTGACGCATTAAATCAAATATAGTCTTCAAATCTTGGATATGATCCTCCTTTCGTCGACTTTTGACTGCAATATCATCAACATAGCATTCGACTATTTTCCGGAGATGTTCACGGAATATAGTGCTCATTGCTCGTTGATATGTTGCTCCTGCATTTTTGAGACCAAACGGCATCACTGTATAACAATATGTACCGATCGGTGTTCTGAAAGAAGTATGTCTCTCGTCATCTGGAAACATCTTGATTTGATTATACCCCGAATACCCATCCATGAATGACATTCGTTCGAAACCACATGTGTTATCAATCATTACATCTGTAATTGGAAGAGGAAACTCGTCTTTAGGACAAGCAGCATTGAGATCACGAAAGTCTATACAGACTCGGATCTTGCCGGTCTTCTTGAGGACAGGAACGATGTTAGCCACCCATTCAGGATGTTGTTCCTCTCTGATAAATCCGGAAGCCATAAGCTTGTTGACTTCAGCTTCAATTGCATCCATAATGTCTGGATGAAATCGTCGCTGTTGCTGTTTGACCGGTTTAGCATTTGGCATAATATTAAGCTTGTGCATTGCGATTTTTGGATCTAGTCCTGGCATATCCTCGTAGCTCCAGGCGAAGACATCGATGTAATCACGAATAAGCTTGATCATATCTTGCTTATCTGTTTCTGAAAGACTCTCACTGATGAATATTGGTTTAGGGGAACCTTCTTCACCAACATCAATTTGGATCAGTTTATCTTCAGTAGGAGGTTCCCTCTGTTCGAACCTGAATTCCCATTGATTATCTAATCTTTGAGCCCATTGTTCTGATTCAGGTGATATTTCAAAATCATCCTCATCTTCACCATTTTCTTGTGGGCCATCAACAGAGACCATATTGATGGATAGAATAGAGCGATGAAGATCGCCAACACTCGTATCAGAATCCCAAGAAAGGGAATCAGAAGACTCAGATCGTTCATCTTCAGATTGTTCGTCTTTATTGAATTTTACTCTTCATGAACTATGTTGATAAAAGGGGTGGGAGCAATGTAACCTAAACCATATTTTGTCCTTACGTATTTTAATGGAGGAATTCGAACAGGCATTCTTCTTCCTTTTCCATTAAGACTGGTTCTGAAATCATAACCCATATTCTTGATGATATTTTTGGATTGCTGACTGTAGCGACGTAGCTGTAATCTTCCAGTATCGTCATTTATATCATCCTCCTCCAGATTAGGAGGATTCTGAGGTCCTTTATAGAAAAATATTGGATTTTCTCCCTTCTTTCGACTGGGGACCACAAAGTATGATTTCTGTATAGAGTCTAATGATACGTCTGTATGAAGAGCTTGAACAACCCCTATAGTTAGTGGCTCTAAGCTATCTAGCAATTGTAAATAACTTTGTACATAACTACAAACATCAATATACTGCAAAGGAGATGCTTCATTAATACTAGATGCTGTATTTACAACAGAAGGCTGAGCCTTATCAGACTTAGTCAGATTAATGACAAAGGGGGAAGAAGAAGAACAGTTAGAATTTTTGTTTCGATTAAGATCGATAACAAAAGGCTCAGAAGAGGTGAGCTCCCTTGAAGAAGACCGTGGATAAGTAATGCGTCCACTGACTGGAATGACTAGAGTATCTGATCTAGCCTGAGAAGATGGAGGGGGAGTGATGCGTCCACTGACAGGAATGATCAGCGAACTTTGTGAAGCTTGGGAAGATGGTACAGTAGTGCGTCCACTGACAGGAATTATCAGTGAGCCTTGGGCGGATGATGAAGTAGTACGTCCACTGACCAGAATTATCAGTGAGCCTTCTTCAGATGTTTTAACAGACTGTGGAGGAGTAATACGCCCTTTTACAGGAATAATAAAGGTGTCAACTTTGGATGTCTCATCTTCATTATCCATAGCTTGCAAGACTTTCGAGTATTCATCTTTGTACATGCGAGCGTCATTGAAGTAAGCTTCGACTCCTTTGAATGGGTAAAGATCTGCCACTTCTTTTTGAACCTCTCCATTATCATCAACATATTTGAAGCACTGATGAAGAGTTGAAGGAACAATATTATATTCATGCAAGAAAGGTCTCCCCAATAGAGCATTGTACGAGCAACCATGATTGTCGATGATGTAAAAAGTAACCTTAGTACGAAGATCGCCTATTTGAAATTTAAGGCGAATCTTGCCTAAAGGCTCACTTTTTCCTTGATTGAATCCCAAGATGGTAGTGATAGTGCTGGAAAGACTATGCACAGGTATCTTCAATGCATCTAACATAGCCTTTGGCATAATACTGAGAGCGGATCCTGGATCAATCAGTAAACGATCAACCTTCATAGAATCAATATATCCTGTATGATATAAAGGACGATCATGTCGATTATCCTCTAGCAGCATATCGTCCTGCGTAAAGGTAATGTTTGGAATAAATTCCAATACATTATGGCAGTGAGAGACAGGTTCTGTTTCCAACTTCTTGAGGAGAGTTAAGCAAGTTTCTGCTTGTAACAGTGCTTCACTCAAAGTTTCTCGAGTCTCTTTAGAGAGACGTAAGAGTTCGAAGATTGACAATTTAGCTGGTGTATTGGCTAGTTGAGCCAATATATCAAAATTATAAGGCTTTTCAAGTCCTGTAGGGGATGATTTCTTCAATGGTTTGTCGAAGCGGACTTGTTGTTTGCCCTTGTCAGCTGTTGTTGGTTTAGATGGAACTGTCTCGACAGGAAACATTTGAAGGTTCTTCAGTAGAGACTGGTGTTGGGGCTGTAGCCGGAGGGACATCAGAGGTTTCTCCAGAAGTGTCAGCATAATCTTTGAGGTATATTTTTCCTGACCGAGTTCCAGCATGAACTTCAACTTCAGATTCTGGTTCAGGATCTATCGAAACCATGTTGCAATTCTTCATCTTGCTTTTGGTTCTTTTATGCTTGATGAGAGCTTCGTCCCAGAAGCCGAGACCAACACGAGATTGCTTATGTCTCATAGTGAGGGCAAAAGGTGCTCGGAGTCCTTTGCCTGAGTTCAGACCAGGAGCAGTGGCTAGATCATAGCCCATCTTTGCCATTAATTCACGAGATTGTGAACTATATAGATGTAATGCAGGCTTGTACTTATCTTCAAATTGAGGTACAGTTTTTACCTCAGTAGGGAGTGAATTTCCTGCCAAGATGAAAGTAGAGGTTAGATAAAAATCGGGTGTAGTACTAGAAGTCACATTGCATGACTTAATTTTCCCGAGTTTCTTTTTAGATGAAGGAGTCTTCCGAGGAGAAGAGAAAGGTGTCTCAAACTCTGTCTTTAAGTCTGGGTGGATCCACATGATTTCTCCCTTCTTAGTTGTGACAGGAACAAGTCCTTCATTCTGTGCTGGTGGGATATTCACCACCTCGAGAGTTGCTTTGGGAATAGGAACAATCCCACTTTCCACCATTAAAGGAGGGAAATCACCAAACTGCATTGAAATCACATTTGCTGTGACTGTCTTGTCTTTGGGTGTTAGTGTCACAGCTCCTGATTTAATCATCTCCTGGATCTTTCCTTTTAATACATAGCAAGACCGGATTGTGTGACCCAGCATTCTATGGTATGGACAGTATTTTGGATAATCTGTTTTATTGGCTTCATCAGGCTTTTTAATTTCTGGCAATTGTATTTTATTACCTTTGAGCAAGCATTCAAAGATATCCTGAACATCGTCATCATCGAAAGAATATTCTTCTTTCGGCCGAGGAGATCTCTGTTGTTAATTTGTTGGAGCTGAAGTAGCTTGGGTAGTCTTTACTTCTTGACTACTGCTTTGGAGATTGACTTCAAGAACTTCTTTCCCTTTGCGATTGTTGGGTCGAGTACTATTGCTAGCACTCTGATTTGATTCTTTGGGAGCCATTTGTACCCCCAGACCTTTGAAGGTCTCAGCACTGACTTCGGCAGCTTTGGCACTGACGATGAATGAAGGCCAATCTTGGAACTGAGTGGACCCTGTCCACATGCTGATAATTGGTAAGAGGTTCGACTTGCAAGTGTCGATCGTAACAGCATCGGGAGTTCCAAGAGGCATTTTGAGGGCTTCTCTTCTGAATCTCTCAATGAATTCCTCAGCGGTCTCATTATTCTTCTGTTTGATTCTTATGAGGGCCGACATGGTCATATCATTGAGCCCTTCGTAGAATCGTTCAAGGAACATTTGTTTGAAACCAGCAAATGAAGTAATACACCCGTCAGGGAGACTTCTGTACCATTCATAAGCCGTTCCTTTAAGACATCCAACAAACACCCGAGTAAGGAGGGCATCGCTTGGTTGCAATTGATCAGTCATTACTTCAAAGTGATTAATGAACTGACTTGGGAAAGTAGTCCCATCAAAGAAGGAGATAGTCGGAGGCTTGTATTTAGGAGGATATGATACTTGCTTCCACTCTATCGGGTAAGGTTGCTTGATATCTAACCTTTGTAAACCATCCTTCTGTTTGAATGCCTCAAACTGAGTTTTGAGATTCTTTAACTCTTTTGTAACAATTCCAGAGGATTGTGGAGTTGTGACTTGTTGAGTGTAATTGGGAGGAGGGACTGCAGCATATGTACCACCCCCAGCTCCAGAGTGACTTGGGGTGGTTTGTACAGGAACATTAGATTGTACCCCCGGAATAGTAGAGGGTTCGGGGTTTGGAACAACAGGGGTATTCAATACCACTGGTGGTGCTATCTGTTGTTGAGCCTGCATTAGAGTGTGCATAGCACTCAATGTATCTGCCATAGCTCGCAATTGTTGTTCTAAAGAAGAAATCCTCTGTTCATGAGCCTCATTGCTAATCGAAGGTTCATGATCACCTTCTGCCATGTAAGTGGTAATCATTCGAGGGATAGACGATGAAACAGTTTGCTCTGAATCATCGCTGTAAGAATCAGTATCTTTCCCGGGACTGTTTACAGGAGTTAATGCCGAAAAGTTGGACTCTCCAAGGAAATCTTCCGTGATCTCCGGATTATTACTTGGATGAGAAGAAGAAGAGATTCTGGCCAAGGCTCCGGTCCTGGATCGGGTGCCAAGATAAACACCATCTTCAGAATCTGATATAGCGTCAGACCGGATTCTACCCCCAATATTTCTGGAGGTCATGTTGACAAAAGCATAAAGAGGTTCATCTTCATCTGATGTTGGTTCATATTGGATCCGTTCGAAAACAGACCGTCTTTTCGGTGAACAACAACATTGGATGACAACCCGAGGTTGGAAGTCACAACCATGCTTTTCATGGCGAATATGGGCAATGTCATAGCTAGATGGAGTGTCGATTCTCCGTTTGTTTTGTAAATATTCCCGGAGATCTGTAGGGATAGATTGGGAAGTAGTGGAAGATAGTTTCTGTGTAGAAACTTGTCTTTTGTTCTTCTGTCTTCTTGGTTCTTGAGTGTATAGAGACCGATTAATTTGAGCCACATAGTTCCTGGCATATTCAACATCAGGGTCTAGTACACTTGTCTCAATTTGGTAAGACTTTTTAATACCAGAAGCATAACTGTGGTGATTTTGATTAAGCTTGTTACGAAGATCCGTGGGAGATATGACTTTGGTATCAGTCTTGGATACTTGTAACTTGCCTTTCTCAGATCGAGAAATTTTGAGAGAAGGGAGATGAGTATTATTCCGACTAGGAGTCGGTAATAATCCATCTTTAGAGGAATTAGCCAAAAGGCGTTTTCCTTTGTTTGAGCTAGTAAAAGTACTAGTCAAATTAACTCCAGAGGTAAAGACCTCAGAAGTAGAGGAATCGACTAAAGAGTCTTTCTCCTTGGTTGGCACAAGATGCGCAAGTTGTGGGGGAATCATTTGTAGGTTCTGTGAAAGAGAACCCCCAGTCTGATTTTGAGAATCAGTCAAAGGACTGTATCTGTCAGCATACGCCGACTTCTTGTTAGCATATGCTGGCTTTTGCTTAGCGTATGCTGCCTTCTTGTTGGCATATGCTGGTCTTTGCTCAGTGTACGCTGCCTTCTTGGTAGCATACGCTGGCTTTTGCTTAGCGTACGCTGACTTTACCGCATGCTGCCCTCTGACTGCTGTACGCACAGAGTCATCAATGGCTAAAGAGCCGACTGCTGTCGTAAGAACAGAAGGAGAAGGGACTTTGACATGTCCAGAGATGGTTTTCCTTGGACACACTGACTTGGTTAAAGAACCAATTTTGTCAGCGTGACTAGGGGAAACCATTGTTGCTGTGTTCAGGGAAGCAGAAGTGTGCTTTGTTGAAGTTGAAGGTGTGTTCTTGTCAACGTGAGAAGTGACAGGAACATCTCGGGCTGTCGAAGAAGACTTGGGGACATAGATAGAGCGTCCCGTCTTCTTGGCAGCAGGAAGAGCGGAGGAAGTAGTTCGGCCCTCCTTCGCCTTGAGCATTTCTTCGTAAGCAGATTGGTCGAATTGTACGACCATCGTCTTCTTCGTCGAGCCGATCGACGAAGTATCGCATTGAGTTGTTGCTATCTCGTTGGAGGAGACAGCTTTCCCCAGCAGAGTCGCCAATTTGTTTTCCATAAATAAATTCACTTTATTTATTTTGTATCTGAGAAAATTACAACTGTAGGAATCTAATCTAGAAGACGATTACTTTATCCCTTGGACGATGCGATGAAGAAAACTCGAACTTCGAAGAACTTGGACAGCAACTGGGCAATCTCTCTGTTCTCTCTGAAAAATGACCTCTCCTCATGAAGGTGAAGAAACTCTCTTTTATAGAGTTCTGGATAACTGTCCTGAACCATACGCTCAGGTAGTTACTTGACGTGTGCAAAACTGCAGGAACGCGTGGCAAATTCTGACGAAGACACGTTGGCGTGCGGTTGAGAGTAGTGGAGCACATTCAGGAGAGATTGATGGCATGAAGGCCACATTGCATAACTTCTGAATAAATGGGTAACTGAGTACAGGACACGTGAGAACGTGTGTTGACTGTACGTTGAAAATCATCCTGGATACAACTGCTGTAGAGTCATACGCTAGCTTTTGAAGAGGAGTCATACGCTGATTTGGACAGCGTAGTGCCATAGGAAATCCATACGCTCACTTTATGGGCAAGGAGTCGTATGGAGATCATACGCTCGCTTGGTTAGCAAGGAATCATGTGAGGTCCATACGCTCACTTGGCTGGGTGAAGAAGGAGTCATGTGAGGTCGATACGCTCACTGGAGAAGTGGCCACGTGGCTATCATCAATCTTCTTTGGTACACCATATCTTCCCATAGCTGACAAAATCTTCTCGAGCGTCGTGACTGCGGATTTGACGGCTGACAGACTGTCAAAACTGACAGTAATGATGGCTTTTGTATTTATGAAGGCTGCTGAGTTGTCCTCGTAAAAGACAAAACCGACTCTTCGAAAACCTATACGACGGTTACTTTTCTCGTGACAGCTGTCTTTGCACGAAAGATGAAGTGTCAGATTCATTCCTCATTTAAACATATGCTGTGCTGTCACTTCAGTAAATAATAAAATATTTACTGAGCGTATGGCTTTTGAATGAGCGTACAACTCTGAACTGAACGTATGGCTCTTAACTGAGCATATAGCCTTGGGCGTACGACTTCTGTTTGAGCGTATGGCTTCAACTGACATCTGTCTTTAAGCGTATGGATGAAAATGACAGTGTGTCATAATTTTCCATATCCTACAGGGTCGAGTCTACAACTCTCAGGGTTTAATTCCAGTAAATTGGGGTATCTATAACTCAATTCACGACACATGGTACATCCCACGTAACAATCTATATTTAACAGAAATATCAACATATCATGATTATATCAAGTTTATGCAAAAAGGCGTAAGGATATAAAATGGACGTTAAATATCTAATAAGATATCAATATACAGGGCTATAGAAGATCCAGGGTAAGCAGGCTACTCTCATGTCAGCCTACGCTCATGTCAGCGTACGCTCAGGTCAAGCTACGCTCAAGCCAGCGTATGCTCAGGTCATGCTACGCTCAGGTCAAGCTAGCGTATGGACTCCATACGACTCCTCTTCAAGGCAGCGTATGGACTCCATACGACTCCTCACTATCCAAGCCAGCGTACGCAAGTCATACGCTTCCAAAAGGCAGCGTATGAACTCCATACGACTCCTGACCATCCACGTGAGCGTATGCAAGTCATACGCTCCCAAAAGGCAGCGTATGAACTCCATACGACTCCTTACTATCCACGTGAGCGTACGCAAGTCATACGCTCCCAAAAGGTAGCGTATGAACTCCATACGACTCCTGACCATCCACGTGAGCGTATGCAAGTCATACGCTCCCAAAAGGTAGCGTATGAACTCCATACGACTCCTGACCATCCACGTGAGCGTATGCAAGTCATACGCTCCCAAAAGGTAGCGTGTACAAGACACACGCTACCTAAAAAGGCAGTGTATGGACTCCATACTGTGCTGCGCTAAAGAGCGCGCACAGCTCAGTGACGCAAGCTAAAAAGCTAGCATACACTGCTCACTGTCTTCTCCAAACAGCAAGAACTCCATGGTTGCACCCCAAAGTTTCAAAAGTCCATAACTTGGTCAAAACAAGTCCAAATCCAACTTTCCAAAGGTCAAAATTGGGTAGAATAAACTTCTCTACAACATTGAACCATCAAAACTTGAAAACAAAGAAGTTTGATAGATCAAAACCACCAAACTCCGAAAATAACTCATTTCTAGATCTACAAAAATTAAGACTTCAAAATAAAAAATGCCAAGTTCTAAACTCTCTTAGGATCTTGCGAGAAAGATAAATGAACTACAAAAACATGGGTTCTCATGGGAAGCAAGTTGTACTTGCCTACGGTTTGGTAGGTGGAGAGAGTAATGAAGAAGAAGAAGAGGAGTAATGGTGAGAATGAGTAATGAGGAGAGAGAATGGAGAGGGTGGCTTTAAATATGGAAGGGGTGGTAGGTGGGAGCTAATGGGCCGGGTTACAGGGGGATCCAACAAAGCCAACCCGAGAACCCAACCTAGGCCGAACCACAATAGGCTAACTAAAGCAGAGAATAAAATAACAGCAAAAATAAAATGCAGAAATAAAATTGCAGAAAATTAATTAACATGAATTAAAGAAAATTTAAATACAGGATAATACATGATAAATATTAAATAAATACATTCGATGAGTACATGTATAAAATACGCATTCTGGGAACTGAAAGTGACATGTTGAAACCCTAACCCTAGAATACGACAAACTAGCATCTCGTTTTGGCAGTTCGGGTCTCATAACAGTAGGACTGCCAGGCATGTGGCAGTCCTAATGTAAATCAGGACTGCCACAGTCCTGGCAGTCCTCTTGTGAAAGAGGACTGTCATGACTATGGCAGTCTTGATTTACATTAGGACTGCCACATGTCTGGCAGTCCTACTGTAATGACATATGGGGGTGGGTAACTGCATGATGCTCATATGCGGGGGGTAACTGCATGTCCTATTTCTGTTTCTATTATTTAATAACTGTATGTTGTCATGTAGCCCACCGGCCGCTAACAAAAGAATACGACCCACCGCGTCAAAGCAGAAGAAACGTACGGGACGTCCTCTCGAGCGTCCGATAACAATTTTCGAACCGGCGCCCGAAGCTCGGAGAGGTTGCCAAAGTGACACTAGTGTCGCGGTTGCCAACAAGCTTGATCGCATCGACGACGTGGTCGACTTCCCCTTCATGAATAATAGGGAGTCTCGTTCAAAGGCCCGACATGATATATAGTTGGATCTGGATATTTTTCTTGTTTCAAACTTAAGTTGGATGTGGAATGGTTATGTACTTGTTTGAAACTTAATTTGGATGTAAAATCTTTGAAACTTAAGTAGTTGTGATGAATTATTGGGATGAATTATTGTAGTTGGATTATTGTGATGAATTATTGTGATGAATCTTAAGTTGGATGTGGAATATTTATGTAGTTGTGATGAATTATTGTTGTTTATGTACTTGTGATGAATTGTTATTTTTTATGTACAGAGTATCAGTATCAGGACTGCCACCCACTTGGCAGTCCTACACTAAAGTAGGACTACC
Organism: Iris pallida; assembly: GCA_029216955.1. NCBI lineage: Eukaryota > Viridiplantae > Streptophyta > Magnoliopsida > Asparagales > Iridaceae > Iris > Iris pallida. Next base: position 2,785,797 of record JANAVB010043017.1, read on the forward strand.
AGGGTGCTGGCAGTCATACTTCAGTATAGGACTGCCAGGGGGGTGGCAGTCCTACTTATCAAACTATGTGAGGAGCTCCTCAACTGAAAACTCTTAATTTAGCATGGAAAATGGTCATTCTCCGTATAATTTAGCACGGAGAATGGCCATTCTCCGTGTAATTTAGCACGGAGAATGGCTATCTGATCCAGTATTAGGACTGCCACCCCCTAGCAGTCCTACATTGAATTAGGACTGCCAGCACCCTGGCAGTCCTAATTCAATGTAGGACTGCCAGGGGGTGGCAGACCTACTTATCAAACTCTGTGAGGAGCTCATCAACTGAAAACTCTTAATTTAGCACGGAGAATGGCTATTCTCCGTGTAATTTAGCACGGAGAATGACCATTCTCCGTGTAATTTAGCACGGAGAATGGCTATCTGATCCAGTATCAGGACTGCCACCCCCTAGCAGTCCTACATTGAATTAGGACTGCCAGCACCCTGGCAGTCCTAATTCAATGTAGGACTGCCAGGGGGGTGGCAGTCCTACTTATCAAACTCTGTGATGAGCTCCTCAACTGAAAACTCTTAATTTAGCACGGAGAATGGCCATTCTCCGTGTAATTTAGCACGGAGAATGGCTATCTGATCCAGTATCAGGACTGCCACCCCCTAGCAGTCCTACATTGAATTAGGACTGCCAGCACCCTGGCAGTCCTAATTCAATGTAGGACTGCCAGAGGGGTGGCAGTCCTACTTATCAAACTCTGTGAGGAGCTCCTCAACTGAAAACTCTTAATTTAGCACGGAGAATGGCCATTCTCCGTGTAATTTAGCACGGAAAATGGCTATCTGATCCAGTATCAGGACTGCCACCCCTAGCAGTCCCACATTGAATTAGGACTGCCAGCACCCTGGCAGTCCTAATTCAATGTAGGACTGCCAGGGGGTGGCAGTCCTACTTATCAAACTCTGTGAGGAGCTCCTCAACTGAAAACTCTTCAGGACTGCCACCCCCCTAGCAGTCCTACATTGAATTAGGACTGCCAGCTCCCTGGCAGTCCTAATTTAATGTAGGACTGCCAGGGGTGTGGCAGTCTGGCAGTCCTATTTGTAAGTCTCTGTAATTTAGCACGGAGCACGGAGAATGGTCATTCTTTCCATGTAAATTAACACGATGAATGGCCATTCACCTACGTTTTAACACTGGGAATAGCCATTCTTCGTGTAAATTAAGACGGAGAATGGTCATTCCGGTGCATTTTATGGTCAGTTGAAACTTTGGAGGGCCATAACTTTTGATTGGGAGGTCGAAACGAGGTCCGATTTGTCGCAAAATGAGCGTATCTTTGAGGAGCCTGAAAGTAACAATCTCATCGTTAGACGGCCTTCCGAAATTTTAGAATCGCAAAAAAAATGATGTTTGGACCTCCGTTTTAGCACTTTTTGTCGAAATTTTAGAATCGCAAAAAAATATATGTAGGACTGTCAGGCCCCTGGCAGTCCTACATATGTGAAGGACTGCCACCTCTCTGGCAGTCCTAATCTATGATCGGGACTGCCAGACAGGTGACAGTCCTCTGTGTCACAACCCGATTTTTTCGATGCATCAAAGTGTTCTTCGGACGTGGCGGGAAGAGAGTATACAACATTTGATGATCCCGGTTATTCCATGTTCAATATTTTTCTACATTAAACACATAATTCAACTTTTTATATATAAAATTCATGTTTAAAACATTAAACATATATTAATTCGATGACTTACTAATAAATGAGAGAAGTCAATGACCTAGAGTTGAGAGAAAAATTTGGGATAAAAATCAATGACCTAGAGTTGAGAGAAAAATTTTAAAAAAATGTAGGTTGGGGAAAAATTTTGGGGTTAAATTCTTTGACCTAGAGTTGAGGGAGAGAAGAAAATAGTTGAGGGAGAAAAGAAAAGAGTAGAGGGAGAGAAAAAGAAAACAAAAAGTTGGTATTTATACCTTTGCTTGGACTAGCCCCAAGTAAAAAATATTGATGGCAAACTTGTAATATTTTGAAACATTTTTGGGCTAGCCCCTAGCAAAAAGGGTAGTGCCCTTAGAAAAAGTCAATAATAAGTATTAGGTGTCAAAAAAGAGAGTGACCATATGCCTACTTGGTGTAAATTGTAGCATACAAGTAGTATAGCTTAAGTTTTACTAATTTAAATGGTCATTAATTTAATCAAAGGATGGTTGTGTAGTTTTATCTCCACTTTTACATTGCATACACTTAAGTAAGACCTTAATTAATCACATATAAGAAACTTATAGTGTAGCTCCAAAATTAATAAAAAATGAGCCGTCGTTGTACGTATATTCTCAATAAATTACAAAAATATTTTTTAAACGTAAATGTGACTAATAGCTTAACTATATAATGTTATTCAACTATATACACATATATCTATAACAAATTATAACTAAAAATATAAACATATATATAGTAAATTATAATTAAAATATTATATATAATAAATCTTAATTCAGATATATTCAATTATTAAATTTTTTAACAATATAAGAAAAATCTATTTCACGTGATTTTACTAGTATTAGGTAAAGAGTGTTCTAAATTACTTCCTAACACCCCCCCCCCCCCCCCTAAAGTTATTTTTATTTGCCCTCCAATTCCTAATTACATCTCCAGTATCCCCAATTTTTATTTTAATTAGTGCTACTCCAATTCCTTCATAATCTATTAATTGTAATTGTAGTTATCTCCAAAAATGTTTAAGTTATAAAAAAAAAAGTCTAATTTTTTAGAATTGGGGAGTAGTACTAATTAAAATAAAAGTGGAGGATAGTGGAGATATGATTAGCAATTGGGGGTACTATGATATAATATGATATGATCTAAGTAAGATAATTTTCCTAACAAAAATACTTTATTAAAAGTAGTTTAGAACATATTGTTACAAAAATATTTTTTTTTGTAAACATGTGAGAGGAAAAATATTATAAATTAGCATTTGCAATTTAGACTAGTCTAGGGATTTTGTAGTCAAATTTCCTCCCTTTTTAACACCTCAAGCCAGAGTTTCAATCAGAGAGTTCCCGCTGCCTGCCATGAAAGCGACGAACCCCGGGCCCAACCACGCCGGCTCCCGGTCCGAGCCCGGTCGCCGCAAGCGGAAGCACGAGCACGATGCTTCCCGCTCGAGCCGCCGGGATTCTTCCCGGAGCGGCAAGCGGAGGAGGACATCGGGCGGTGACGGGACTCGCCGGTGGGTCTGCTCTCCTCGAGACGCGTCAATTTACAAAAGTAACCCCTCTTTTTCTTCTTCCTCTCGTGGCCTATGCTTAATTTTCCAATCTTCTGTTCCACTCCCATCTTTCTGGATTTGTTAGGGTTTCTAATTGACCGAAAGAGCAAATAATTTATCAATTTTCTTATGGATCCCTCTTATTGGTGCAATTTTATTAAATTCGTAGGGACAAACTTTAATTTGGTTTTCTAATTTTTTTTCTTTCTTTTACACACGTTTATAAATAGAGATTTCTGAATTTGTTAGGGTTCCTAATTGATTAGACCATTGGTTGATCCTTCCAATTGATACAATGTTACTGCATCTATGGGGAAAAACTTTAATTAAGAGGAATTCCAAGCAGTAAATGGCTATAACTATAATTTAAGCAAAGATGAAATAAGTATACGAGAATAATTTTATGTCCGTGAATGAAGTAAGGAAAATAATTGTGACTAAGAATTGATGAATTTCTGTACAAGATCCTCTTATTGATCCAAATTTCATCATTTGGAAGTTTTTTTAATTTCATGAAAGACACATTTTACATAAATTTTAGCAATGGTAGAGTTAGTATGGAGAGGAATTTTAAGCAATATAAAGTTATAAGTATAATTTAAGCAGGATGGACTGTATACGAGAAGAATTATATGTCCGTGAACGGAAAAAGAGAGAAAACAGATAATTGTGCAGAAGAATTCTTGAATTTGTGTACAGATCATATGCTTGTTGCAATTTTGTTAAACCCCTTTGAAAAACTTCGATTTTATAATATAAAAGACTTGCACATGTATGTATTTATCTTCGAGTTAATAGAGAGCAAATTTGAGCAATGAGGAATTCTGTGCAATAGAAGGTTATGCCTATAATTTAAGTAAGGATGTAATGAGTACATGAGAAGATTTTTATATCCGTGAATCAATATATCGAATAATTGTCGAATTTGTGCACAGACCTTTCTATGCACACAATTTTCTCAAAACACGAGGAAAAATTTTAGTTTAATTGTACAAAATACGCATTATTGCACATTTATGATTTATTTTTTAGTCAATAATTGGGAGAAATATTTGAGCAATAAGGAATTTAAGGGATATAATTTTATAACTATAGTTTTCGCAAGGATGTAATGAGTATTTGAGAAGAATTTCCTGTCTTAATAAATAAAGAGAGAACAAATAATTGTGTCGAGTAATTCTTGAATTTGTGAACAGATCCTCTGATGCATGTGATTTTCTTAAATCTTTGGGAAAAGGTTTGATTTTGAGAAATAGAATGTTATTATTTTTGCAATGATGGAACAAGTACATGAGAATAACTTCATGTCTGTGAATGGAAGAAGAGATAGAATTTTTTTATGATAGGCACTGTTCAATGTGGATTATCTTTATTTAAAATTGTTTGAGGATGAAATGAAGAGAAGAACAACTAGTCAGGTGTTTCAAATTGCAAAGTGATTTAGATTGTATTACCACTGTTGATGGAGAGAGGACAGAAGTGGATGATTATGGGCTAGGAAAGAAGAATATTCAATGTATACTGTGAATAGATACCCCTTGGCACCCCTACCCCATCACAACCTCTGCCCATGCACACGCACATGCCTGAGAATGCCTGATAAATATAGAGCAACAACAACAACAGATCCTTTATCTCAAATTTGTGGGGTCGGGCAAAATGCCTGACAAATATGTCTTGTATGAATTTCCTTTTGTCATACCTATACTTTTGTTATGCTAATGGACCCTTGAACATTGCAGGCAAGTTTACAATTGTTTCTTATAACATTTTGGGCGTCAAAAATGTTTCAAATCATTCAGATCTTTATCATCGAGTCTCTCCAGAAAACTTGAAGTGGGATCATCGCAAGAGAAGAATACGTAAAGAGTTAAATCGTTATAATCCAAGTATTATATGTTTCCAAGTAAGTGACAGCACCTGCATAACTTTTTTCACCACGACTTGTGTATGTGCATATTCATATTCAAATCCTTTGTCTATCATACATCGTAATATCAGCTTCTAATTACTTTATATGTATGATATATGCAAAAGGTTCACTTAGCTGATTCAGGTCCTAATAAACCTGAATTTGGTATTTTGTCTATAATCCAAAACTTTAAAGTGAAAAAAGATGATGGAGAAATTGGATGAAGATGTATCTTGATGTGAAGTGGTCTATCTTTTGAGAATTTAATACGGGACAAGATACAGGTCTGCTGCTAGCCTGCTAATGTTTCTGAAATCTAGATCCATCGTAGTTTTTTTTTGATAATTTTTTCATCTAATTTCATGGGTATTTTCCAATTAGGTGATTTTTTTTCTTCTGGTTATCATGGAGTTGCGACTATCATGCAGACTATTGGAGGGGATACCACATTTTCCCCATCACCATTGGTTTAGATTAAGGATCAAATATAGGTCCTTACTTGTTTGTGCTAGTTATTGATAAAATTACTAGGAAATTCAGGATGAAATTTTAATGGTGTATATTGTTTGCTGGTGATATTGTACCAGTTGATGGCTAGAGAAGGGTTAGACTCTAACATAAAATTATGATAGAAATGTTGGAATCTAAGGGTTTTAAAATTAGGATGAAAACAACGTAAATGGAATGTAACTTCAACCAGAGTCAAAGAGAAATAAGTAGTCACCTTCTTGGACAAGAGATACATGAGCGATAGTTTCGGTATTGAGTGTCAATCATTCATTAGGAAGAGAGATTCACAAAGACGTTCATAAAATAAAAACATTATGAGTAGATGGAAGATTACTTTTGGAGTGTTTTTCTATCACAAGATACCATTGAACTTTAAACAAAAATTCTTCAAAACACCTATAACAACAACAACCATTCTTTATTGATTGTACTGTTGGGCAATTAAAAAGTAGCATGTCAAGAAAATGAGTATGACTGTAATGAGGATGCTAAGCTAGATGAGTGGCAATAGGCAATGAGAATGCTAAGATGGATGTGTGATACTATGTTGAAAGTTAGTAAGAAATTAGCTTATTCATGGAAGGTTGGAGGTCCCACCAATTGAGGATAAGACGACAGGAAATCGTCTCAGGTGGTTTGGACATGTGCAAAATAGACCAATAGATACACTAGTTAGGAGCGATAGAATATTAGTCAAAGGAGCCCCTCCAAGTAGGGGTAAGCCCAAACAAACTTGGGTTGAGTCGCTGACATGCTTTTTGCTATTGTTACAGAGGCCATGGCCCTCAATGGAGCTGAATGGAAGGAAATGATTCAATAGCCGACCCCAAAAATATGGGATAAGACTTTGCTGTTGATGAGTCTTATTCCAGTTATTAATTACATAGTATCTGTGGATCCTTCCAGACTTCCTTATTTCATTTAGGCAGGGACGGAGCCATATTTGAGTGGTGAAGGAGGGGGGGGGGGGGGGGGGGGGGGGGGGGGGAATTCACTATATATTTCATAAATTTGAAAATTTATACTAGAAATTTCAAAATTTCAGAAGTTGGGATCCCTGCATGTAGGAGTTCCTTTGCTATTGCATGGTGTCTGTCTTCTACACTCAGATACCATTCCTTTGTTGATAATTTGGGTGTGATTCCAAATAACTGAGTTCTTGTTAGTAACTAGTTTGACTTGATAGCCCACTTCATTTTTTTGGAGTTGCTCTGACCCTTCCAATTCCTAGAAGATATGGTACATGCATCTGCTATTAATTTAAGAAACGTTTACTACTTTATTTCCTATATCATCTTACTGAATATATGCTGCTTATTTCAGAAAATATGGGCTAATATTGAATTCAGCTTTCTCATCTACTAGAAATTCCTATATCTCATTGTTGACTCGGGATGTGTGCCTCGTGTTTCGATTATTTAATGTGCAGCCAGTAATTTGTCTGACTTGAAAATAAGTGTACACTGGTTTATTAACAATTATCACATATTATCAGGAAGTAGACCGCTTTGACGATTTGACAGATCTTCTTCGTAAAGATGGTTATGTTGGCGTGCATAAGGTATTGCTTTCCATATGTGGTGTTCGGTTCTTTAGGCTCTTTATGTACTAATTTTTTGAGTTCCTGTCCGTTCGGTATTTAGGCCCGTACTGGGGATGCAAGTGATGGGTGTGCTATATTCTGGAAGGAAGAACAGTAAGATCTCTAGTTTTCTCTTGATGATGCACATTTGTGAAAGCACTTAAAGGAGGATGTGAAATGCACCTATATAAGCTAATAGAATATGTATATATGCTACTACACATGCTATAAGTATACTTGTGCCAGATACTTTCATCATTGGCAGCCACATACAAGAACAAGTTTATCTGACACAAAATAATAGAGGTCTAGGACAATAGAAGAAGAGCCAGGGAGAGGAGGCGATTAAGGAGGGAAAGAGAATATAGAGTAGAAGAGCTGAAACATTAGCTTCCATGAGGAGCTCACCCTGCATTATATTGTTGGTCTGACACTTCTTTATATCATTAAGCTAACTGATTTTGGTGGCTAAACAACAACCTTTCCTCTTACGTAGGGCTGCCTCCCAATGCATAATGTCTACTACACTGAGTTGATAAGCTATAAACCTTTATCAGCTGCTGTAATTGTAAGCCCTTGTATAGCCGTTTGTATTTTGTATCTCTATTTTAATAGCTCCTTTCATACTGAAGTTCACATCTTATGCTGGCGTAAATTTTGATAGATCTTTGTATACTGCCCTGAAGAAGAGCTTCTATTGACATGTATGCACTATAATTTGTTTGTTTTTTGAAAATAATGCCACATTGTCGATCATAACCATGTAAGGGCACTTGAAATGCCTCGGGTAATGCTCTTGAATGACAACTTACACCAACAAACTTGTTTATTCATGGTATTTAGATTACTAGCTACATTGTATCTCGGTGGTTACAATTTTTGTACATTTGGTTTAGATTCATTCGCAATATTTGTCAGTCTTGTGTATCAACACTTCATAATTAATTCCAAACAGATTTGCTCTTTTACATCAAGAAGACATAGAATATCGGAAGTATGGACTTCGAGACAATGTCGCACAACTTTGCATGCTTAAGGTATATCTGATGATTGACCTTATAATACTTTTGTGCGGTTAAATATCACAAGGACCATTTTAGTCCACGCTCTAGTTTCTTGGATTCTTTGTTTTTCCATATCTTATTAGGCTATTATAACATTGAGATTTCTGCTATTGACTTTCTATTGAAGTTAATTTAGTACTAAGAATAGTGCTGCAGGCTTTGAGCTGTCATTTCATCATCTTCATTTGTTTGACACTGTATTGCAGGCGGTTAATGACTTTAATTCCTGTCTGCTCTGCTTGCAAGCTATCATGAGCTTGAATTCATTGTTGAGTGAATTGTGCCATAATTTTTGTGATACTATTTGTATCTTTTTTTCAATATCTCAAACTACGAAACATGCAGCCTTCCAAGAACCCTAATAATTACACCAAACATCTAGCTTGACTATATATACCTTTTTCCATTTGTTCATGTTATTTGCTGTATCTTCTATCTCTTGATGGTTTCTGAAATTTTCCTTGTGGCTTCTTCCACATTTTAGCAGAGGAGAGAGACGCTGAGACAAGATTTCATATTCGTATGTGTTTAAACTATTGCACTGAGCATATATTATTTGCTTTCTGTTGCATTCATTGCACTTGCCAAAACTGTCAGTCTCACACTCAAATTGACACATTTAAATGTAATTGTAGGATGTCATTCTCTGAGCTCTTATAGACTTGTACAGAAAGTTTGAATAACTTACATCCTTCATGTAGTGTACACCTAAGAAGCAAGATATTTTCTTTTAAGTTTACATTTTATGGTCTTTGAAATTACAACTTAAACATCCTAAGTGGTGATTTCTATCAATCATAACACATATACTTGAATGTTTGATTAAAAGAGTAAAATACATTTATTTTTATTTTTTATTTTGAGCTGAGGATAGATCATAGAATATATATCCTGATCGTCGTTGATTCCTAGGTCACTGTTAGTGTGCTATCGTTTATGGAACATGCCTTTGATACTTGTTGATGCTTGTCAAATATTACTACTCTGTTGTTCTCTCTCTTCTCTCATGTGACATGCATGGGATTGGAGATATGTAACACGAGGAGGTTCAAAAGACATCAAATGAAACCTCTTGATGAATTTTAGCAGACAACGCAATGCTGTGAATCCCTACATAGCCAATTAGAGCCCACAGAGCAGTAAAAGCAGTTGCCACATCAGTCAATGAAGCATTACTATTGATGTCTGCAGTAACAGTAAATTTGTATGTAAAGGTGCTGGTGGCTGTTGGCTCCCCTTCCCTGATGACTGTAGGAAGGAGGAGATCGCATCATCGCAGACATGGTTTTAACAACGGCAGGGATCAAGAATAAAAAAGTAATAGAAGAAGAGAATAGTGAAGAATGGAAGGTGTTTGTATTATTGAAAGTGAATGTAACAGTACAAGAATGTAAACATTTACACTAATGAATGAAAGAAACAACAAGATTACATCTGCCTATCCTCTCCTCTCTCTACATCTATTAATACTCTTCTTACAAGAATGGCTCTAACTGCCTAACTAACTGGGGCTGCAACTAACGGTGACTGCCCTGGCTAGCTGTTAATGTCTGGATACTGGAATTGAACACTGCAATGTAGTTTCTTCTCAGCTGGCTAACATAGCCTTCAGTAACCTCTAGCCTCTGGTCTTCAATAGCTTCTTTAGTATAGTTCTGATGCTTCTGATACCCTTCCTAGTCCAAGCCTGATACTAGTCTGTTACTCTCTAATTGCAAGTGTCAGTCTTCATTAGTTACTTCAGTGATACCAAGCAGTCTTCACTGTATCTTCAAACAGTCTTTAGTGTAACTTAGGACCCTCCAGCTCACTGTTAACGATCACTACTTCCTTCAGTTGCTTCAAAGCTAAGAATTGTAGTAGGAGTCAGTTGGAAATGTATCAGTGGCTTCAAACTGTGTTTTCGGATGGTTGACTTTCTTCTTGATTTAAAAGAAAAGATATGAACTGCAAAAGCTGTGGCATAAAAATCAATTGCATTTTTTGTGTTAAAGATGGCATTTGAGGAATTTACCGAGGCAAGAATTTGTGATTCATTTTCACAGGAGTACATAATGCTATTTTTAGGTAATAAAGGTGAAGCTACGAATACTTATATTAAAATTCTATCTTCTAGGATAAAATTGTTAGGATTATGTCTTGTATTAGGAAAGTAGGTTAGGCTTAATTTAAATATATTTTGGATTTGACCTTATCTAAATCCAAATGGGTTAGGTTTAAGTGTTTAACTAAATATATCCCGATTAGATTTACTTTCCTAAATCTATCTGATTAGATTTAATTCAAATATACTCATATTAGGTTTAAGTAAAGCTTACATTATTAGGTATAGTCATGTATAAATAGAGGCGCAGACTGAAGTTAGGGGATACAGAAAATATAGAAAACTTCTAAAGTTGCAACAAGGTTGATCCGGAGCTTGAGAGTTTTGCCTTGTAACTCTATTGCGATGAAGTAATACATTTCTTCAGTTTTCTTGTGGAGGTAGGCACTTGCCGAACCACATTATATCTTTGTGTTTGTGATTCTGTTTTTATTGTCATTCCGGTGTCTCTTTCGGTAAAAAATTATACCTTAGAGCTACTCACTTTCACGAACATGGTTTATTCAACTCATCGACCATGTCCACCCCATCCGTCAACAGGATTCAATCTGTTTACAGTTGATAAGGGTCTGTAAGTTTTACCTAATTATCTGGAAAGTCACGGATTCCCCAGTTCTTGCTAATACTCTAATTTCTTACTTGACTGCTCACACTTAGTATCCCAATTTTGTTCTTGTGGTGATGCTTTCCATATCTGCTTTGAATGATGGTGATGTAGATTACAAGAAGTTCACATGTTCTATACAAGCTAACATTGTAAGTTCTTTTTCAAATTTATTTTCTTGTGTAGACGTGCCACAATTATTCAACTGTTTCAACAAGTAAAGATGCAAATTCTGAAGTAGCAGAGTGAGTTTTGTCCCCTATATCTTGTCATACCTTGGAAGTGTATATACTAGCCAGCATTGTTTTAAGCTATATGAGCTGAAGAAAGTATGTGTAACATATGGTTTACATCCTGATGCCAAAGCTTTCTCTTGCATGTTGGAAAGCACTTCTTGAAAAACTCTATTATCCTCTATAATATGATTATATTCAACTTTATTTAGGTTTACCCCCAGTCAGACTTTACTTGTTGGAAACATACACGTGTTGTTCAATCCAAATCGTGGAGATGTCAAGCTGGGACAGGTAAGCGTTGTCTTCTACTAAATGAAACAGTTTTTCAATCTTCCAACTGCAAATTGTTACCTTTTTACCTTTTGGTTTCTTTCTTTCTCTTATAATTGGTTCCGAGTTACCTCCAACTTGGAGGCTGTAAGACGAGTGACTATGCTCCTTAGCTTGGTAGAAAATGTTACCTTGGTTAAAACCTGTTCATAAGCCTGGAGGGGGTCCTACGGCAATTCTAAGTATCTTATTTGTTGTGGCTCCACCAAATCAAATTATTTTATCTGGTTCTATTATGAATTTCAACCTTTTGGGATACCATCAAATAGTAAACATGAAGATAATAGGTATCTAAATTCTTGTGCAAGAGACCATGTCAAATAATTCTACGAGGCTATGCTCTAATATGGTGTTTTCTCACATGGTCGTGTGTGACTGAGTAGCACAAAATCATGAATCTAGTCTTGTTAGGTTGACAGAAAACATCTAGGTTGAAATAGTGCAACTCTATTCGTCTAAGCATTTCCTCAAATGTCTCGGATAAAGAAGGGTGGCAATATTTAGATATTTGGGATAAAGGCTTTGTTTCAGTTGTGCCAAAAAAAAAACAAGAGAAACATATGAGAACGTTACTTATTTAATTTTGTTATTCAGGCTATTCTGATTCCAGCAGTCTATTTAATAGATTGCATTATTCAGGATACTCTGAATTCTGCTATCTGACCGAATGGATGGAAGTGAGGCGATAACTAGTATACTTTTTTAAACATGTCGTTGGATATGGAAATGTGTTACTTTCTTGAATTATTCCTCTTTTCAAGTGCGTGCTCTAACTTTTTGACCTTATCTTGGGGTTGCAGATCCGACTATTACTTGACAAAGCATTTACGATGTCACAGCAATGGGGCAACAGCCCTGTTGTAATTTGTGGTGATTTTAATAGCACTCCACAGGTGGTACTTTAAAGCCTTCATTTATGGTTTTACACTGGATAGTTATATTTATTGATGATGGAACCAGTTTGTTGCCTTCTTGACTCAGAGTGCAGTTCATCACTTTTTATCTTCTCCTGAGGTTGGTTTCAGTCCTTCATACCATACAAGTAGAGAACACTGCGGACTATCTTTCTGATATTACCATAAAAAAATTGCAGTTGGATATTCTATTGTATGATCGCAAAAAAATTTCCGGTCAAATTGAATTGCCAGCAGGACAAGTACCCTTTTCTACTCAGAGTATCGCTTCAAGGTCATCCCTTCTTATCTTTTTGTTATAAAATTAAGTGGGGATTATTATTACACAACTCCTTTTGCTTGTCTAAAGTTACAATAAAGTCCCTCCATTTTGTTTATTCCTTATCAACCCTCCTGTACTCTAGAAATGTTGCAGAATTTTACTTTTGCTTAAATGTTTTGCATGAAACCCCTACTTATGCATTTAAATGTTCTCTGATTGGAAAACATAGATGTTGAAATAACCATAACACAAGAACTGCTATTATCAGCAAAACATACGGAGTTGGATGCTAAAAAAATGTATTTCTATTTCATACAGTGTATATTGAATAATGCAGCTTATTTTGGATACAGGTCTCGGTTCGGTATGCCAAAGCTATTGAAGTATAGATGGAGCCAAGAAGAAATACACCTTGCAGGAGGCAGTAGAGAATGCACCTGTCTTAAGAACCCTCTGAAACTTCTTAGTGCATATCAAGGAGTTCCGGTACTGTATTGTTTTATCTTCTACCTTTTACAATACATGCTTGGTATGATAAGTGGGTTATCTCATTAACCGGCTTGATGTATGCTTGTGTCTGCACCTGGAATATTTAGTGTGCTAGACTTTCCATGACTACACTTTGGATGCTATGATCTGATCCCCACATCAAATTGCTTTGTGTATCTTCCTGTTTGAGTGATATTTTCCGATTTCTTTATTTTTGAATTTTATTACTTCTTTTGCAGGAAAGGTTTATTTACTTTCCTGCCGCTTCCCTTGTGTTATTTTCTAGTATCTGGATAACCATGTTGCTGCCATGTTGCTGCCATACTCGTGCCAGAGAAATATGGCAGCATTTATCTGCTGAAAAAGATATCAGGAATATTCTGTTGTAATAAAAAAAAATAACTGATTAATTCTTTCATAAAAAATTATCCTTGAAAAATTGCTTGCATGTATATCCCAATGTTCTATTTGAAAATGGACGAAAGCCAATTTTCTTTTATAGATTTCACTCTTTACACTGAGGCCACTTTACATGCGGCGTCCAGATGATTTTAGGAGTCTCCTTCGGAATCCTTAGGCCTCGTTTGGTTCGCGGAATGGAAGGGAAAGGAAATCAATTCCTTGTCATTTCCTTTCCTTTGGGAAACTTTAATTCCTATTGATTTTCCAATGCCAAGGATTTTGGAAAGGAAAGTGAATACTTCAATGTGGGAAAGTGATTCCTTCCTTGGATGGATGGAATCACTTTCCCCTCTAATTTTTCTTCCATTGGGAATCACTTTCCTTTCCTCCTCAATTCCTTGGGCACCCAAACATAGGAAAGTAATCACTTTCCTTTCCCAACCGGGAGATTCCGCGAACCAAACGAGGCCTTAGAGTAATTCCTCAAGTTAGAACTCATGTGTTTATTTTATGATAAGCATAGGATTTGGCCCTGTATTCATGGTTAAATGAGCCGCTAGCCTAGGACTAGAGGTAGGCCTAAATGAACATGGATTGAAGTTTTAAAGAAGAATATGTTTTTTTGTTAGTGTTACATAAGAAATGGCCCTTAACAGAGAAAAATGGAAGAAAAGGATTCAAACAGCGGACACAGAAATTTGGGATACATGCATTGGCCATTAAAATATGTAAATTAGTAGCAAGCTGGAGTTGGGCTCACTCTTGATAAAGACATCGTATTGCTACACTCTCTATGCAAATCAGGCAACCTTGTAAGGACAATCGTTAGCATATGTCAAACAGATGCTACATTTTGTCAAAATAAATATTACAATGATCATATATTGAAATCCTATTCTCTAGGTTCATGGATCTTATATTTTGTGTAAATGTTTCCATGAAGCAGGGCCATCAGAATACTCGGGATTGTAGTGGTGAACCTTTGGCAACTTCCTATCACTCAAAGTTTATGGGAACTGTTGATTATATATGGTAACTAAATTCTTTGCAAGTTGAATTTTATTTGTTAATATTCAGGTTGTTTCATGGTGCTGATTTCCCTGGGTTTTCAGGCATTCTGCTGCACTTGTTCCTTTAAGAGTTGTTGAGACATTACCAATTAAATGCCTAAAATCATTGGGAGGTCTTCCTAGTGAGGTATACTCGGCTCATAACTGTTTGCTGGTTCTAGTTTATGGAACCCTTGTCATTATTTATTAAATCCTACTATTGAGGAAGACATCTATATGGTGTTTGTACATTCTGCGTATAGCGTTTTTGTAAGGATATACTGTTATTTCTTGTTCTAAATTCAATCCTTGTCAATATTGATAATTTGTCCCATCCATTCTTGAACAAAATTTGTCTTGCACATGGGTTGCTTTCAAATGCTATAAATGCATCTACTATACATTGAGTGCTGGTGGTTCATGAATCATGACCATTCACATTTTGAGTTTTCAGCCCAACTAGTACATGATGTAGATGATTTGGTGCATAATAATTTTGAGATTGATGATATTCATTATATTGATAAGAAAGTCGACATGGACCAACAACCATTCAAAAACTTGGGATGGATGATTAGGCACTTGATAAGTTTTTGTCCAATGATCATGAGATTAGTTTATAGTTATAGTGGAGAGGCTACCAGAAGATGTGGATGTGTTTAATTGAAGAGAGATAAGATTAGGTATCGAAAGGATTGGTTTTAG
This sequence comes from Iris pallida, assembly GCA_029216955.1. Lineage (NCBI taxonomy): Eukaryota > Viridiplantae > Streptophyta > Magnoliopsida > Asparagales > Iridaceae > Iris > Iris pallida. The sequence goes on from JANAVB010043017.1 coordinate 2,801,234, forward strand.
TAACCAGTGGAACTATAAAGAACAATGGAGGAAGCTCGTCATCATCATCGTCATCAGCTAACACCAGATTCAGATTGAGGTCAACTAGAAAGCACCATATCAAATGACTAGCTAAACTCTATCACCAGCTGACACCAAAACAACCTAAAGGGCTAGCTGAGAAAACTGTGGAGATTAAAGCGGCCTACCTTATAACAGAGATGGCCACTTGTCAAGTAGGATTGCCTGCCTTGTTATTCACAGAGTTTAAGCTGTGGAAAACTCTCAACACCCCTAGACCAAGATTTCATTTTAGGAACGGAAGATGATAAGGTTTGTTGGTCCATTTTGTTGTTATCAGAAATGCATACTATTACTATTGATGATGGTTAGAATCATTCACAGTTTGAATTATTTGGTTGTGTAATTGCTGAGGTGCAACAAATTATGGTTTGCTATTTGCATGGAGGTAATTAAAAATCCTGGAGATTATGTAATTCATGCTACTGATTGCTTCTTAATGTGGGTATCATTTGTAGTCGACAAGGTGGTGTAGTTTCTTGGCACTCGTAAATTTTCAATGTGTACTTGATACAATATTTTTCCAAAATGGGACTTGGAATTGCAATTAGAAGTGATTTTGAAAGCACAGAAACTAAAATTAACTACAAGGTGATTCTTAGCACACACATTTAGTGGAAATCTGCTTTTGAATAAAATAGATTTTGGTTGTCATCAGCAATGCATACTATTACTGCTGATGATGGTTAGAATCATTCACAGTTTGAATTATTTGGTTGTGTAATTGCTGAGGTGCAACAAAGTATGGATTGCTATTTGCATAGATGTAATTAAAAATCCTGGAGATTATATAATTCATGCTACTGATTATTTCTTAATGTGGGTATCATTTGCAGTAGACAAGGTGAAGTAGTTTCTTGGCATTTGTAAATCTTCAGTGTGTACTTGATACAATATTTTTCCAAAATGAGACTTGGAATTGCAATTACAAGTGATTTTGAAAGCACACAAACTAAAATTAACTATAAGGTGATTCTTCGCGCACACATTTAGTGGAATTCTGCTTTTGCAATTACATGAACGGAATGGATCCTTAGGTAAATGCACAAAAGAACTTGTGTAAACTGTGTGAACATCATGAACAGTTTAAAGAAGAAAATTAGTTTTAGGGACGGCAGCATATTTACTTAACCTGTTAGATCATTTCTCTATTGGAATATATACCACTGTTGTTATTCGGCTCTCATTGACTTGCGACAAATGCTTTGTATGTAAGCTGGAGATCCATAAGTCATCAATATATGCTGACTACATAACTTTCCACCTTGTCAAGTTGACTATACACACGCACACACAAACACCACAAAGCCTTTATCCCAATTTTTTGGGGATATGTGTGTGTCAATGATACATATCTGTATTGTTTGATTTAAGGTCTGGATTTATTCCAGACTTATCTGTTAGCATGGATTTATAGACCTCAAAGCTTTGATCCAGATTGGGCATTATTGGGTTTGACTGAATAGATCTCCGTGGGACTCTTTTGGCGATAAATATACATGGGTGGATAAGTATTTGGTAATACATGATTAATAACAATAATTTCTGACTAAAGGGTGGACAGAAAGGGAAAGACCCGCCCAAAATTAGAAGAAAACACTTATTTCAATCTGGTGGGGAACTTGAGTTTGCGATTACCATTCGTGTTTATGTATGATTTCTTTACACTCAAAGGCTTGACAGACCCAAAAGAGCCATCTGTTGCTTGATCCATCGAAAGCTCTTGTCCATCGTGTGAACATAGATGTATTTGCTCATTCATGCTCTTAGTTAAAAAAGACGTTTAGATCATACATGTATCGCCAAATGATAGTACATGCTAATTTTTTACTTGTTTGTTTTTTAATATACCTTGTGTTCATTTTTCACAGAAATGGGGCAGTGATCACCTTTCTTTGGTTTGCGAACTTGCCTTTATTGATGATGCCAACCATGCTAATTCTCCCCTATGTTCCAAAATAAGTGCTTGAACAGGTAGATGCCTTTACCACTGTGGAATTAGAATGCTAATGGAAAGCCTATACTCTGAAAGCAACTCTTGTGCATATAATTACCATGCGAAGTAATTGTATACTTAGGAGGCAAATATATTACCATTGTACTAAAATTATTGAAGTATGGAAGATTGGTTTATCATAAAGCTTTTGCTTTGTTGGTTCCACTGCAGCAGCTTTGGTTGGATCATCCAAGTGGTGCTTTTGCCTCCCGTCGACTAGGGTTCTCAACCTTGCCACAATCAGATAAATAGTAGGGTACTAGACTTTGTCACAATCGGACCTTTGATACCCCCAACGACGGCTCCCTATGTCACATTGTCTTCCATTCAGCTCTGTTATTATGTCCGTCGTAACATTAACAAAAACCATATCATTTGTTACGACATTAATCCCAAGTTCATTGGTGATCATCATACTCAGTGCAACTAGAACAAAAATAAAGACTATTGATGAGTTTGTAGTCACAAGTTTTGGCGTCTTGGCTATGTGGGACATCCAATGTTTTTATAGATAGTTTATTACTGACATTGTCCATCTAACGATATGTGAGCAGGTGTTGCCACTCTCGTTTGCTGTTCTTTTTGCTTGCCTTTTTTTTTTGTAATGATCCTACGCTAATATGAATCTACGGGTCCTGCTAAACTTGTTGGAAATGGAAGAGATTGCCAATAAAGAGTGACATCTATATGCCAAAAGGATATTAGAACTTGTTTTAGATCATTACTATTGACGAAGAAATGAGAATGCTAGCTATGCTAGTAAATCATATATATATATATATATATATATATATATATATATATATATATATATATATATTCATGCTTCCCTATCACAATAATGTTTGTACCTAGTATTTGTTTTGAATGCAAGTGCTAATTTCTTGTGTCAGGTATGTGCTTCATGGCAGGAAGACTGATGAAACCATTAAACCAGATTCAACAATGACATTCACGCATATATGGACCATCCCTTGGGGGTTGTTTGGATGCTTGTAGCTCCTGAAAGTGTGAAAGTGTATTTACACACTTTCAACATGGTGTAATACAGTGCACTTACAATGAAAATATGAATGTATCCAAAATATATTTGGATACATAGTTTTGTGTTTCCTGCAAGTGAGGAGTTTCAAACTATTTTGTTTGGATAACATGAAAGTGTAGGTGAGAATAAAAAAAAGTATAGAGCATAGCCACTTGCATTGCAATCTATTTCTACTGCAACTGAAAAATGAAAAAAATGACACTTTCAGTTGCAATGAAATGTCATATCACCACCACTTGCGAGTGAGTTGTAAGAGATCCAAACATTGAAACTGCCACACTAACGGTCAGTTGTAATGAAAGTGACAGTTTTAAGTCACTTTCAGTGCACCCTTACCTATCCAAAGAGGCTCATTGGTGGAAATCTGTTGTGACATACAGATAGACGTACTTAAATTATAGGTGTATACTATTGTGTTGGGAAAATTTGATGGCGAAGTGCATAGATTAGCTCCTTAGTTCTTTTTCTTTTTCCTTTTTGATGTTCTTTTTTCATGTAGTATCAGAACAGGATCCTTTAGCAAGTGTAAGAAAATTTTCTTGACATATGATCTGGAATTTCCATATATTTATTGAATATAATTGTACCAATTTGAGCAATGTGAGAAGCTCTGTTGTAAATTATTCTCCAGAGAAATCTGGTCAAATTGTGACCTTTTTTTTTTTCTTCAGAGCAAAAATAAAAAACAAAAACAAATAAATATAGTATTTAATGATCAGCTCATGGATCTGATTTTTTGTTTTATACGAAATTGTTACTAATACTGTACATAAATCTGACAGGGTTTGGATTAAAGAATTCTGGAAAGACCTCCCAAATTTATGTTATTTGATTGATATGCTAGTATTAGTGGAATTACAGTTTTTGGTTGAACTCCAATATTTGATTAGATGGAGGGGTCGACATTGATTTGATGCTCCTCTTGCAAGTTGAAACTCACTAAATATATTAACCCGGGTTTAAAGCATTCTGGTATGAACGATATTTTATTCGCTAAGCAGCATAGAATTGTTTGGTAACACAAACTCACATGAAAGAGCACGACCAGGGCTCATCTTCAACCATTACAAAACATTTGTCATCGTCATATGAAAGTGATCATAGTCATAGTCTTGTCCCCCTAAATAACTAGGGCCAGCATAATAAACCCTACTGCGTGAAAAAAAAAACTTTATTTTGTTCACCCAACAAAACTAGAATGTATAAGTCCCTGACTAGGTGGCTGAAGATCAGTGGAACGAGCCATGTGGACGTATTATTACTTTTATTTATTTGGTGGAAGTTTGGGGACAGTGGGCCCAGCATACATGCATAAAGTTCCATGTAGGGGTGGGCATACGGGTCCAGGACCCGCGGTTCCGACCCGGCCCGAACCGTATATTGGTCAAACGGGACGGTTCCTAAAATTTGGAATTTAAACGGGGCAGGCCGGGGCGGGTCGTGTGACACTAACGGGACGGGGCGGGTCCTATTTTCAAAATAAACGGGCCCCCGAACCGACCCGTTTCTAGGAGTATGATTTTTTTTTATCAATTTTGATTTTTTTTCATATTATAATTTATAAATAATAGCACACGTTATTGTTTAGTAAACAAATTCTAGAAATTGGAAAAACATAATACTTGTTTTGTTCTTCTAGATAATAGAACATGTGTAAATGTTTACTATTCTATAATTTTTTGAATTTTTTTTGGATCCGTTTGGACCCGCGGGTCGGCTCGGTTTGGACCCGTTTCGAACGGGTCGAATCCGTACCGGTTCCAATATTTTTTGGACCCGTCCCGTCCCGCCCCGCCAATTAACGGGTCCGGTCCGGATCCATAAAATTTGGACCCGGTCCGACCCGTGCCCACCCCTAGTTCCATGCATATCGTCGGACATCTCGAATTTTTTTTTGAGTGTTTGTTTGCCCTCCAATTAGAAATTGATGTGTCAAATCCATCCAACATAAACCACTTTGGAAGTGGTTTTGTAAACATTCAAAGTGGTTTTGACTAAAGGATTTAGCACATTTTATTTTTTTGTTGGAGGGTGAACAAATATCCTAGTTTTGGTGGATGAACAAAGATGGACTAAAATAAAATAAAAAAGTTTTGACTTTCATCCCACTTATTAAAATTTGTACTTACATTCCACTTTTCAATTTTATTAGACTTACATCCAACTTTTTGTCACGAAGAATATTTATTTTGTCACAAAAATTATTCATTTTGTCAATAAAAATATTTTTCGTGATAAGAAATGGAATGTAAATCTAATAAAATTAAAAAGTTAGATGTAAGTACAAATTTACATTAATAAGTGGGATAAAAGTAATAAAAAAAAATTGAAGAGTATGGAGATGGCCAGGATATATGCAATCATACACCCATTTTATGGGTATTGTTTCCGAGACTCAAATCATATCCAACAGAAAAAAAATATTTTGACCGTCCGCGTGACGGTCGGCCATTGCACCCCCGTCCCCCGCTAACGCGGACCCATCCAGGATGGGGACAATGCCGACGTACCGTGTGGCCGCAGGCCAACACATGTCAGTCCCGCAGCAATCAGAATAGCAAAACTATGTCTAAGTCATGTCATCAAACAAATTGCAGAACTATGTCTAAGTCATTATTCGTACTTCTTATAATTTTCATGGCATACTTGCCATGTATATATTCAAGTTGTACATCATATACAATTATCAGAAACGTATTTAGTGTTTGGATAGAATATGACGTCCGTGAATGAAAACTCAACAGGTAAGACGCCGCATGGACGGTCGAGAACCGGCACCATTCTACCACGGGTATGAACGATGGCCGACCACGCGGTCCGTCGTGCGGCGCCGTAAGGACGTCAAGAATACGTCGTAAGGACGTCGTGCACATAGAACGGGTGGCTAGACGGCATCGACTATCGTAGGCATCATGAAGACGTCGGGGGCACTGTCACGCTCCAGAACCAGAATATTGGAGAGCGGGGGCAGACATAGCCAGCTACGTATAACGGAATGGAATCTACACCGCTATACGGTCACGGCTGTCTAGATATGTGAGGGTTTCACTACAATCCAACAGTCTCTTAAGGTCATAAAATAGCCTATTGTCTCAATCTCAACCAACTAATAGTAGTTACAAGATATCAGACCACCAAATACACAATAGTAAGGCGTCCCATACATTATATATTCGGAATGATCATGAAGCTAGTCGTTACAAAATGTGAGGACTAGCAAGAGTTCAGTCATACATGATCATACCCCGGGGCTTGTCAATCATGTCACAGCCTGTAGGCAGACAGTAAGTAAGTACAATCGAGCTAACACTTGCTCGTCGGCTAAACGCCTCAAAGAATAATTTACAATATTACAGTGGGAGAACAAAAGAAACCCATTCGATGCCCTGGTTACGCCTGGTGACCACCATCGGGCTGAAAAGCAGGGAGATCCTTTGTGTTGCTCCGGTATCTGGCCATACAAAACCAGCTGGGTCAGACCCCAGAAAGAGCAAGTGCCACAAAGGAGGCTTTACTTAAGAACTAAAACCAACAAATCATTATCATTTAATATGCAAGAAAACAACAATAAGTAACACAGATTGAGGTTTGTGCACTACCAATGCACTTATCCCAATCAGAGAAAATAATTAAGTGAGACATCATGACATAAGATAACTGGATAATCATGCTAAATAAAATATAGCTGGGCAATATATGAAGAGAAGACGAAGATACTATTCCGGAAGCCAGGTTACAATCCTTAAACCAAACAGGGACCGAGATTGTAACCTTTCACCTGAACAGAACATAGTCTCCTGATCATTTATTGCTGAAGGTGACAATCATTAAGGTAAAAATGAGAGGGTACAATGATAAAATTGACAATGAAGAGTGCAATATGCTAGAGTGACAATAGGGTACAATCATTATAGTAACAATCTGGAGTGACAATCATTCAATCATTTTGGTACAATTTGCAATCAATCACTTCTAGACAATACCATACTGGACTAGACTCCATCCAATCAATCACGGCCAATCATTACCTACGGCTTTATACATTAACTAACTAGGGTTATCACAATCCTAGTTACTAGCAAGATGCAATAAGATGCTCCAAGTAGTCGCAGGCCCTGCAGCTATCCAGGTTATCCAGGCAATCATTATAGTGACAATTTAGAGAGTACAATACATTAGAGTGACAATAAAGTTCAATCATTTAAGTGACAATGGTGGGTGCCCCACATAACAGTGGGCTGGAAATGTGCCCTACTCGTCGGCAGGCTACAAGTCCAAACATTTGCGGCCGGGATAACGGGATCGCCTGTAACTGGGGAACATCTCTTCATGACTAGTGAATTATTCTAGTCGTTAACCTTAGTCCGTTTCAGTAGTTACTCCTGACCGTGGTACTCAGGAGTCCCTGTCCTAGACATGATGCAAGACAGGACTGGATTATTTGTACAAGCACAATCACCCACGGTGTCCAGGGAATTATACAGGCCATGTCGTGTCAGGTAGCCGTCGCAACAGCTATTCGAGATAATCATGCCAGGTTTATCATATCAAGTGTACTAGTCAGGAGTGCGCCACGACGGGCCACTATCAGGTCATGTCAGGTTATTATATCAGGAGTGCACCACTACGGGTCACTAGCAAGGAGATCAGAGGATACCAGGATCATAATTCACAGAAAATCCCGAAAACCGTACTAGTCCTAAACAATTACTTGAAACTGTGTTAGACCGTGTCGAGTCAAGATAGTCGTGCTGTGTTGAACAGATCTCAGAAAAACCCAATCCTCAAAAGAGAAACCAAATCGAGAAATAAAACCAATACTCCAAGAGCCAATGGGTTAAGCAAGGGGTCAGGGTGTTGGGCATACGTACAAGAGCACGCACGCAGGGGGAGCATACACGCAAAAGCACGCACGCAGGGGAGCATACACGCAAAAGCACGCACGCAGGGGAGCTGCGTACGCACAAAAGCACGCACGCAGGGGGAAGCGTACGCTCAGGTCATACGTACGCTCAAGTCAGGGCACACTCAAGTCTGCGTACCAGGACACGCTCAAGTCTGCGTACCAAGGCACGCTCAAGTCTGCGTACCAAGGCACGCTCAAGTCTGCGTACCAGGACACGCTCAAGTCTGCGTACCAGGACACGCTCAAGTCTGCGTACCAAGGCACGCTTCCAACAGGAAGTGTACCCAAGAGACACGCTTCCAACAGGAAGCGTACCCAAGTCTGCGTACGCTGCGCTAAAGAGCGCGCGCAGTTCAGTGGCGTAAGCTAAAAAGCTCTGCACACTGCTCACTGTCTTCTCCAAACAGTAAGAACTCCATGGTTAAACCCAAAGCTTCAAAAGTTTATAACTTGGCCATCCGAACTCCAAATCCGGATTTCCAAAGTTCCAACTTGGGTGAAATTGAATTCTCTTCCACACAGAAATATCAAAACCCATAAAAATCCAACTTAAATGGATCAAAACCATGTAAATCCGAAAATAGAGAAAACTTAGATCTAGAACAATGGAGACTCCAAATCACAAAATGCTAAGTTCTAATGTTGATCACCATGTCCTAAACTAGCAAATGGACAAATAAAAATAGGGTTCTCATGTAGAAGCAATGTGCACTTGCCTATGGGTGTGGAGAGTTGTGTGGAGGAAGGAAGAAGAAGAAGAAGAAATGGAGGTTGTAATGAAGAGAGAGAGTGTTAGTTGGGGATTATAAAGAGGGTGGGATATGGTGTGTTGAGGGTGGAGCATTAGGCTAAGATGTTCCAATACACATTAAACCAAACCAACCCAACCCAAACCAATTAAAACCGAGCCATGTCAAAACCTAAAATACGAGAAATACCGAAATTCCACAAGTTGAGAAAAATAAAAATACATGCCAAAATCCAGATACGAGTATAAATACGAAATACGGGAAATGAGGGTGACAACTCTACCTACCTTAAAAGAATTTTGTCCTCGAAATTTAATCAAGAGGCTAGAGATGTAAGGGAAAGTTATTCTATCATAGGCAATCTACCACTACTAATCAATCATACAATCATTCATGCAAGCAAGGATTCGAAGCGTAAGGCATAAGAAAGATATTACACCTTACGAGTCAAACCAGCCGGGATGACCTGATCAGATATCATCCTCATGCTCCCAAGTTTGACTCTCCCAAAGAGGGATGACTCTAAGCAACACGGACTAAACTGATAGTCTTGCGCTTGAGGTCTCTCTCCTTGGTCAAACATGGACACGGGCCTATCCTCATACGAAAAGGTTGGTACCAATAACCAGTTTCGAATGACCTAGGATATGGCTCGGGTTCGAGATGTTCCGTCGCAATTAGGATACATGAAATACGTTATGCACCCCACATAATGACGGTAGAAAAGCAAGATGAGAGGACACATATACCTCTCGGCCAATTCTGAACCTGAGCCTGGGCTAAGGCAAACTACCGCGGGTTCTGTTGCTGGAAGGTCTGGGCCTGAGTCGGCAATGGCCTCGGGAACGGGAACTGATGTTGCTGGTGAACTGGAGCTGGTACTGGTGCTGGTGCTGGTCCCCTAACCGAGGGACTAGATACTATCGATGCTGAATCAACTCTGAATGGGCAGGACCCCACCCTATGGTCCGGTGCTCCACATAATAAACACAATCCCAACGCCTTGCGACACTCCGCTACCACGTGTCCAGGCTTCCCACAATAAGAACAGCCCACGGCGGAAGACTGTGCTTGCTTCTGTTTCTGCTGAGGGTACGTCGGGATTGAGTGTTGAACCGACGTCACTGAGGCCGCTCGCCTCGGAGCTCCAATAGTTAAAGTCCTAGCTGCCGGGGCTGGTGCTGAAGACTGATTCATTTGACTATGGGACCGCTTTCGACCTCCGGTCCTGTCCACTATTCTCTGGGAGGTATACTCGTGCCTCCTTGCTGCTCGCAACACCGCATCATAGGTCTGATGCTCGAACTGTTCTACTGCCAATATAATCTCCAGGTGGAGTCCTTGCTGGATGTCATGCCCCAGAACCGGAATACCGGAGAGCAGGGGCAGACATAGCCAGCTACGCAATCCCAAAGTACGTTAATACTCTGAAATCACGTATAAGCTGTCAAGACATGGGGGTTACTCTACATGCCATCAGTCAATCCTATGGTTTAACAATCCTAGGTATCTCAATCACAGGCAATTATATAAGAGCAAAGAGTACGATCATCATACATACAATAGTAAGGCGTCCCGAACCATATATACATGAATGATCATGGAGCCAGTACCACAGAACTGAGGACTAACTAGAGTATTAGTCGTACATGATAAGGACTAGCTATAGTCTAGAATACACATATCATGTTTATGCCCGTAGGCTATAATATCAAGGAAAATACCAAAACACGAGCTAAACACGTGCTCGGGGCTAAACGTTACAAGAGGAGAATTTACATATCGGTGGAAAAATGAAAAGAAATCCACTGAGGCACTCTGGTGCTCCGGCTGGTCACCGTTGAGTAGATGATGCGGTAGATCCTTCGGGCGCTTCTATCAGAACCTGGCCATGCAAAACCAGTGGGGTCAGACCCCAAATAGCAAGTACCACAAAGAAGGCCGAACTATGAACTTAAAACCAACAATCATAGGCAATCAACAGGGAGAGAAAATGATAAGTAAAGGAGGATCGAGAGTCGTGCAGTACCAATGCACTTATCCCGAACATAAGAAGACAGTAAGTAAATCATCATTTGACGTAAAGTAAACTGGAGAACATGTTAAATAAATAGAATTGGAAAGGTGATATACGATGAGATAACCATGAGACTATTCAGATAACCAGGTTACAACCCGTAAACCAAACAAGGACCGGGGTTGTAACCCTTCGTCTGAACGGAACTTGGTTTCTCCCACCATTTATCGGCAAGATAAAATAAGAAATCTGGACATGTAACAATCTTGTACAGGATCAAGACAAGACTTGCACTGAGTAGACTCCATCCAATCAATCACGGCCAATCATTGCCTACGGCTTTCTACATTAACTAACTAGGGTTATCACAAGCCTAGTTACTAGCAAGATGCAGCGAGATTCTTCCAAGTCCAGTTACCCGCCTGCTGCTACCTGAGTGACCCCAGCAAAGAAAAGGAAAAAAAGATAGCATGATATAGCAGACACACTGTAGTAAGATACATGTGTCCTAAGGTACCACACTCGACGGCGGGCTCGAAGTGCGCTCATCTCGACGGATAGCAACAAATCCCATGTATATATATATATATATATATATATATATATATATATATATATATATATATATATATATATATATATATATATATATAAGGCCGGGATCAAAGGGGCAACAGGTAACTGGGAAAGTCTCTCCATGAACTACTGGATTATTCTAGTAATTAGCCTTAGTCCATTTCAGTATGAATTCCTGACCGTGGGAAACCAGGGATTCATGTCCTAGACATGATGCAAGACGAGACGGGTTCATTTGTACAAACACAATCACCCACGGTGTCAGGATACTAATTAATTCTTGTCAGGAGTACGCCATGACGGGCCACTATCATTATCATTATTACTTATCAAGAGTGCGCCACGACGGGCCACTATCATTATCATTATTACTTATCAAGAGTGCGCCACGACGGGCCACTATCAAGAATTATCATGCCAAGTTATCATGTCAAATTGTCAGGTCAAGTTATCATGTCAGGATTGCACCACGGCGGGTCACTGTCAAGTCATGTCATTATCAAGGAGGAGAGAAACTTGCACAATTAAATAATAATATATATATAATATATATATTCTTGAAGCCAAGGAGAAACTCTACAACTTTCATGTTGGGAGTGGGAAGAAATTCTGACCACAATTCAGGCAAATAAAATATTTAAACAATCAAAGTGGGACCCATGCGGTCCAAAAGTGGGAGAACAAACATGCGGTCAAAGAGAGTGGGAGGCCACCCATGCGGCCAAGAAACAATAATTAGACCATGAAATCAAATAAGACAAAAGATAGTGGGACCCTCATTAAATGCAAACTCCCACTCAAGCAAGTCAACTAAAAGAAGCTATGTGGGACCCCCCACAATCAATGCAATAAGAAAAGTTCACGTGAACCATTTAATTAATGGTTCACGTGGCCAAGCAATGATTATATTATATTATAACATGCCATCCAAGTACATAAGGCCATGCGGCCAAGAACAAAAAAAAAGAGAAAACTCATGCGGCTCGGGATTACTGGACCCCATGCGACCAAGAGAGGGTGATTTAGCCAGATGCATTAAATATAGGCTAAAGCATATAATATATATAATATATATAGCAAGCCATATGCGGCTCAAGGGCTAACTTTGAAATCCATGCGGCCAACTAACATCAATACCCATGCAAGCTATTATATAAGGCAACTCCACGCGACTTTAAATAATTCCACGTACCTAAACAAAGGCCATGCGGCCATGCTTTGTCAAAGGCCAATACACTTACAGCAACAAGCCAAAAACAAATGAATACAATTAACATATATTAAAATATTAGCTATTAGCTATTGCTATGGTTAAATAAAAAGGCTCAGCCAACTAAATACGAAAGCATGCAAGCATGCAAGCTTGCATGCAACATATAACATGCTTTAAATATAATTGTATATAGCATTGGCTAATACTAGCTTGGTATTAATTAAGGCATGCAAGTTGATTGCTGGCTTAGAATTCCTAGGCCATGCGGCTCAGTGTGTTTCCTTATGCGGCTGGTTAGTTTCATGCATTATTTAACGCATGCCAAAGCATGCAAAAATTCTAAAGCATCAAAAAAAAATATAACAAAAGGCAATGGGGCCATTTATTATAATAAATATGCAAGCTACTACTTAGCATAAAAGCATGCAAGCTGAATACTCATGCAAAGCTAAAGCTAAGCATGCAATTGCATGCAAATACTAAAGGGACCATACGTGCCAGCATGCAAGCATATGCATGCCTATGCGGCTCCAGCAAGTCACTTTATGGCCTATGCGGCCAACTAAAATTACACATGCGGCCAACCATTACAAATGGCCATGCGGCCAATGTAAGCAAGCAGTGCTTAATACATACAAAGCTTAATACTAATGAAATTTCTTACGTAAGCAAAATGCATGCGGCCCACTATTAATCCATGCGGCCAATTAATTCAATGGCCATGCAATTAATGCAAGTAAGCACGTGCTTGCAAATGCATGCAATTAGTGGAAGCAAGGAAATGCTCATGCGGCCCAGCAAATAAATACTGGCACGTGGCCAGCAAATGCATGCAATTAACTATTCAATTAAATGGTCATGCGGCTCAGAGCAAAATGCTCATGTGGCCAGCAAATATTTTGACGGCCATGCGGCCAGAAATATTTACTCATGCGGCCTGCAAATATCAAAAATGCAATTAATGGCTCCCACAGAGAACATGTCCATAGAAAATACCATGGCCACCATGCTTCTCCAAACAACAATAGGAACCCAATTCCAGACCCCCCATAGGTCAAATTTGGGTAAAAATGAATTTCTCTACAACATGGAACCATCAATTGACAAAATACGCAAGTCTAACAGATCAAAACCCAAGAAACCGTAAATACCACAAAGCTAGATCTACCATAATCCACCCGATAAAATCAAAAACTCCAAGTTCTAAACATGCTTAGAATATAACAATAAAGAGAATGGAACAAACGAAATTAAAATCGTCCAACATTCGGCATGGTGTACTTGCCTCTCTCCAATAGCTAGGGTTTGGTGGAAAAGAAATGAATGAGGGTGAATGAGGAGGGAGAGAGAAAAGTGGCTTATATAACATGCTCAAGCAATCTCCACCATTCATTCCTCTCCACTCAATCTAAACCATACACCTCTCTCCTAAAGAACCAAACTAAACCAAACCAAGGCAAAGTGGAACCGAACCAAATAAAACCAAATCCAAGTTAAACCAAGTCATGAAAATCCTACACCTAAGAAAATTTTAAAATATCATGCAAATTGATAAATACGAAATACGACTCAAATAAACACGTATCCGTATAAAATACTGATACGGCAAGACGAGCATTACAACTCTCCACCCCTTAGAAAAATTCCGTCCTCGGAATTTCCAGAGGCTAGTCGAGCAAGATAACAAAACAAAAGCTCCAGGAAACTCAACAATCTCAATAAATCAAGCTTGGCATATAAGTAAAGTAAAACAATCAGTAATGTAAATAAATGCGTAAGCGATAAATAAATGCACAAGAACAAATACTGTCACTCCCCGTTCCCAGAATGCGTAGTCTTATTCATGTACAACTCATGTGTATTTATTTTAGTATTTATCATGTATTACCCTGTATTTAAATTCTTTTAATTCATGTTAATTAAGTTTCTGTTAATTAATTATCTGCTCTTTAAATTTTTATGTTAATTAATTAGCTGCTCTTTAATTTTCATGCTAATTAATTTCTGCAATTTTATTTCTGCATTTCTTCCTGTAATTTTATTACCTGCATTTACTTCTCTGCTTTAGTTGTATTTTCGGTTGGATGAGCCCTTAAACCCGACCCATTAAGAACCCGGCCCAACTCCCACCTACCACCCCTTTGCTACTTAAAGCTACCCTCTCACTTCTCTTTCCTCATTCACTCCTTCTTCACCATTACTTCTTCTTCTTCCTTTCATTACTCTCTCCACCTACCAACTAGGCAAGTACATCTTGCTCTATATGAGGACCATATTTTATGGTTCAATATTCTTCCTCTCATGATTCTAAGAGAGTTTAGTGCTTAGTATTTTTGATTTCATTGGTTCATTTCTTGTAGATCTAAGTTATTGTATTTTCGGTTGTCTATGGGTTTTGATCTAGCAAACTCTTTTGTTCTCAAGATTTGATGGTTCCATGTCGTAGAGCAGTTCATCCTACCCAATTTTGACCTTTGGAAAGTTGGATTCGGACTTATTTTGACCAAGTTATGGACTTTTGAAGCTTTGGGGTACAACCATAGAGTTCTTGCTGTTTGGAGAAGACAGTGAGCAGTGTATGCTAGCTTTTAGCTGCGTCACTGAGCTGTGCGCGCTTTTTAGTACAGCATGGAATCCATATACTGTCTTTTTAGGAAGCGTGTGTCTTGCATACGCTACCTTTTGGAAGCGTATGTCGTATGGAGTTCATACGCTACCTTTTGGGAGCGTATGACTTGCATACGCTGACTTGGATGGTCAGGAGTCGTATGGAGTTCATACGCTACCTTTTGGGAGCGTATGACTTGCATACGCTGACTTGGATGGTCAGGAGTCGTATGGAGTTCATACGCTACCTTTTGGGAGCGTATGACTTGCATACGCTGACTTGGATGGTCAGGAGTCGTATGGAGTTCATACGCTACCTTTTGGGAGCGTATGACTTGCATACGCTGACTTGGATGGTCAGGAGTCGTATGGAGTTCATACGCTACCTTTTGGGGGCGTATGACTTGCATACGCTAGCTTGGCTTGAGCGTAGCTTGACCTGAGCGTACGCTGGCATGAGCGTAGGCTGACATGAGAGTAGCCTGCTTACCCTGGATCTTCTATAGCCCTGTATATTGATATCTTATTAGATGTTTAACGTCCATTTTATATCCTTACGCCTTTTGCATAAACTTGATATAATCATGATATGTTGATATTTCTGTTAATTATAGATTGTTACATGAGATGTACCATGTGTCATAAATTGAGTTATAGATACCCGAATTGACTAGAATTAAACCCTGAGAGTTGTAGACTCGACCCCACTGAATGCTAGTTGACTTTCATGCCTTGCCACCATTGATAATGATTGTGATCTTGACTAAATTGATCATGCGTTCCTAATTGGAACTAAGAGACTGGCTAGTCGTCTTATTGAATGAAATGAATGAGACACGTTCATATTATGAACTATTGTAATCGACTGGCTGATCCCGAATATCGACATACATGCACATGCAGGCTTCAATCTATTTATTTATTTATTTACTTATTTAATTTCTACAAAAGAAGCATGTGTACTTTATGGTCAAGGCATGATTACCGTGGATAGATTTGATTGTTGCATTACGCTATGTAAGACCTGCAACCTAACCGCACTGGTATCGTTGTAGAGTTGTGCATATCGTACCCCGTACGAAAGTACTCATTCGAATGACCATAATCCACGGTATGGGATTTCACTCAACGTAGAGACTATTAAGTTAAATAAAATAATGATTGCATGGAGAGAATGGATTCCCGAATTCATACATGGCAGCTCCCTTGGGACGAGTAGTACCCGACGGACCGGCTGGTTCCCACAGATACTATAAATCTGCCACACGGGCAGGGAACAGTATCTGCTTTTATTATTATTGTATATTGTATATTGACGGGCGTCCTGCTAGGACTCGTCTAATTCATGCATGGGCCAATTGATCGACTGGATAGACTAGCCTTGCTTGCACATAGTAAGAACTGAGAAATCCCTAATTGCATTATTCCAGGATAACTTGGGACTCATAATAGCAAGCCGTAGGAGTTGATTGGCCGTTCAAGATGATTTGTTTGTGCACTGTACTCTGTTACCTAACTGGGATGATCAGAATGTCAGGACATGACGGGCCAACTTCTGTCCTTGTTTGGTTGGGAGGTTGGTTCGAAGTATCTTGATGTGATGTGAGTTCTAGTAGCAAGCAGAGATCTATTATTATATCTCTTACTTACTGGTTTTAGTTCTCATGTCGTGCTTCCTTGTGGTACTTGCTATTAGAGGTCTAACCTCTCTGGTTTTGCATGGCCAGATTTAGAGCCAGTTCCCGAGGACTCAGCGTACTTCTACCTCCAGGATGGTCAATACTAGAGGAATGATCGCAGGAGGCCTCGAGTGGGTTCCTTAACTTCACCACTCGTTTTGTTATCTACTTTATACCTTGCCGTTTGGCACCGACATATTAGTCGGATTGTCTTGTACTTACTTTTGCATAATTGTAATTAAGTCAGACTGCAGCTGATAACAATTGTGTATACTTACTACAGAACTGGCTGTATTTGTAAAGCCAGATCTCAAGAACATTTTGACTGAGCGTTTGGGACGCCTTACTGCTTTACCTTACATGTTCTATATTTCTGTTTCTTGTTTGAATGATTGAGACAATAGATGTGAAATGACCATAGTAAGACTTTTATGTAGTATGCACCCCCTCGTCTGGTTAGACAGCATTGATCGTATTATACGGTATTCATCTACCCGTAATACGTAGCTGGCTGAGTCACTCCCCCGCTCTCCAGTATTCTGGTTCTGGGGCGTGACAAATACAATCATGATCAAGAAGGGCTGGAGGCATATGGATCAATATGTCTCCTGAGACAGTTGTGTAGAAACCAACGTCCTCGCTGGACTGAGCTGATTCCCAGAAATAAATAAAGTCAACCCTCAAGGTAAGTCGGTACCAATGACTTAGTTCAAGACATGACTCTACCCAGGACGTGTCATCGTAGTTGAAACAGATGCATGAACTTTATCACCTGTCTCAAGATACGAAGACAGAAACGACTGGCTGATTGGGATGGACTGACATCTGCCTGCATGCTGAGACTGATCCTCCATAACTGGCCTGGCTGAAGAATGCTGAGCTGTCCTCGGCAAAACACGAACAAGATAATCAGAAGGATCAAGAACAATGCCCTTGAAAGTTGAAGGACACAAGATCAAATCATGGGAACAGGAATGATCAATGATCAAAACAGATATCAAGTCAAGTATCAGAGGTAGAGAATAATCTGAAGGAGATCAATAAGGATAATCGTGATTGAGATATCTAAACATGGTAACCCCCACAAATCTAAAAATCGAGATTCAGACCTGCATGGCGCCACCACTAAAACCGTGTCATGCCCCAGAACCGGAATACCGGAGAGCGGGGGCAGACATAGCCAGCTACGCAATCCCAAAGTACGTTAATACTCTGAAATCACGTATAAGCTGTCAAGACATGGGGGTTACTCTACATGCCATCAGTCAATCCTATGGTTTAACAATCCTAGGTATCTCAATCACAGGCAATTATACAAGAGCAAAGAGTACGATCATCATACATACAATAGTAAGACGTCCCGAACCATATATACATGAATGATCATGGAGCCAGTACCACAGAACTGAGGACTAGCTAGAGTATTAGTCGTACATGATAAGGACTAGCTATAGTCTAGAATACACATATCATGTTTATGCCCGTAGGCTACAATATCAAGGAAAATACCAAAACACGAGCTAAACACGTGCTCGGGGCTAAACGTTACAAGAGGAGAATTTACATATCAGTGGAAGAATGAAAAGAAATCCACTGAGGCACTCTGGTGCTCCGGCTGGTCACCGTTGAGTAGATGATGCGGTAGATCCTTCGGGCGCTTCTATCAGAACCTGGCCATGCAAAACTAGTGGGGTCAGACCCCAAATAGCAAGTACCACAAAGAAGGCCGAACTATGAACTTAAAACCAGCAATTATAGGCAATCAACAGGGAGAGAAAATGATAAGTAAAGGAGGATCGAGAGTCGTGCAGTACCAATGCACTTATCCCGAACATAAGAAGACAGTAAGTAAATCATCATTTGACGTAAAGTAAACTGGAGAACATGTTAAATAAATAGAACTGGAAAGGTGATATACGATGAGATAACCATGGGACTATTCAGATAACCAGGTTACAACCCGTAAACCAAACAAGGACCGGGGTTGTAACCCTTCGTCTGAACGGAACTTGGTTTCTCCCACCATTTATCGGCAAGATAAAATAAGAAATCAGGACATGTAACAATCTTGTACAGGATCAAGACAAGACTTGCACTGAGTAGACTCCATCCAATCAATCACGGCCAATCATTGCCTACGGCTTTCTACATTAACTAACTAGGATTATCACAAGCCTAGTTACTAGCAAGATGCAGCGAGATTCTTCCAAGTCCAGTTACCCGCCTGCTGCTACCTGAGTGACCCCAGCAAAGAAAAGGAAAAAAGATAGCATGATATAGCAGACACACTGTAGTAAGATACATGTGTCCTAAGGTACCACACTCGACGGCGGACTGGAAGTGCGCTCATCTCGACGGATAGCAACAAATCCCATGTATATATATATATATATATATATAAGGCCGGGATCAAAGGGGCAACAGGTAACTGGGAAAGTCTCTCCATGAACTACTGGATTATTCTAGTAATTAGCCTTAGTCCATTTCAGTATGAATTCCTGACCGTGGAAAACCAGGGATTCATGTCCTAGACATGATGCAAGACGAGACGGGTTCATTTGTACAAACACAATCACCCACGGTGTCAGGATACTAATTAATTCTTGTCAGGAGTACGCCACGACGGGCCACTATCATTATCATTATTACTTATCAAGAGTGCGCCACGACGGGCCACTATCATTATCATTATTACTTATCAAGAGTGCGCCACGACGGGCCACTATCAAGAATTATCATGCCAAGTTATCATGTCAAATTGTCAGGTCAAGTTATCATGTCAGGAGTGCACCACGGCGGGTCACTATCAAGTCATGTCATTATCAAGAAGGAGAGAAACTTGCACAATTAAATAATAATATATATATAATATATATATTCTTGAAGCCAAGGAGAAACTCTACAGCTTTCATGTTGGGAGTGGGAAAAACAATCAAAGTGGGACCCATGCGGTCCAAAAGTGGGAGAACAAACATGCGGTCAAAGAGAGTGGGAGGCCACCCATGCGGCCAAGAAACAATAATTAGACCATGAAATCAAATAAGACAAAAGATAGTGGGACCCTCATTAAATGCAAACTCCCACTCAAGCAAGTCAACTAAAAGAAGCTATGTGGGACCCCCCACAATCAATGCAATAAGAAAAGTTCACGTGAACCATTTAATTAATGGTTCACGTGGCCAACCAATGATTATATTATATTATAACATGCCATCCAAGTACATAAGACCATGCGGCCAAGAACAAAAAAAAGAGAAAACTCATGCGGCTCGGGATTACTGGACCCCATGCGACCAAGAGAGGGTGATTTAGCCAGATGCATTAAATATAGGCTAAAGCATATAATATATATAATATATATAGCAAGCCATATGCGGCTCAAGGGCTAACTTTGAAATCCATGCGGCCAACTAACATCAATACCCATGCAAGCTATTATATAAGGCAACTCCACGCGACTTTAAATAATTCCACGTACCTAAACAAAGGCCATGCGGCCATGCTTTGTCAAAGGCCAATACACTTACAGCAACAAGCCAAAAACAAATGAATACAATTAACATATATTAAAATATTAGCTATTAGCTATTGCTATGGTTAAATAAAAAGGCTCAGCCAACTAAATACGAAAGCATGCAAGCATGCAAGCTTGCATGCAACATATAACATGCTTTAAATATAATTGTATATAGCATTGGCTAATACTAGCTTGGTATTAATTAAGGCATGCAAGTTGATTGCTGGCTTGGAATTCCTAGGCCATGCGGCTCAGTGTGTTTCCTTATGCGGCTGGTTAGTTTCATGCATTATTTAATGCATGCCAAAGCATGCAAAAATGCTAAAGCATCAAAAAAAAATATAACAAAAGGCAATGGGGCCATTTATTATAATAAATATGCAAGCTACTACTTAGCATAAAAGCATGCAAGCTGAATACTCATGCAAAGCTAAAGCTAAGCATGCAATTGCATGCAAATACTAAAGGGACCATACGTGCCAGCATGCAAGCATATGCATGCCTATGCGGCTCCAGCAAGTCACTTTATGGCCTATGCGGCCAACTAAAATTACACATGCGGCCAACCATTACAAATGGCCATGCGGCCAATGTAAGCAAGCAGTGCTTAATACATGCAAAGCTTAATACTAATAAAATTTCTTACGTAAGCAAAATGCATGCGGCCCACTATTAATCCATGCGGCCAATTAATTCAATGGCCATGCAATTAATGCAAGTAAGCACGTGCTTGCAAATGCATGCAATTAGTGGAAGCAAGGAAATGCTCATGCGGCCCAGCAAATAAATACTGGCACGTGGCCAGCAAATGCATGCAATTAACTATTCAATTAAATGGTCATGCGGCTCAGAGCAAAATGCTCATGTGGCCAGCAAATATTTTGACGGCCATGCGGCCAGAAATATTTACTCATGCGGCCTGCAAATATCAAAAATACAATTAATGGCTCCCACAGAGAACATGTCCATAGAAAATATCATGGCCACCATGCTTCTCCAAACAACAATAGGAACCCAATTCCAGACCCCCCATAGGTCAAATTTAGGTAAAAATGAATTTCTCTACAACATGGAACCATCAATTGACAAAATACGCAAGTCTAACAGATCAAAACCCAAGAAACCGTAAATACCACAAAGCTAGATCTACCATAATCTACCCGGTAAAATCAAAAACTCCAAGTTCTAAACATGCTTAGAATATAACAATAAAGAGAATAGAACAAACGAAATTGAAATCGTCCAACATTCGGCATGGTGTACTTGCCTCTCTCCAATGGCTAGGGTTTGGTGGAAAAGAAATGAATGAGGGTGAATGAGGAGGGAGAGAGAAAAGTGGCTTATATAACAAGCTCAAGCAATCTCCACCATTCATTCCTCTCCACTCAATCTAAACCATACACCTCTCTCCTAAAGAACCAAACTAAACCAAACCAAGGCAAAGTGGAACCGAACCAAATAAAACCAAATCCAAGTTAAACCAAGTCATAAAAATCCTACACCTAGGAAAATTTTAAAATATCATGCAAATTGATAAATACGAAATACGACTCAAATAAACACGTATCCGTATAAAATACTGATACGGTAAGACGAGCATTACACTGGAACCTCTGCGCTCTGTCAAACTCGGTTGCCACCAAGGTGGGAGCGAACCGACTGAGTCTGAAAAACTCGGCCGCATAACCGTCGACCGTCCTCCCCATCTGCTTAAGATTACTGAACCTGGTCTGCAAGTCATATCGAGCCACTGCATCATAATACTTGGTCTGGAACTTTTCGCTGAACACTGTCCAGGGGACAGGTGTTGCCAATCCTACTGCTTGTGCGGCCCACCAACTGCGGGCTAGATCCAATAATTGTAGGCGCACCACAGCCACCTTATCGTCTTCTGGAATCTTCGCGGCTTCGAGAATCACCTCTATATCTTGTAGCCAAGCATCGGCAGCAATGGCATCCTCGCTGCCATCGAAGAACGGAGGGTTCAGGCGCTTGAAACTGTTGACCGCACTGTTTCCTCGAGGACCACTTCTATTCAGAGCATCTTGTACTACTTGGTGCAGGGCATCTCCCCGATGATCTTGGGACGCAAGCAACTCACGGATGAGTCCTACCAATCCTCCATCCTCTGACCCTGCTGGCTGGACGGACTGAACTGGCGGTACTGGTTCTCCAGGAGGCACGGCTCGGGAGGCTGCTGCTGAGTGCTGGGCCTGATCTTCTGGTTGCTGCGGGTCCACTGGAGGTGATCCGCCTTGCTGATCAGCAAGTCCAGGTTCAATGCCGCTGAAGAAGACGACATGGGAACAATAAGGAAGGACCAGGACAGATCAACGATTACAAGCATGTGATCAGGACAAGAATTTCAGGAATCAAGAGGATACGAGCAGAGATCAAGGGCGAGTACTGATTGAGACATCTATTCGGTAAACCCTCACACATCTTGATTCACAAGACCTGCATGGGCCACCACTTAAACCATGTCACGCCCCAGAACCAGAATACTGGAGAGCGGGGGCAGACATAGCCAGCTACGTATAACGGAATGGAATCCACACCGCTATACGGTCACGGCTGTCTAGATATGTGAGGGTTTCACTACAATCCAACAGTCTCTTAAGGTCATAAAATAGCCTATTGTCTCAATCTCAACCAACTAATAGTAGTTACAAGATATCAGACCACCAAATACACAATAGTAAGGCGTCCCATACATTATATATTCGGAATGATCATGAAGCTAGTCGTTATAAAATGTGAGGACTAGCAAGAGTTCAGTCATACATGATCAACCCCCGGGGCATGTCAATCATGTCACAGTCCGTAGGCAGACAGTAAGTAAGTACAATCGAGCTAACACTTGCTCGTCGGCTAAACGCCTCAAAGAATAATTTACAATATTATAGTGGGAGAACAAAAGAAACCCACTCGATGCCCTGGTTACGCCTGGTGACCACCATCGGGCTGAAAAGCAGGGAGATCCTTTGGTGTTGCTCCGGTATCTGGCCATACAAAACCAGCTGGATCAGACCCCAGAAAGAGCAAGTGCCACAAAGGAGGCTTCACTTAAGAACTAAAACCAACAAATCATTATCATTTAATACGCAAGAAAACAACAATAAGTAACACAGATTGAGATTTGTGCACTACCAATGCACTTATCCCAATCAGAGAAAATAATTAAGTGAGGCATCATGACATAAGATAACTGGATAATCATGCTAAATAAAATATAGCTGGGCAATATATGAAGAGAAGACGAAGATACTATTCCGAAAGCCAGGTTACAATCCTTAAACCAAACAAGGACCGAGATTGTAACCTTTCACCTGAACAGAACATAGTCTCCTGATCATTTATTGCTGAAGGTGACAATCATTAAGGTAAAAATGAGAGGGTACAATGATAAAAGTGACAATGAAGAGTACAATATGCTAGAGTGACAATAGGGTACAATCATTATAGTAACAATCTGGAGTGACAATCATTCAATCATTTTGGTACAATTTGCAATCAATCACTTCTAGACAATACCATACTGGACTAGACTCCATCCAATCAATCACGGCCAATCATTGCCTACGGCTTTCTACATTAACTAACTAGGGTTATCACAATCCTAGTTACTAGCAAGATGCAATGAGATGCTCCAAGTAGTCACAGGCCCTGCAGCTATCCAGGTTATCCAGGCAATCATTATAGTGACAATTTAGAGAGTACAATACATTAGAGTGACAATAAAGTTCAATCATTTAAGTGACAATGGTGGGTGCCCCACATAACAGTGGGCTGGAAATGTGCCCTACTCGTCGGCAGGCTACAAGTCCAAACATTTACGGCCGGGATAACGGGATCGTCTGTAACTGGGGAACATCTCTTCATGACTAGTGAATTATTCTAGTCGTTAACCTTAGTCCGTTTCAGTAGTTACTCCTGACCGTGGTACTCAGGAGTCCCTGTCCTAGACATGATGCAAGACAGGACTGGATTATTTGTACAAGCACAATCACTCACGATGTCCAGGGAATTATACAGGCCATGTCGTGTCAGGTAGCCGTCGCAACAGCTATTCGAGATAATCATGCCAGGTTTATCATATCAAGTGTACTAATCAGGAGTGCACCACGACGGGCCACTATCAGGTCATGTCAGGTTATTATATCAGGAGTGCACCACTACGGGTCACTAGCAAGGAGATCAGAGGATACCAGGATCATAATTCACAGAAAATCCCGAAAACCGTACTAGTCCTAAACAATTACTTGAAATCGTGTTAGACCGTATCGGGTCAAGATAGTCGTGCTGTGTTGAACAGATCTCAGAAAAACCCAATCCTCAAAAGAGAAACCAAATCGAGAAATAAAACCAATACTCCAAGAGCCAATGGGTTAAGCAAGGGGTCAGGGTGTTGGGCATACGTGCAAGAGCACGCACGCAGGGGGAGCATACACGCAAAAGCACGCACGCAGGGGAGCATACACGCAAAAGCACGCACGCAGGAGAGCTGTGTACGCACAAAAGCACGCACACAGGGGGAAGCGTACGCTCAGGTCATGCGTACGCTCAAGTCTGCGTACCAGGACACGCTCAAGTCTGCGTACCAGGACACGCTCAAGTCTGCGTACCAGGGCACGCTCAAGTCTGCGTACCAGGACACGCTCAAGTCTGCGTACCAAGGCATGCTCAAGTCTGCGTACCAAGGCACGCTCAAGTTTGCGTACCAAGGCACGCTCAAGTCTGCGTACCAAGGCACGCTTCCAACAGGAAGCGTACCCAAGAGACACGCTTCCAACAGGAAGCGTACCCAAGAGACACGCTTCCAACAGAAAGCGTACCCAAGTCTGCGTATGCTGCGCTAAAGAGCGCGCGCAGCTCAGTGGCGTAAGCTAAAAAGCTCTGCACACTGCTCACTGTCTTCTCCAAACAGCAAGAACTCCATGGTTAAACCCAAAGCTTCAAAAGTTCATAACTTGGCCATCCGAACTCCAAATCCGGATTTCCAAAGTTCCAACTTGGGTGAAATTGAATTCTCTTCCACATAGAAACATCAAAACCCATAAAAATCCAACTTAAATGGATCAAAACCATGTAAATCCGAAAATAGAGAAAACTTAGATCTAGAACAATGGAGACTCCAAATCACAAAATGCTAAGTTCTAATGTTGATCACCATGTCCTAAACTAGCAAATGGACAAATAAAAATTGGGTTCTCATGTAGAAGCAAGGTGCACTTGCCTATGGGTGTGGAGAGTTGTGTGGAGGAAGGAAGAAGAAGAAGAAGAAATGGAGGTTGTAATGAAGAGAGAGAGTAGTTGGGGATTATAAAGAGGGTGGGATGTGGTGTGTTGAGGGTGGAGCATTAGGCTAAGATATTCCAATACACATTAAACCAAACCAAACCAACCCAAACCAATTAAAACCGAGCCATGTCAAAACCCAAAATACGAGAAATACCGAAATTCCACAAGTTGAGAAAAATAAAAATACATGCCAAAATTCAGATACGAGAATAAATACGAAATACGGAAAATGAGGGTGACAGGCACCTTCGACGTCGTGGGCGAAGCGAGGCGTTGAGTTGCGGGCATTGAAAGACGTCACGGCCGTCTCATGGAGCTTTGTAGCGCGTGGAGTGCGCGAGGTGTGTGTGGGGGACAATGATGACAAAGTCAGTGCGGACAAGATCCGTACGAAGAGTCCGAAACAATATAACGACTGGCTAAAAATCATGTACGGAGAGACACGATTTAACTGAGCCCGAACGTGTTGGAAAAAAAATTTGTGTTTGGATTCTGAGAATAGTGCAGAAATTTACTCTGTTCCAAAAAGATAAGATGATGTTCTCACACATTTCAATTCCTCTTCTAGTTTCCAATATACTCCATTCATTTTTTTTTTTGTTTCCTGGAAGTTTTTTTTGTCTAGTATTTTTTCCCAGTTTATAACAAAATGTAATGATGACAATAAGGAAAAAAAAACTAAATATTCATAAAATTTTAATCTTTCTTCCCAAATATTTAAATAAAAAATTGTTCTCCTTGGTCGGAAAATTGAACAAAGAAGAATTAGTAGACAAGCAACATCGATCACAGTCGACGATGGACGCCATTCTCTTAGTAGTTGGAGATGATAGTCAAAACCTTCTTGATGGTTAACATCTCCTTTTGTTGTTTATGGCCTGTTTGGTTCGTTGAAAGTGGGGGTGAAAGTTAAAAAAAATTGAAAGTCAGCTGAACTTGCTCCAGTTCAGCTGTTTGGTTGAAAAGTTGAAAGTAGGGTAAAAGTGGTTGATGGGACGCAGGGAAGTTCCTGTCTCATTCCTTTTGGGTTGAGTTTCACCACACCCTTTTTTTGGATGAAAGTGGTCTCGAAAGAGAAGGAAAAGTGTGGAAAGAGAAAAAAATATATTTGTTAGGAATATTTTAGCACTTTCAACAACCATCCAAACAACGGAATTCTTTTTTTTTCCACTTTCAACAACCATCCAAACAACGAAACTCCTTATTCCTCCACTTTCATATTTTTCAATTCCATCAACCAAACTCCTTATGGTAGAGAACAAGCAAGAAAAATCTAAACTAATCATATAAATAAAAAGAGAGAGGAGACTTCGGAGAGAGAGAGAAGTTTAACATATAAATTTGAATTAATGGATGACTAAATAATTTTTATCTATAAATAATAAAATTTTAATTATAACATATCCTTCGGTTGGAGAAGCCAAAAAAAAAAAAATCTAAACTACTAAAAGGAGAGAGTAGCAGTCCGAGAGAGAAATTTAGCATGAAAATTTTAATTGATAACTAAATAATTTTTTATCCACAACTAATAAATTTTTTTTTTTTTTTACGTAAAGGAGCGTTACAAAAAAGAGAGTCTTATATATGCTGGTATATATGCACGTACAACGTACATGATAAGTCAATCCGATGAGCGAAAAAAAAATAAACTAAATTTTCATTCTACGTAAAAATTCCAACGAACTTCCAAACCAGCCAAAGAATTAGTTATCCGTCTCTAAAATTGCTTTCTTGATGACTATTTCGTGAGTGCTCTTTAGTATTTTTTTTTTGCGTATGTAACTCTCGATTTTTAGCGCACAATTTTCTCTCATTCTTCACTTTGTTTCGTGTGCTCATTCAACATATAAATTTTTTTACTTGAAAAGAGCAAATGATAACAACTTTAATTTTTTCTTCTATACATAATTTAATTATGTAATTATTCATATTAAATTAAATAAATAATTTTAATTAGTAAATATATTTGTAAGAATATTTTTTTAAAGAAAAAATCACTGTGAGTCTGTGAGCCTAATATTTTTTTTATATTATATACAGAAGCACAGATATAAAACAAATATCGGTAAACCGGCGCAACTTAGCGCACGTTAGTGCCTTTGCTATTTTTCCATCGACGTCTATTAAACTAAAAAACAACACAGCTCCCTCCTCTTCTAAATAGATCCCTCTCTCTTCCTCCTCTCGCCATGGCGATGGCGACTAGGGTTTTCCTAGGGTTTCTTCTCGTCGTCTCCTTCTCCCACCTCTCCTCCGCGCTCTACGAGGATCAAGTAGGACTCGCCGACTGGTGAGCAATCTCTCTCTCTCTTCTTGAACTTTGGATTCGTTCTCAATTTTGTCGTGTGGATCTTTAAATTGTTGATATGAAGTGTTCGATCGAGTTCAGCTTGAGCGTACTGGTCCAATCGGCATCTCCTGATCTAGTTCCTGATCGATCCGGTTGCAAGCGCGATTCAATGTAGTTCAGCTTCTGATAGTTAGTAGTCACGGACAGGAATACGACACGGCACGTATTGGACACGACGTTGGACATGGCACCAATTTTGAGGTGTGTTGTGTCGGACACGGCACAACTCGGACCCGCTACGATTTTTGGATAGATAGATCAACGAGGTCATTGAGATTTTTTTCTTTTACATAATTTGCACCAATTTCATCGGTTTTCTTTTCTAATTATAATTGGCGGTGTTAGGAAAAAAAATAAAATAATAATCTGGCCAATTGGAAGTTTCTTATGTAATTGATGCATATTTAGGTCTAGTTTCGTACACGTTTGAACTAGGAGTTTGCCGTTTCTGTCGGTATTTTGGCCGAAATGGCAAATGGAAACGTGTTTGCCATTTTCACCATAGAAAATTGGCCGAAAACCATAAACGCCAATCGCTCGTGAGAGCACCATTTGGCGTTTGCCATTTGAATTAGAGCATTTCAAGTAGTCTATCTTTTTTATTTGTCACAATGTAACATTGTGAGGGATTTGAAGTGTTAGTTTTGTACGGGTAACGGCAGGCATCACAAGTATATTGGAAAAGTGAAGCAGGCTGTCTTCCACACTCAGAAGACCGGGAGAAAGCGTGTCGTCGTCTCGACAGAAGAGAATGTTATTGCCTCTCTTGATCTTCGAAGGGGTGACATATGTATGTTTTCTGCAATTTGTCTTTTAGTAATACGCACTCAGTGTTACGTATCTGAATAATCCTCTGGATTTTAAGATAGATACAACTAGTAGATCAAATGAAGTTAACTAATAGTTGCACCACGCTTTTTTAGTGTTCTAATAAAAGTTGCATTGGTTTGGCATAATGCAGTCTGGAGGCACGTTCTCGGGAAAGATGATGTTGTTGATCAAATTGACATCGCTCTCGGGAAATGTAATTCTCCTTTTACTTAATTTACTTTTAGAAACTTGCATAAATATTGGGTTGCTCTAGTA
This sequence comes from Iris pallida, assembly GCA_029216955.1. Taxonomy (NCBI): domain Eukaryota; kingdom Viridiplantae; phylum Streptophyta; class Magnoliopsida; order Asparagales; family Iridaceae; genus Iris; species Iris pallida. The sequence goes on from JANAVB010043017.1 coordinate 2,830,336, forward strand.
TTTTGAGTTTCACCACAAAATATATTCTTGTACAAATGAGTATGGTTTCCTGTGGGTTGCTGCAAATGTCTTTTCGTGTATTCTAACTCTATCAATTTTAAAGTTAAATAAAATTTTCAGTATACCATTTTACCTGTGAGTAGATTATAGTTTGATCCTTTAACGAATTTATCTGCTTGTCTTGTACAAGGAGTTCAATCTTAAATAGTTTTAACTAGTTTTTGCTTTGTTTTTGTTTCCTTTCTTCCTATTGCATTTGAAGGTAATTGAGGTAAAATCCATGTAAAACTTCAAAATATTAAGATCTTTGATTCTTTGCAGATTTGTCCTGTGGTATTCACGGTCACCTAATCTTCCAATAGTTGATGGCTACACTTTATTCTCCAAACTCGAGCTGTCCAACTTCTCTTTAAAGAGCTTGGACTTTATTGCGACTGAAATTTGTGTTCGACCCACCATGATTTTGAACATGATAAGGATATCCATGCCAATCTTACACGTCGTATTTGTAATTTTTACTTTTTTGTCATTATTATGCTGGGTTTGGTCTGGGATACATTTGAGGCTGAGTTTGGACTTGTGTGAGTTAGATGATATGCCTGATTTTTCCTATTTGAGTAACACAATTTAAGCTTAAGAAAGATGGTCAAATTTCTAAAGTATAGAGGGGTTTAGCTACTGTGTAAATGGTCACTCATGCCCACTAAACCACAACTAATGATGGTATATGATATAGGTGACACTGGGTTGACCCGGCCTTCAGTTGATTACATTCCAGTATCCTCTATCAGCGCTATACTTTAAGTCTTAAGGGTTTGGATACAGATCATACAGTTTAAGAAGGATCAGACAGTTGGGGCCAACATGATCTAGGTGTTTTGTTGAACTCCACCTTTTGTTGAAAGAAGGTCTCTCTCCTGTCCTTGCCTTTTCTGTAAAACTGTTCTATTCAATCACGTAGATTAGACATGTATGGCTGAGTACTGTATGGCCGTGATATATGCAAGTATCTTGGAGCACTTTTAGAACATTCCGTCCATGCAAAAGGAATATTTGGAGCAGCAGTCTTTATGGATTTATCCAAGTGGAGGTTATTAACATTGAGGAGCAATATTTTTTTGCTGAAGTACTTGCTTGTGGATGAGTATGTTGAAATATAAACTAGGCTAAATTACAACTTAATACCCTCAACTATTCGAGTTTTCCAACTTGATACCCTCAACTTTGATAGGTATCAACTTGAAACCCTGAATTTCAAAAATGACGAAAATACCCCTCCTCTCTCCCCCCTCCCCCTACCGGCTGTCACCACCCCGCCACCCCCACCCCGTGGCTCCAGCCCCTCCCCGCGTCGCGCCCCTAACCCCGCCGCTTCCCCTCTCTCTCTCTGCCGGCCGCCGTCGCGGGCGAAGAGGGGGGGGGGGGGCAGGGTTAGGGGCTCGGGTTGCGGGGCGCCGGGGTGGTGCAGCCGGGGCATGGGGGGCGGCGGGGTGGTGACAGTAGGTAGGGGGAGGGAAAGATGAGGGGTAATTTCGTTATTTTTGAAATTTAGGGTATCAAGTTAATACCTATCAAAGTTGAAGGTATCAAGTTGGAAAACTCGAATAGTTGAGGGTGTCAAGTTGTAATTTAGCCAATTTAATTCCTACGGATACACAACGAACATGTGGAGCTCCATTATCAATATGATATTGGCAAAGTTATTGAAGGATAATTCAAGTTCTAATCTGTAGAGGTAGGGGAATGTTGTATATGTCCGGTAACTTTTTGTAAACTGGTGCAGCCATGCAGGCCCCTCTAATTTTTCAACTCTTGCACATGCCCCTTGACCTATTTAGTGTTTTTGTCCGGGTCCCCTTATACAGTATGGTACAATTAAAACATTAAGTGGCAAGTAAAACAACTCGATGCAGTTAAACATATTATACAGCTTATAGTTGATGTATATTGTTTCCGACGAGCCATATTATTATTGTATGGGAATGTCAATTTTCTCCTTTGTTCACACAGTGTGTCAAGAGGTGAGTACAGTTTCCTGTAGCAAATTTCATTGTCTTACCTCTTTTTCTAGGCGCTTAAATAGTCCAGAGCAACTTGGAGGATACTACTTGGTTGCATGAGCTTAAAATATACTAGCCCACTGGACTTTTAGATTTTATGGCATGATCTGCTCATAGTTAACTTAGCTAGGATTTTGGCATCAATGTAGAGGGTTATGTCTTGTAAAAAAACAGCCTTATAAACTTTGTCAATTCTTTAATGGAGCTTTCTTACACAATGGGAATTGTAATTTCCCAAAGGAAAGAAAATGCCAAGGAATTGATTTCCTTTCCCTTCCATTCCTACACGAGGAACTGTATAAGCTTTCCAATTTTGTGTATACATAACTGTCTTTATGTATTAATTTGTCCCTGGAACTCTATAGTTTGTTTTGGTATTTATTTGAGTTCTGTTGTTTCATCAAGTTTGGTAAGACGTGAAGTGAAATGATGTACATCTTGGTGTTTTTAAAACCATAGTACTTCTTTTTGTATGTTGAATGTTACTTGGATGCAGATCTTTGTTGCAAAACAAGCTTACTCGCCTTAACTAGTTTGAACGAGTTAGTTGCGTCCTATCCTACATCAGGCTGGATCATGCAGTTTTGAGTGATTCCAATTAGTCTCTGCAATGGATCAATCACAGGGCCAAGAAAATTTGTTACGTAAGGGCTTGTATAATACGAATCCTTTCTTTTTTTGATGATCCACAGAAAGCTAACTAGCAGAGGGCTTGTATAATACGAATCCTTTCTTTTTTTGATGATCCACAGAAAACTAACTAGCAGATAATTGATAATTCCCCTCTTCTAAGTTCATACGGTAAATTTCATTAATATCCCAAGGTTAGGCCAGGTACGCATAATTCCTCATATTGAATCCGATCCGGATGACGGTGTTCTTTTCTAACCCAGGGTCATATGGTTTGCAACCCGGATCCCTATATCTAATGATCCAAAAAAAATGTATAAGTAGATAAGTTCTAGATGTCGTGTGTTAACTTGACATCTTATTCTTTTTTTATGAATTTTCTTTTAATTTAACATTTCATCATTTTTATGTGTAATAAATCAATTATAGATGTGTTAGTATTAGAATTTTGCTTGTGCTCTATGTTCTTGTCATGTTTGTGTGTGACCGGTTAAGCATTGTAGTGAATAGTAAAATTGAAGTAATAAGTTAGGAAGTCATGTTCTTAACTATTAGGTTTTGCCTTATATTTTTTTCACTTGAGTCAACAATCAGATATACTGATTTTTTTTCATGAAACATTATTAGCGAACCATGTAAAACATTAAAATGTACCACAATCCGATACGACGTTCCAACTAAACCTACTCCCATTGAACCATCGTATTACATGACTATACGTCCCCATACCGTATCCGATCTTGTACAGTGAACCAAGATGTACCACGTTCATGGTAACTATGATTCCACTATTTAACCATGTCGCGTGATATCACATGACCATCATTTTTTAAAATAGGAACAAATTATACTTATTACTTAAAAGATCAATTATCAATTAGTTTTTTTCCTCGAATGGCGAAACGACTCTGTGCCAGGCAACTTTCTGACCTCTCAAACTCACCACCTTCTCTCTAGAAACCAACATGTTTGCATCTCAGATATGTTCATGATCGAGTCAGCATTGAATCATCGATGTGGTTGAAGTTGTTAGCACCAATGTTGTAGATGTTGGATGTCAGGTTGATATTGGATTGGGTTTGTTAATGTTGAATGTTGGGGACCTTTTAAAATGTAGGTCATCTAAAGTTGCTATATAATATGTATATCTGCAAAACACTATATTCAGGTGAAGTTGTGTTTATAATGTCTTTGACATGCATACATTCAGAAGTAAAGCTAAACAAACACCAACGGATACTGCAAATTGTATGATTTTGTGGTTCTTAGTGAGTTTGCTTTCTTTCAGATGTTGTTACTCTTTCGTCAAAAGGTGGTGTATTGAGGGCATGGAACCTCCCTGATGGGTTGTTGATCTGGGAGTCTATTCTTCAAGTTTCAACACCTTCAAAGTCTTTGTTATATGTCCCGGTAAGTGTGCGTTCTTTATCACAGAGTTGCTATGTCATCTGTGAGCACGAATGACTTTTAGCTATCGTGTTGTATTTTTTTGGAATTATACTTGATTCTTCTATGCTTATTGTACGACCTATCCAACCCTTCAGGCAAACAATGGAAAGGAAAAAGACAGTCTGATTTTCGTTTTTGGTGGAGGGTGGCTTCATGCTATATCAAGTGTAGATGGTGAAATTGTTTGGAAGAAAGAATTTTCCACTGAAAGGTGCTTTAAATTGCTTTACGTCTTCTGTTTCCTGGATATCTGCTACATGTGACCTCCACAATTTTACATTTTTGATTGTTTATTATGTTGCAGCTTTGACGTTCAGCGTGTCTTTCAGCACGATGATAGTCAGATCATAAACATTGTCGCATTCCTTGGTTCTTCAGAGTTTGTTCTATATCAGCTGAATTCTAAAAATGGAGAGCTGTTAAAGCACAGCTCTGAATCCTTTCCAAGTGGTTTCAATGGTGAAGCATCACTTATTTCTAGTGACATGCTAGTGGGACTAGATGGCAGTAGATCCATTGTAGTTTTGATTAGTTTCAAAGGTGGAGTTATAAGTTTTCATCAGACTCATATTTCAGGTCTTGTTCAAGAATTCTCTGGGAAGGCTGCATTACTGCCTTCAAAATTTAGTGGATTGTTTGCTATGAAAACTGATTCTTATATCGTAATGATTAGAGTGAAAGGTGAAAGTGAACTGGAGGTTATAGATAAAATCAAGAACCCTGCAGCTGTCAGTGATGCCATCTCTCTTTCAGATGAACAAGCTTTTGCAATTGTGCAATATGCAGAATCGGAAATCCATATCACAGTTAAGCTTGATAACGATTTAGCAAATGAAGTTCTTAGGGAAACTGTTAAAATTGACAGTCAAACTGGAACTGTTGAGAAGGTCTTTATAAATAATTATGTTCGGACCGACCGCTCTCATGGATTTAGGGCCCTGTTTGTCATGGAGGATCATTCGCTGATTCTTGTACAACAAGGTGAGGTGGTTTGGAGTAGGGAGGATGGGCTCGCATCGGTTATCGGTTTAACAACATCTGAACTACCAGTTGAAAAGGATGGTGTCTCTGTTGCAAAGGTGGAACATAGTCTCTTTGAATGGCTCAAGGTATTTTTTTCGGCTCTAGATTTTAACATACACCAAGACTGGTATGCTTTGTATCTGGCAAATGGAGTAAACACGTTTTTTAACTGAGAATGGTAATCTGTCAGATTCATTTTGTCATTGTCTGCTTATCTTTTCTTTTTCTAATGTGCATGTTGACCACTATTTCTTTTTGCTACCTCACATTTTACTGGAAAAAAATTATGAGAAAATGTGAACATATATTTGTTGTAGTACTTCTATATACATTCATGTTGAGAATACACTTCCTTTTTGTAATTTGTTTAATTCTTTTTCCAAACAAATGGTCTATAGTTAGCATATACTTAAAATGTTTTACTACATATTTAGAGAATCAAATACTAGAGAGGGTTTTTTTCTGTTTAAAATGGATGGACTTGCAGCGGACGGGTATATGCTGATCCTTTCCTACCTTTGCATATCTTCTCTACTGCTTGTTATCTCACCATGCAACTGAAGCTACATGGTTGGTGGACCTACACATCTTTTACTTGTATATTAAGAAACCAAGGCTATCACTCAATATCATCCTCTCTTTTTTGGAGAGTCACCTTTGCTAAAAGAACTTAAAGGAAATCTACTGCAGAAAAGAAAAATTGATCATGATAATTACTATCATCAGTATCATTTATCTTGATATTGCAAATTACTTACATTGTACCTCTATATACATGCTTGTTTGACCATGTGTGACTATTGTGTTTTCTTATGCAAAGGGACACTTACTGAAACTCAAAGGGACACTTATGCTTGCAACCCCAGACGACATAGCTGTTATACAAGGGATGAGATTAAAAAGTTCCGAGAAAACCAAGATGACACGGGATCATAATGGATTCCGAAAGTTAATTATAGTTCTAACTAGAGCTGGGAAAATTTCAGCACTGCACACTGGAGATGGACGAGTTGTCTGGTCTCTCCTACTTCCTTCACTTCGTAGGTCAGAAGGCTGTGAATATCCATCTGCATTAAACATATATCAGTGGCAGGTTCCTCACCATCACGCAATGGATGAGAATCCATCTGTTCTTGTGGTTGGCCAGTGTGGACTTGGTTCTGATGCCCCGGGTGTTTTGTCTATTGTTGATGCCTACACTGGAAAAGAAAGGGACTCTCAAAAGCTTGGTCATTCCATACTTAAAGTTATTCCATTGCCCTTCACTGATTCAACAGAGCAACGACTTCATCTTATAATAGATGCCAATTTTAATGCACATTTGTACCCAAGAACTCCCGAGTCTGCCAATATCTTTCTCCATGAGATGTCAAATGTATACTGGTTTTCAGTGGAAGCTGGGAAAGGCATTATAAGAGGGCACTCATTAAAGAGCAAGTGCAACCTTGATTTTGCTGACGAATATTGCTTTAAGAGCAAAGATTTATGGTCGGTTGTTCTCCCTTCTGAATCTGAGAAGATTGCTACAATCGCAACAAGGAAGGCGAATGAGGTTTGTTTCTGGTACCTTTTCTCTCTAATTATTTGTTGTACCACTCTGTGTAGATAATTTAAGTTAACATTCTTTCAGTTATTTTGTAATAATGTAAGTTGGTGGTAATAACCAGATATAAGTTCAGTATTTTTTTTAGTTTATTTAACTATCTGCGCTAAAGATATTGTAAGTTCTAACATGAATCCCTCTATCATCTACTCACCACAAGTTATTTCTTTAACTACTTTGGTTAGCACTTAATATGCAACTTCAGTCTCCTACCTCTATGGTACATTGGGTTTGTGCTTATTATTAATATCGTTATCCGAGTTCCAGCTTTGATGTTCTCCTGGTTTCTGGGCTAACAATTCACACATCTTAGGGTAGTTTATTTATATGTTTGGTATTATTGTGTGCCGCAAGTTTGTCTGTATGTGTATAAGCAGCTTCTTCCGCCATCTTACTTTTGCTTATAGTATTCAAGATTTGATGCCATCCACTCTGTATCTAGGCTGATCATGCCAAAGGTCCAAAGGCAAGGTTTTGTAATGACATTCTCTCTGTTTCATAGGTAGTTCATACTCAAGCTAAAGTTATAGCAGATCAAGATGTTATGTACAAATACATATCGAAGAATATACTTTTTGTAGCTTCTGTTGCTCCTAAAGCTACTGGAGAGATTGGCTCAGTGACACCAGAAGAAGCTTGGCTAGTTATTTATCTTATTGATGCAGTAACTGGTCGTATACTGCATCGTGTGACTCATCAAGGTGCACAAGGCCCTATTTGTGCTGTAAGTGGTGTGATGCCATTTGTTATGCATTTAAATCATTTTTGTCTGCAGCACCAACAGTTGGGAGTTAGGTTGGGAGAAAAATCTGATGATGTTTTCTTACTATTTTTCGTTTTGAAGGTCATGAGTGAGAACTGGGTTGTCTATCACTACTTCAATCTTAGGGCACACAGATATGAGATGTCAGTTATTGAGATTTATGATGAGTCTCGGGCGGTAAATATTTCTAGTACTTTATATTTTCGTTCTCGTCTGCTTGACATGTTTTATGCAATATCTGGTGACTGGAAAATGAATTGTTGCTTATAGGATAATAAAGATGTTTTGAAGCTGGTATTGGGTAAACATAACTTGACGGCACCAGTTTCTTCGTATTCTCGGCCAGAGTTGATGGTGAAATCTCAGTCATATTTTTTTACCCATTCTGTGAAAGCAATTTCTGTGACATCAACGGCCAAGGGTATAACTTCTAAGCAGCTTCTTATTGGCACAATTGGGGATCAGGTTAGCAAAACATGTTACATATATCATTCGCAGATAGTTCTTAGAAAAGGTTTACTAATTAGTGTCAAAAAGAAAAGGGAAATATTGTCAAGGTTAGGAATAAATGCTGATAAATTGATGACTAAATCAAATCTTGTCATATTCTCTGGTTAGAATCCAAGAAATCATGTCTAAACCTGTAACTTGGTTGCTTTTCAGATCTTTATATCGTAGTAACTGAATTTGTTATTTTAGATTTAACATATGATGTAATAAATTGTATATGAAATAGTGCACGTTTTAAAAGAAACATCCAGATATGCACCTGCATTCAGATAGAGGTGGTATGCTCACTAAACCCTCCCCAGTTAGGTATTGTTGTCCTTATTGAATTTAAAGAACTAGAATTCCATTGAATGCTTGTAGAATTTCATCATGTTCATCTGAAGTGAATCTGACTCATCTATGTGCATAATTCTCGAGTTAGTAGTCAAATTTATGATGTAATAGACTTCTATATGCTTGTAGAATTTCATCGTGTTTACTTTGACAACACTTAGAAGATGATGTTCATTATCTATGCTAATGAGATGACTGAATAACAGATTTTGGCACTTGATAAGCGTCTTGTTGATCCTCGTCGGACTGCTGAGCCTACACAGGCTGAGAAGGAAGAGGGTATCATACCACTAACAGATTCATTGCCAATTATTCCTCAGGTCAGTCGTTTCCCTTGTTTCTAAATTCTCACTATTACCATTTTATTCACAACTAATATATTACGATTTTTTTGTTTCGAGCTTTGGATTGTAAAGTATATTAGCGAACTATTTAATTGTTCAAGTTGGACAAAAAAAATCTGATATGACGGGTCGTTCTGATATTTTGTGGTTTTCTACTTACAGTCTTATGTGACACACTCGCTCCAAGTGGAAGGTCTGCGAGGCATAGTAACAATTCCTGCCAAGCTCGAATCCACCACCCTCGTCTTCTCGTATGGTGTAGATCTTTTCTTTACCAGAGTTGCTCCGTCACGGACTTATGATTCCCTCACTGAAGATTTCAGCTACGCCCTACTATTGCTCACGATTGTTGCGCTCGTTGTTGCTATTTTTGTGACGTGGATCTTGTCCGAGAAGAAAGAGCTGAAAGAGAAATGGAGGTAGAGTTTCCACAGTTCAGTTTTGGTGAATTTTTGTATCACTAATTACTGTACAACACCTTTGTTATTTTTTGATAGAAGATTTTACAAATTTGTGTAGTGTTGTGAATTACATGATGACAACTTAGTGACGGTTAAATTTGAACTTTTGCATGTTGGAAGGACAACCTTCCGAATTTTATATCTTCTAATTTGTGTTCGTCTTTTGGTACAAGTACACTGCAGTCTCATTCTTTTATTTTCTATTTTTGCTCATGTTCGTCATTTTTTACTGTCATATCTATGCACTAGAACCTGTTTAACAGCAACTTTGAGTTTTGTAGCAAACGCCCGCAATAACATTCTTACTGGTGAATTAAAATTACAGGAAAATTCCTGATCAAAACACAAATTCCTGATCAAAACACCGTTAACATAAAAGAAACTCAAAAGTAATCTTCATCCTTCCAGTCAAGAACCAGACTGTCCAAACTAGGAACCTCACCCTCTTCGAAACCCCATTTCGTCACATCGAGGTCCTCCAGGTCGTCGAACTCGAAAACCGACATGACGATTTCGGATTTGTTGTTGTCGTCCATGTTTCCAGGGAGATCGTCGTCGTCGATGTACATATTTATATTTTCGGGGAGATCTTCGTCCAATCCAATCATATCTGATGTCGTATCTGCGATCATCATATTTTCCCATTGTATCGTGTCCAGTAGATCGAATATTGCGGTTTGTGCATCCATATTGTCCGGTAGACCCGATATCTCCGATATCGATACTGTTCCATCTTCGTCTTTCGAAGATGCAGACTTGTCAAGAACCAAAGAAGTTGCAGACTTGTCAAGAACCAAAGAAGTTGCAGACACCAAAGAAGTTGGCGATACCGGTCCGTCTTTCGACAATGCAGACGCTGAAGAGGTCGGCGATACCGATTCTTCTTTCGACAATGCAGGCACAGAAGAAGTTGGCGACACGGGTTCGGGTCCACGGAGAACGGAGGAAGGAGACATGTGCCGCCTGGACCGGACATCCTTCTTGCCAAGTGCAGCCTTCTCTTCCCGGATAAGTTTTGCTGCAGTTTCGTACGCCTGCACAGCCAGTTCGGCGCTGTCGTAGGTGCCCAGCCATCTTCGGCCCCCCCTTATCGGGTCCCGGATCTCGGCAGCCCATTTCCCCCACTTCCGCAGCCGGACTCCCTTGTGGGCAGATTTGGGTTCGGGTTTGGGTTTGGATTGTGTTGACCACGACTTCTTCTGGATGCCTTTCGGAACAGGTGCGGTGAACTCGAAGACCGCACGCCTTTTCTTAGTAGGAGGCTCGTCGTCGTCGCCGTCTGATTCTGTCAGGTCTGGATCGTCGTAAAGAACCCGAACGGTCCTCACCGGCAATCTGGATTTCTGTATCCTCACCGGCAATCTGGATTTCGATACAGATTTGGATTTGGATTTAGATTTCTTGGAGATTGTTCCGTTACTTGGTACCACTTTCTTCGCTTCAACAAAATCCAGAGCATTTTACTCAATTCCAAGAACATAACAATACAAAACAAGAATATCAAGAAAAACAAAAGCATAACACGAATAACTTAATATTCGTGCAAAAAAAACGTACTTTGGATAAGTGCATTGGATTGGAACACGAGATACTCCCTGCAGAGAAGATGAGGGAGTTAGGAGGGTTGATGTGGCTATCAAGTGCCCTTCTCGCTGCACTGCAATCTTTGTCTCCAGTCCGCCTACACAATTTTGACATCGATGTTCGATTACACAATTTCGACATCGACGTTTGATAGATGTGGTATAATACACACGGAATCGATTGTCAATACTCTGAAGAAGTTTACAATTAAAAAAAAAACATTGTTTTCAATTAGACCCAAAAAATATATATATACATCCATCCAACAAAAGTGACAAGACCAAAGAAGAAGACTTACTCTCTGAGAGAGAAATTATTTAAGCTAGCTCGCCATCTTCTTATATAGAAGAAGAGGAAGATTATTACGGAAACTAAAACTAAGTTAGTTAAAAATATATGATGATAAATACAGGAATTAGATAAGCATATAAATATAAATATATATTTATGATTATCTCAATCAATCATAAATAATCTTTATTTTCTATTTTTTATTTAGTTCCTATTTTGGAACCGTTTCTGATTGTAGGATATTCTGCAAAAGTTTATAATGATAGAAACAGGAATATTTGGTATGGACAAATATATATATATATATATATATATATATATATATATATATATATATATATATATATATATATATATATATATATATATATATATATTTGAGAGTATATATATATTTATGATTTCCTCAATCAATCGTAAATACAAATCATTATTTTTTTTTTTAAAAATGATTTAGGTCCTATTTTGGGACCGACTCTGATTGTATGATATCTGTAAAAGTTTTTGTTAAATCCTATTTTTAAACCTTAAAAGTTTTTGATTTTGAACTTTATTAAGCTATATTTTAAAATTGATTCTGATCTATAATTCTAATACTTAAGAGAGTATATTCGTGATAAACCAGGCGCAACATAGCCTACTTTGTTATTTTTCCAACGACGTCTGTAAACTCAAAAAACAACCTCAAAACAACCTCTCTCTCTCTCTCTCTCTCTCTCTCTCTCTCCTCTTCTTCATAGTTCTCTCTTTTATTTTTGGACCTATTCCTGATTGTAGGATATTCTGCAAAAGTTTATGTTAGGTCTCTATTTTTAAACTTTATTAAGTCTTTTCTTGTGTGCTTTATTAATAGCTATCTTTTTTAAAATTCACAACTTCAATGTGCTTATGAAATCAATGGTACATATTTGTCGAACATGGCCATCAACTATAATTGAAATTTTGTTACACATATTAATAAAGTTACTACATCACAAAATTACTACTAAAAATATTATTTAAATGATAAACATTACATAATAAAGGTAAAAACATACCGAACAAATTACTACTAAAAATATTATCTAAATTATAGATATTGCACATATTAATAAAATTGCATTTTTAATTCAATGTGCAAGCCTTCATTTGAATCAGTACAAAACCCATAATCTAAAAAATACTAGATCACAAAATTACTTCTTTAACCACTATATTCACATCCTTTAAAGCTATTTCAGGATGTAATTCACTTGCTATTGTAAAAAAGAAGAAGTTCAGACTAACATAGAAAAAGCTATATAGAAAAGCGAAAAAATTAAATTATTTACTTGAATCTTCCTCTTCTTTATTATTTCTTTTTTGAAATTTTTATGTGGGTATGACATCTCTTCCTCTATTTATAATTAAAGGTTAGTTCTCATCAAATTATATTGTATCCAAAACGAACCAGAATGTTATATTTAATTTAAATTCGATGGCTCATCAAACCTAACTATTTAAATATTATATTTTAAAATCCTTTTTTGAACTATAATATTTAAAATTTAATTTGGTCGTCTAATAAGTATTACTTAAATTGTACTACCCCTCAAAATTAAAATAAATTAGTAAATTATATATATATATATATATATATATATATATATATATATATATATATCAAAACAGCTTAAAAGTGAGCCGTCTAAACCGTATGAATATCATCAACCATTTAAATAAATTTAAATATAATAATAAATAACTACCTAAATACTCTATTAATTATTTTAAAAGTATTTAACTATCTAATATAATATATTTACAATTAAATAGTCTAATTCAATTGGTTAAGTTTTGAGGTATTTTTTTTGGTTGCTTGAGTTCAAATCCGTGATTTGACAATTTTTTGTAATAAATTTAAATTAATTTTTTTAAAAACTTTTTTGTCGCAAGTGCACATTACTAGCATATATGGGTGGGGTGAGATTCACCTCATATTCTGTCCGCCCTATTATCAACCTTACCATATCCGTTTGATCAAATTTTATTAATGATGATTAAATCTAATAAAATTGCCATTTTCCTTCTCTGCCTTAATGTTTTGGACTGCGATGACGCACCGACCTCCCGCTCTTGAAGCTCTCCGACGGGTTCCGGCACCCGCCTCCGGTAAAGCTGCAGGTGTCGAGGTCTATGTCGAGGTCTATCGGGTTCCCCGCGGGGGCCATCTATAACATGGCGGCATTGAACGTCGCCAGTCCGATCGGAGGCGCATCGTTTATTCGAACAATAATGCTAAGTCTACCACCAAATTTTTACAACCATCTTACAACCTCTCCCAAACGCATGGGTCCAAAGTTAGACACGTGAAATCGTAGGCATAGCCCTTATTCTTCTTTTTCCATTGATTACAAATCATACACACCCACTTAATGCCATCAGGGTCCTACCATTGGTTCATTCTTCTTCTTCTTCCTGAAAACTCAACTGCTACGTGGTTCCCATCAGTTTTACTTGTTTATAGCTCCTTTTGGAATAAATCTATGTCCAACATAACTGCTCCTTGGCAATGGCGGGCATCCGTCGGAGACCTTCAGAAGCGGGAGGAGCGTGAGGTCGGTGCGTAATTGCGGTCCAGAACATTAATGCGGAGAAGGAGACAGCAGTGAGCAAAAGCTCAACTTCCCACCTCCTTATTTAGTCCCACATCAGCTGTACAAAATATTGATGTATGTGCATATATTGCTTTACTCTCTTTTTCCTCCGCTATAGTCTTGTGTGGGTAGTCCTATTGGCCACATGTGCATGCCGTTGCCGTCTGGTCCGGCTCGGCTCGATGCGTGTAACGAGTGCGGACATACGACCACGTTTGTGGACGCCAAACGTCGATTCGATTTTTTCTTCGGATTCGGATTGAGAACATAATTGACTCATGTTGGTATATATATATATATATATATATATATATATATATATATATATATATATATGAAGCGGATCAAAAGTCTCCCTTAGAAAATCTCTTAAAAATCCCCTCACTCTAATCCGTAATTTAATATTAATATTAATGTTAATATTAGTGTTAATGTTAATATTAATATTAATATTAACATTAAATACTAAAATTAACATTAAACTTAACATTAAAATTAATATTAATATTAACATTAATATTAATATTAACATTAACATTAATATCTAAAATAAAAAAATTATCAACTCGAGCTTGAGCTCGATTAATTCTAGTCAAGCCAAGCTCAAGCTTACAAAAGCTCGGCTCGGCTCGGCTCGGCTCGGCTTGGCTCTTTTGCAGCCCTACTTCCATACACTATACACAGACCCTAATTGGCTCATGTTGGTCTGGATTGCCTATATATATCTGCTCTATCTCCTTTGTGAAATACACGGTCTACTCTACAAATACACTATACAGAAACTCTCTTCCATATTATTCTACATTATACAGAAACTCTCTTCCATACGCTATACAGAAACTCTCTTCCATATTATTCTACACTATACAGAAACTCTCTTCCATATTATTCTGTCGAAAAATATTTTTTTCATATTATTCTGTCGAAAAACATTTCTCGCTTCTTCAAATCTTGCTTTGGGCTAAGTCAGGATCGTTCTTTCCAAGTTGTGTGCGACGAGGAGATACCGGTCGAGCGAAAGTTTTACCACTAGCAGCATTCGGAATAAGTCTGTACATAAATTCGAATCAACTCATAGAACAGTGCTTTGTACGCGATTTTTCCGAAGACCGATAACATTAATTTTATTTTGTTTACAAATTATATATATATATATATATATATATATATATATATATATATATATATATATATATATATATATTCTCTGAAACTCATAGAGTGACAAATAGGTGGAGACATAAGAATCCTGGTTGAGCATATGAAATAATAGTCTTAAGAATGAAATATGAATTTGATGGATAAGAGAGTACCCACATCTTTCTTCTACTTCCAATTCCAAACTCTACATTAAGTTTGTGGTTCAGAAATATTGCTATATGTTAATTTAAGGAAACAAAATTCCTTTAAACTGAGTTTTCAAGTCGAATCAATCTCAAGAACACCAATGTAATCAAAAGCCATATCACTAGGACTTTAAGAAAGTTCAGTTTCTGTTTCACAAGACCTTTGACAACCGAAGAAGAAACAACACTCCAAAATTCAGTAGTGTGTGTCATATTATTTCCATGGCAAAATATCTTGGATTTGAAATTTATCGCAAACATGCACGTCCTCAGGGCCGGCGAGGAAGTTGGACTACCCTGTCCATAACTAATTTTGGTTGTCGTTTTGTCTTTGTTGTGGGACGATCTTAAAGGATCATCCGCGATCCCGACCTCTTGTAGGTTAGGTCACGTTAAGCTTGAGGGTGCCCTACACATAAGGAAAATTGTTCAAATTCAAAGTCTTCTTTTCTTGGAATTTACTAACAAGCAAGGCCACCTCTCCTATGGAAATTTCTGTATCTCCTCTATTTTTTATGGTTAGTTTATATCTCAATTTAGAAAAATACATCTTCCAATGCCAGATTTATTTCACAAAATTTATCCTGTGGCAGTCATGTAGGATGAAGACTATATGACGACGTAGGATAGAAAGTTTCTATGTTGGCCTGTTTGGTTGTAGAAAAGTGTGAAAGTAAAAAAAAAAAAAAAAAAAAAAAAATTGAAGTTACGTTGTTTGGTTGGTGGAATTGGACAATTGGAAGATTGGAAAAAAGGAGTTTCGCTTGTCTGGATGGTTGTTGAAAGTGGAGAAAAAAGAAATAAGTTTGGATGGTTGTTGAAAGTAGATGATGGTTGGAGATATGATAACCCTCGGTAGCCACCCCTAAATTTGTTTGGATTGTTAGTTGGAAATATTAATATTGCAATATAAATCTTAGGGTTGTTTAGTTTTAGTCTCATATATATATATATATATATATATATATATATATATATATATATATAACACATACAATTTGACATCTAAAAAATATATAATCTCAGACGTACATCAATATAAATTAATGGTTCAGGCCTATATAGAAGATGGGTCTCTATTAAATATTTGGTTGTATTAGTTAGTGAGATGTGCAATTAATGTGTTGTGATTGTTGAATTTTTTTTATCATCATAACTATAGTTAGTCGCCACATCAGACAAATAAGAACCATTAGTTTCAAAATATATATATATATATATATATATATATATATATATATATATATATATATATATATATATATATATATTAGGATTTGGTCTCGAAATTGACCGATATTAGGATTTAGGTCCCGAAATAATTGTTCATTAGTCTACGTAAACAGTGATTTCGAGACTCAACTCTAACATCGGTCAATCTCGAAACCCAAACCCTAATATATATTTATATATATAAACCCTAAAACTAATATCCGTAAACTTTATCAAATAATTATTGATTATTTTAGTTGACATATAATTAATGAATATAAATTTCCAAATATAAAATTCTAATAAATAAAAAATATTGAAGACAAAGTAGTTAATTATTATGATAACTAAACTAATTATCATAAATAAACAAAAAAAATTCCACAATCCCCAATATTATCATAATTAAAGACAAATTAAACTAACTATCATTATTATCATAATTAAATTAATTATCAATATTATTTATCAAACTAAAACTAGTTCTCTCTTCGTTCCAATTTTCCTATACAGAAGATTAAAAAAGAAAACCCTCTAATCCCTTTTTTCTCCGTGGAATAGCTCCCACCGTCCATAGACCTCCCACCCGGAATAGCTCCCACTCTCTCTTCGACCCCCCTTCCGGAATAAAGTTTTTTTTTCACCTTCTGCACCGTCCAGCTCCAGACCTCACTGTCTCTTCGACGCCGGCTACCTCCCAGAATAGCTCGATTTGCGGTTTGCGGAAGTGTCTTCAAGTTGACAACAAGAAACCTCATATTTCTTTTTTAATTCAACTTCAGCCCAGTTTTTCTCGTGAAGATTTCCAACTATCTTAGATGGTGCCCAGAATTAACTTATAGATTTAGATTAAGTTTAAGTTTAATTGATCGACAATAATATTATATTTAAATTTAATGTTTAGTTTATCTTCAATATCTTAACTCCATATATTCTAACTATAAATTTATCCTCTATTAACCCCATATATTAAATTAAATATTTTGGAGAGGTTGTATCGAGTTAGAATAGTTTTTATTTCGTTTTCTATTTATCATAGATATTGGAAAGTTCACATTTATTGAATGATAGACTAGAATCTCAATAAGAAATATATGAAGATAGGGGTAGATTCTTGGTCTGATTGAATGAGAGTTATCATACATATTAAAAAGTTCACCTAAAATGTATGAGAGTAAGATAGGACTAGAATCTCAGTGAGAGACATATCGCGAACAAAAAAATGATGAACTTTTTTTATATAGTTTAATTTAAAACAAAAAATATGTGTTTCTTTTGGAGATGATAAATTAGTCAATTGTATCGAGTTAGACTAGTTTTATTTCGTTTTCTATTTACCATACATATTGAAAAGTGTACCTAAATTGAAATTAAATAAGAGTAAGATATGGCTAAAATCTCAATAAGAAACATAAGCAGATAGGGGTAGAATCCTAGTCTGATTGAATGATATTTTATAATATATGAGTAAAATATGACTAGAATCTCAATGAGAAACATATGAAGATTTGATTAACTTTTTTTTTGTTATATAGTTGAATTTAACCGAACAAATGTGTCTTTCTTTTGTAATCTACAAGACCGTGCTTGTCTACTTTCCAACCTTGACCTTCAATCGGATCGAACCAATCACACCTGAATAACACAATCTTAGCAGGCTCTATTCCATAATTATATGTCAGCTCCACAATCTCCCGTAACACGCCATAGAAATCGTTGTCCGTATCAACATCTTTGTAGTTCGAAGATCTGATACACAAACAGCTGTTTTTGGTGGAATCGAGATCCACAAAGTTGTCTCTGATCGGGCAAGTTGTTGACTTGAACCTAAACCCATTAACACAGTAGCTTGGCCATATTTTTGTAGCATAAATTGGTCCCTTGGCTAGCGTTCTAATAGACTCATTCTTAAGTCTTGCGTATGGACGATCGACCTAAATACCACGAAAGAAGCAATTAAGCTCATTCTCAATCAAGTGCATATACAAAAAGGTAATTACAGAGTTCTCAAGTCTTACATATGCACTCAACCATGATGGAAAATAACGCCTCATTTCTTGTTCTAGTTCTTCTTCTGTTATGTGTGGCCTACCCGACCTCACATCATCATTAAATATGCTGAAAACAACATCGTTCAATTAATGTAATAGTATAATAATTAACACTATTAAAATAATATAGACGTATTAATTACTTACCCCTCCAGTTTCTCTACTTCCTCCTCGTCGCAGTTGAGTAATACATACACCTGAGCAGCCCTTAGCTCATCATCGTTCAGATATCTCTTTTTCATCTTACCCGATGGCTTTCCTGGAGCATTGAATACCTTCAGTATTGTATCATTACTTTCATGATCTCCCTCGTCGTTTCTGGAAGCTCTCGTTCTATTAGTTACAACATGAGGCTTGAAATACATCGAACAAAAGTTTGTAATCTCCTCGAGAACATAGGCTTCACAAATAGAACCCTCGACCCGTGCCTTATTTTTCACCTTTCATTTTAGGTGATTCAAATGTCGCTCGAACGGGTACATCCATCGATATTCGACGGGTCCACCAACACGTGCCTCATAGGATAGATGAATCGGCAAATGCTCCATAGAGTCGAAGAATCCAGGAGGAAATACCCTCTCTAGCTTGCATAGTGTTACCACAATGTCCTTCTCTTGCTTTTCTAGACGACCAACGAGCAATTTCTTAGAACAAAGATTCCTGAAGAATATGCTAAGCTCTGTCAATGGATCCCAAACTGCCTGCGGTAAGAATTCCTGAAATGCAATCGGAATTAACCTCTCCATGAATACGTGACAATCGTGGCTCTTCATACCCGTCAATTTGTTTTCCTTCGGATCGACACATCTTCTCAGATTTGACACATATCCGTCTGGAAATTTTAGGCCCTGGATCCACCGACAAAGTCTCACTTTATCCTCCTTGTCCAGCGAAAAAATTGACTTCGGAAGGAACTGTTTTCCATTCTGCTGTATCAAATGCAACGCAGGGCGTTTGCATATTTCTTTTAAGTCCAACCTGGCCTTGGGATTGTCTTTCGTTTTTTCCCTTTACGTCCATCACAGTATTAATTATGTTATCAAACACATTCTTCTCAATATGCATGACATCAAGATTATGTCTGATCAGATTGGTACTCCAGTATGGCAGATCCCAGAATATGCTCCTCTTTGTCCAGTTATGAACTCTACCAAATCCATCGCACTTGTACCCAGTTGTAGGATCTTCGATAGCACTTGGAAAATCTTTAACCTCCTCCCATATCGTGTCTCCGTACCACCTTGGCGGTGGATCACCCTTCTCTACAACGCCGGCACGGAAAGCATTCCTGTTCCTTCTGAACGGATGATCTTTTGGCAGAAATTGCCGATGACAATCAAAGAAGCACGGCTTTTCGCCGTGTTTCAAGCGGAAAGCCTTACTACGGTCCATGCAATACGGACATGAGAGACGGCCATGAGTGCTCCATCCAGATAACATTCCATAGGCCGGAAAGTCGTTGATGGTCCACATAAGGGTTGCCTTCATCTGAAAATTCTGCTTCCTGGAAATATCGTACGTGTTAGCGCCTACTTCCCATAACTGATTCAACTCATCTATCAAAGGCTGTAAGTACACGTCAATGTTCCTCTTGGGATTGTTCGGACCAGGAATTATAACGGTTAGAAACATGTACTGAGTCTTCATGCACATCCAAGGCGGTAGGTTATACGGAGTAACAATCACAGGCCAGCACGAATACTGGGATCCCGAAAGACCAAAAGGAGTAAAACCGTCAGAAGATAGTCCCAACCTGACATTTCGCGGATCTGAAGCAAAATCTGGATACACTCGATCAAAGTGCTTCCACGCTTCTCCATCGGATGGGTGATCCAACACTCCTTCAATCTGTTCTCGCATGTGCCAACTCATATTTTCGGCCGTCTCTTTCACCATAAATAATCTTTGCAACGGCGTTAAAGGCAAGTAGTGCATTGAATCGGTCGGTCTTCTTGCACCGGTAGACCTTCCTGTACTAGTTGTCTTATAGCGATCAGCACCACAAAATCTGCACACATCTGCGTCCTTGTCGTCTTTGTAGTACAGCATGCACCCATTGCGACAGGAATCGATTTTCTCGTATCCCATCCAGAGCGATCTCACCATCCTCTTAGACCGGTAGAAGTCTTTAGGCAACTTAGCACCCGCCGGCAAGATCTCTATAATCAACTCCAACACTCGGTTGTAGCATTCTTGCGACATGTTAAAATCTGACTTAATGCTCAACAGTCTTGTAACCACCTCCAACGGTGAATGATCTTCACAACTAGGATACAATGGAGTCCTTGCATTCTCCAGCAACTCCATGAACTGTGCAGCATCGGCGTTCGGTGCCTCCTCAGGTGCATCATGAACGAAACTAGGCCCCGCAGCGTCGAAAACCATGTACACGCACCCGTCGTCGTATGCATGATTATCTGAAACAAAATTAGGTCCCGCATGCATATACGGCTCAACGTAAGGCTCCGGCTCTGATGCTAAAGACACAAGTTCTCCGTGTGCGGTCCACTGATAGTAATTAGGCGTGAAACCCCTCGAGTACAAATGA
This sequence comes from Iris pallida, assembly GCA_029216955.1. NCBI lineage: Eukaryota > Viridiplantae > Streptophyta > Magnoliopsida > Asparagales > Iridaceae > Iris > Iris pallida. The sequence goes on from JANAVB010043017.1 coordinate 2,851,159, forward strand.
TATGTCACTTCCACTTCTGGATAATATTTCACGTTATGACATTTCACACACGGACACTTAATTTTAGTGCCGTCCATGTACTGAGGGAACGCCTTAGCAAACTGCAGGAACTGCTCTACTCCCGCTATGTATTCATCCCGCACACCACACATATCATCAGGACGACGATTGTACATCCATGAACGATTCCGCAAGTAGTAATTCATATCCATTTGAAAATAATTCTGCAAAGATGGACACACATTATCCAACAGGCACAAATTCGTATATAATGTCTTATTATGGGACACACATTAGTAGCGGACAGTTACTAATAACAATGATATTGACCGATACCGATACGGTTTGGCATGTTCCGATCCGATACAGACCGATACCAAATATTGATCGATACCGACATTGGCATGTTCCGATACTATACAGACCGATACCGATACCAAATATTGACCGATACCGACATTGGCATGTTCCGATACCGATACTATACAGACCGATACCGACATTGGCATGTTCCGATACTATACCGACATTGGACACTTACTAATAACAATGATATTATCCAACAGGCCGATACCGACATTGGCATGTTCCGATACTATACCGACATTGGACAGTTACTAGACTACACTTCACTTACACCTCTGGATGACTTTGGCTCAAACCAGCCAAAGCTAGTTCAACGAGAGCTCCAAGAAAAAAATGGCTCTCCTCCCACAAACCACAATGGAAACTATACTTGAATAATGCACTCTATTCATTTGCGACTATTCCAGGTGTCCAAATTATAAGCAACCCTATATACATGGTACGAATTTCCAACATGTGACATTCATCCATAGCTACTGTTTAATTGTTTCATTCGGGGTTCTATTATGTGTGAAATATGCAAGACGCAAGTTACATTCCGGATGGACTTTTATATCAAATTGGCGTTTCTAAAACACTAGTCCAAAACATGGAAATCTTTTATTTTCCTGTATCTCTGTTTGTTTGTCATGTATATTTAGAATCTGTCTAGGACTCTAGACTAATGACATTCTTCTTGATATTGGTTTCATGCACATTAAAAATACACTTTCTCAGCTACTATCTCTCCCCTCGTTTTAGGCATACTTTGATTCTTCACATCTTCCAGACCTAATTTAGAGCATATATATATAGTTTAAGAAAATCAAGAAAATAGCAGCTTAAGTCATTTATAATTCCAAGAAAAGGTGTGGTATTGTGACTGAAATGCATTTTTGCTAAGGTCCAGAGTTCCGATCACATTCTATCATTATGTTACGTTTCATATCTCAAGGATTTTTTCTATCTATACTACTATATAATAAGAAAAGTTGAGGCTTCACCGTAATTTTTTTTTGTTCCAAACATATCCTTGTTTATGTTTACTGAGTAAAATTGTTCATTAAGTTTAAAATGGACAAGTAGGTAATTATATATAGGAAAAAAATTAAAGAGAGATTGTTGTTTATTCTTTCCGAGTAGTATGAAATGCACATGGAAATCTTTTATTTTCTAAATGCAAGACGCAAGCTGTAAGGGAAAACCCAAAACATGTCCAAGGATCGTGTCCGTGTCAGTGTCAGTGTCCAAAACACGCACACACAGTGTCAGTGTCCAAAATTTCGAGTTTGTGTGTGTGTGTGTGTGTGTGTGTGGGTGGGTGTGTGTGTGTGTGTGGGAGAGAAGGAGGAGGAGGAATTAGGTTAGGGTTTACCGCCGGAGAGGAGGAGGAGGAGCTCGACGGGGGGGGGGGGGGGAGGGAGTCACCGCTGGGGAGGGAGTCGCCGGGGGGGGGGGAGGGAGTCACCGCGGGGGAGGGAGTCGCCGGGAGGAGAGGGGGAAAAAAAATTTCGAGTTTCGATTTTTCGAGTGAGGGGAAAAAGGGAGTCATGTGCCCTAAGTAAAAAAGTTAGCGACGTCCACTGTTGACGTCGCTAACCGTCGCAATAATTTTAATATAAGCGACATATTTTCTTAATATGTCGCTGAACGTCGCTATTCAGCGACATACTTTATCTAGTGTCGCCGAACGTCGCTATTCAGCGACGTATTGCGATGTTAATAGGAAGGAGTCGCTATATTATATAGTTAGCGACGTAATTTCATTCCGTCGCTAAACGACGTCGCTAATAGAGCATATATTAGTAGTGAGAGATATGATAGATAAAACAGGAAACGAGTCCAAAATTCACAAGTCAGAGCTAACACAACATCTAGAGTCTCAGATAATATAAGTATAAAGATACTATAAACTGAAATGTACTAGCTGGCTCGCAGGCCAGGCAAACCTAACTAACTAGGCTACTCAGGGTGAGCGAAGTCCAGTGTCTCTACCAATAAGCCACGGTCTAAGTCTAGCCCATCAGACTCAACCCCGTAGTAGGTCGGGCAGTCAGTCTCAGAGTCATCTGTAAAATTTATCAACGGTATCATGTCAGAAAAATGAGCAAGTACAAACACCAACAGCAGTTCCATATGAATTGAGAAATACTATAAGAGACAGTAATAATGAAATACAAGATAAAAGATATATGCGACTTTGGAACCATTTGAAAGCCGAGTTACAACCCTTGAACCAAACAAGGACCGGAATTGTAACCCTTCTTCCAAACAGAACTTGGTCACAAATCATGGTACAGTATGAAAGCAGGTAGAGCATGTGAGAAATGAATCATAGCATGGTGAAAGTACAGTAAGTAAAGCTGAACTGGAATATAAGATATGACAATAAATGTAAAAAAGGTGATTTGAATTATTAGAGCGCTATGTGATCGGCTAGGGAAGCAAGAGATGGTTATCCACTTGGCCCGGCAATCCGCGGTGTACTCAACGGAGAGTCATGCCGTCTAACCTGGACAACTGGTAATGGGGTGTCTGCAACACCCTACGTGAGGCGAGGGTGACGCTAGCAATGTATAGTTACAGGAAGGCTTTGATCACATAACCCCTAATAATTTCCCTATCTCCGAATAGTATCACGGATCCGGACATGGCACGTCATGACACGGGGTTCAAGAGCAGGGGGCCAGCCCACTCCCAAATCAGTGTCTATATAAGTACAGGAACACAGGAACATCATATACTCATATACCAAGAGAGTCTAGGAATAACATCTCATGACAGGATCCGACGTATACTAGTCCGTGAAACATCGTGTCAGGAATCAAGTAAAACACTACGACTGCATCGGATATAGTAGATATCAAGACAATGAAAACTATCAGTGAATGTACTCGCCTATGGTCCTGAGCTGATAAGGTGAACAGACGCTCAAAGTGATCACAGACCTAAAATAAGATACTATGAGTCAAACATGGCTTAAAACTGAAAAAGAAAACTAATACAATCCATGAATGCAAGTCTAAGTCAAAACTAGGTCAATCTAGGTCAAACTGAGTCATACTAGGTCATACTGGTTCATACTAGGTCATACTAGGTCACTGGAAGTCAATCCAAGTCAAACTAGGTCAATCGGGGTCAAAGGTTAACTTACAGTTGACTTTTGGTCAAAAAGTCAACTCTGGTCAACTCTAGGTCAACCCTAGGTCAAACTAGTCTAATGTTGACCAACTGTTGACTTTCAGTCAACTGGTCAACTCTGGGTTGGTTTCGGTCAAATCGGGTCGCTTAACGACTAAGTTTGACTCTCGGTTGACTTTTGTTGACTTTTGGTCAAAAAGGTCAACCGGCGTCAAAACTAGTCTATGAGTACCATATTTGATCATTACCAACCACGGGAATCAAGTTCTGACCCTATCTTAGACTTCTAACACCAATATCCTATTTCTAGGCAAAACTAGCATTTACCCTTCTATGGTAAACCCCGATACCATGCCCAATACCAATGAAACCCCGCAAATACCCATGGTACTAGCCTAGGCTCCTTAGGGTAGCTAGATATCAACCTATCTAAGGTTTACCTACCAAGAAATTTGGGTATCCTAGGTATCTAGGCCATGTTGGGATACGGGGTATTGATCTACTCTATTACCCTATTCTATATCATGAATTTACCCTCAACTCTACCCAACACTCACTCACATACAACACTCCCACAATATACCACACTCATAGGCCCTCCTATAGGTTTTCCTACTAGTTTAGGTATAGGCTATCCTATAGGCTACTTTACACACTCACTTAGGCTCTCACACACACACACACAAACCTCAAATACACACACACACAAGGCTATATGCATGGACTGATATGGGGTGTGTTGGTGGACTGAAATTGGGAGTAATGTGGATTAAAAGTTGGGACAAAAGGACAGCCACATAGGGCATGTTTGGGGGACTGTCAAGAGTGGATTAAGGACTGTTATTTGGTGATTTGGGGACAGTCAAGAGCTGCCCCAATGGACTGAATTTAAGTGGTTCAATGGCTGCCTTTGGAGGGTGGTTTATGAGGGTTCAAGTGACAGCCAATAGGTTGATATTGGAGGGTGTTTAGGATAGCAATGTGTAGGTAAAACCTGGACTGTAATGTGGGCTAAATGGGGACTGTTGTGGGGTGTATTCAGGGCTGTTCTGGAGCTTGGGGACAGCCAAGTGGGGGGTGCAAACCTGGGCTGAAACAGGACAGGAACTACAAGGAAAAAACCTGGGAACAAAGGACAGCAAGTTGGCTTGTGGGGACTGCCATTAATGGCTAAGAACTGGACAGTCCTGGAGGGGAAAAGGATGGCCATCAAATGGCTAAAACCTGGACTGCTTGGCTGTCCTGTGCAGTCCAAGGGGACAGCCAGGTTTGGGTTTAAGGGACTGCCACCAATGGCTCTAAGGGACAGCCATGTGACAGTGGTCCTCCCCTCCCCTTCTAACCATACACACACTCATAACAAACTCTCATAATATCTCACATTCCCTTCTCCACATATAACCAAACACAACACCTACACTAACAACCACACACATATATTCCTCCCAACACAGGCCGACCACTGTAGCCTCTCCCCCATCCAACACAATGTACACACCACATTCCCAAATATATATATATATATATATATATATATATATATATATATATATATATATATATCCACAAATATAAACCACACTATATATAAATACATATATATATATATATATATATATATATATATATATATATATATATATATATATATATATAGAGGGAGAGAGAGATATATATATATATATATATATATATATATATATATATATATATATATATATATATATATATATATATATATATATATATATATATATATATATACATCATCACATATATCTATAAATATAGATATTAACAATATGATACTTTAAAATACATTGGCAACACATTCTAAACAATGGTAAAAATCTGGAATAGTAATAGAACACACCAAAATAAATGCACAAACAAATTATATGTGTCCAAAAAGGGGTTTTTCCTATTAGGACACGATCCTACAGAATGGACACTTCTACAAATGTCCAAAAGGACACAAAATGGACACCAATGGGCACCAAACCAAGGGGGTCATTCCTATATGTCAAAATGAATCTAATGCATGAGAGAAATAAGAGAGAAAAAGGATTTATACCTCTCGGTGATTCGATTCGATTCGATCCCGAAATGCCACCAACACGTAGGAATCCCAAACGGACACGAACAAGCTCCGAATCCTCTCAAACTTGAGGAGTCCCTTCCTTGGATAGAATGGAGAAGGAAGGATGAAGGTTTGGTGAAGAAATGGAAGGATTTGGGGATGATTTGATTAGGGTTTGCTCTCAAATCAATTTGGAGAAGAACAAGAGAGAGAAATGGAAGAGGAAAATAATGAAGTGATAAAGTTGGATGGCTAGAGCCTATCCCTACACTATGGCCGGCCAACTAAGGGTTTTGTCCTATATGGGAAAGTCCAAGAAAGCCCCTCTTAAGTCATTTGGTTAATACAATGGCAAGGGGTTAAGTCGGGGGTAGTTTAGTCAATCCAAAATCACTAATCTCAATCAATACTAACCAAAATAATTTAGTCTAGTCACTAACTAAAATATCTAACATGTGGGCCATTGCTAACTAGTGTGGGGGCCCGCTAAGGTCAACACTACCCCGGGTCCCCGAAACAAGTCAAAACAAGTCGGAATGAGTCGAAATTCGAACCCGATTCAAATAACCCCAAAATAATACAAATAATAAATAAATAATTTCAAAATAATTTTTAAAGTGGAAAATTACCAAAATACCCCTGTTCATGAAAACTGGAGGTGACATCGGGGGCTGGGCGGCGGGGGGCGGCGGTGGGTGGGGGGTTGTGGGTGGCGGGGCTGCGGGGGGCGGCGGGCTTGGGATGGGGGCGTCGGGGGCTGGGCGGCGGGCTTGGGGCGGGGGCGTCGGGGGCTGGGCGGCTGGCTTGGGGCGGGGGCGTCGGGGGCTGGGCGGCGGGCTTGGGACGGGGGCGTCGCAGGCTGGGCGGCGGGCTTGGGACGGGGGCGTCGCAGGCTGGGCGGCGGGCTTGGGGCGGGGGGGTCGGGGGTTGGGCGACGGGCTTGAGGTGGAGGCGTCGGGGGCTGGGCGGCTGGCTTGGGGCGGGGGCATCGGGGGCTGGGCGGCGGGCTTGGGGCGGGGGCGTCGGGGGCTGGGCGACGGGGGGCTGCGGTGGACTGGGGGATGTGGGTGGCGGGGCTGCGGGGGTCAAGTGGCTAAGGCTCACTTCCGATTTCATGTGGTTTCTAAAATTTATTCAAACTTAGCAGGAGTCCATTCCCTGCTCTTCTATTGAACTGTCACACATATATATGCAACCGACGCACAGCCATAAGCACTCTTCATTTTAATATGCAACCGAACTACTTTGCTCAAATCCTGAAGATTTTTTTACAAGTCTAAATATATATATATATATATATATATATATATATATATATATATATTGAAGAAAAGGGTACTTTTATTCAAAAAACGAAAAGACTACTGGTTACAACCCATAGCAATATACTACAAGCTATAAGCACTACATGCTGTTATCCTCCCATGAGGTTAGCATCCGTATCAATGTTGTTTAAAATCCCATGAATAGTCTTGGATATGCCTTCAAAAACTCTTCTATTTTGCTCACGCCATATGTGTCATACTGTCGATAATAGTTTGATCTTGGCTTGGGGCGGGGGCGTCGGGGGCTGGGCGGCGGGCTTTGCTTCTCAAATTCATCTGAGTTTATATATTGGCTAAATAATGTGTTATCCATATTGGGTGTTATCCATTAGTTTGGTGGTGTTTGGATTAGTAAATGTGAATATGGGGTTTGGGTTCATGGTGTATATGTTCACTGTCTCAAGGACAGTGCGAGTTCTTCATCTGCCTTCTTTGTCAAGAATATCCTTGGGACATTCGCTTCACCAAAGTCACTGAATAAGTGAAGTTTTTTCTGGAAAACCTGTAGCCTCCCTTTCCGAAATTTTTTAAAATATTTTTATTATTTATTTGATTTAAATAGTGATTTTAGAATTTTTATAAATAAATAATAGTTAATTATTACGGTAGATGGTTTTAGCCATGGTTGAGATTTGGAGTACAAGGTGACTAGGAATCATGGCACGGGTAGTGCAGAACCGATATTAAAACAATACAAGGATTTGCAAAAGCTAATTAAAACATTTGAATTAATTACAAATCTATATTAAAACATTTTAATAAATTATAAACTCCTATTTTAAGTAATTAAAACCTATTTAAAAATTATTTAAAAATTCTAGAAAAATTTCTAAAAATTATAATAAATTATTTTAAAGCTAAACATGTTATTAGCAACTAATTAACACTAATTTAAATTAAATTTAAAAAACAGGGGCTGACAAGTCTTCCCTCCTTGAAAAATTGTCCTCGAAATTCACAAGGATTGAAGACCCTACAACTTTTTAACATAGCAAGCAATGCAACAAATGACTAAGGCTACGATCAAAACTAACCTCTAAGATATCAAGCGGGAACGGGTGATTTCCTTGCAGCGGTTGGGTCGAACAAGTAAGGATATATCTCCCTCATGTCCGACTCTCTCTTCCACCCGGAGAGTGACGGCTCCAAGCTACTCGTACTAAGGGTATAACCTTGTTCCTCAGCCTCTTGTCCCTCCTGTCTAATATCTTCATTGGCTGCTCAGTAACTGCAAGGCTCGGTCCGATCTCCAACTCTGAATGATCTAGCACATGACTGGGGTCCAGAACATATCTCCTCAGCTGAGATACGTGAAAGACATCGTGGACTCCTGCTAGGTTGGGTGGAAGTGCAACCATGTAAGCTACCTCTCCGATCCTGCCAAGTATCTCGAACGGCCCAATGTATCTGGGGATCAACTTCCCTCCTCGTCCGAACCGGATCGTCCCTCTAGTAGGTGATATCTTCATTAGCACCATATCACCGTCAGCGAACTCCATCAGTCTGCAACTAGCATCGACCCAGTATTTCTGCCTGTCCTGAGCTACTCTGAGCCTGTCTCTGATCATCCCGACCTTCTCTGCTGCATCCGTGATCATTCCTGGCCCAAGCATAACTCTGTCCCCAATATCATTCCAAAAGAGCGGTGTACGGCATCGTCGTCCATATAGTGCCTCGAAAGGAGACATACCGATGCTGGCTTGGTAGCTATTGTTGTAAGAAAACTTTACCAAGTACAGATGGCTCTCCCATGATCCACCAAAGTCCAGCACACAAGTCCTCAGCATGTCCTCCAGCGTCTGTATCCTCTCGGACTGTCCATCTGTCTGTGGGTGATACGCCGTACTGAACTTGAGCTGACTGCCCAACTCCTCCTGCAAGCTCCTCCAGTAGTGGGACGTGAATCTGTTGTCTCTTTCCGACACGATGCTCACTGGCACCCCATTTAAGCGAACTATCTACTGCATGTATAGCTCCGACAACTTCTCGGTGGAAAGCCCCACCTTGAAGGATATGAAGTGCGCACACTTCGTCAGCCTGTCCACGATGACCCAAATGGTATCCTTCCCTCCTTGGGAACGAGAAAGCCCTGAGACGAAGTCCATCGTGATGTGTTCCCATCTCCACTCGAGAATGGATAACGGCTACAACAGACCACCTGGCCTCTGGCCCTCCGCCTTGACCTGCTGGCAAACTAGGTAACTCGAAATAAAACGTGATACATCTCTCTTCATCCCGTGCCACCAAAGATGTTCCCGCAAGTCATGGTACATCTTGTTAGCACCAGGGTGAATAGAATATCTCGATCGGTGCGCCTCCTGCAAGATTGCCTCTATCAGCTCTCCCTTCGGCACGCATAATCGGCTGCCATGCCTCAAGGATTCATCCTCTGCTAGGTGAAGTCATCCAGCAATCCAGCTAAAGCCTGGGCTCAAAGTCTGCGAAGACTCTCATCTGTAGACTGTGCCTCCCTGATCTGCTCTACCAAACCTGACTGTATGTCAAGCGCCATCATCTGTATCACTGATCCTGGCCGAACTATCTCGATACCGAGCTTCTCCAGATCTTCCCGTAAATGCCGATCTATCATCAGATACCATGCCATCGGATGCCTGCTCAGCGCATCTGCCACCACATTTGCCTTTCCAGGGTGATACTATAAATCGATGTCGAAGTCCTTCATCAACTCCAACCATCGCCTTTGCCTCATGTTCAGCTCTTTCTGCGTGAACACATACTTCAAGCTCTTGTGGTCAGTAAGGATTTCCACACGCTCTCCATATAAGTAATGTTTCCATAACTTGAGTGTAAAGATCACCGCAGCTAACTCTAGGTCATGGGTAGGATAGTTCCGCTCATGAGTCCGTAATTGCCTAGATGCATAAGCAATCACTTTTCCATGCTGCTGTAGGACACATCCTAGCCCCTTTTCTGAAGCATCGTTGTATATGGTAAAACCTCCAGATCCTGAAGGTAATGTCAGAACTGGAGCGGTCGTCAGCCTCCTCTTCAGCTCCTCAAACACTGCCTGGCAGTCCTCTAACCAAATGTACTCTGCGTCCTTCCGTATCAGCTTCGTCATGGGTTCAGCTATCCTAGCAAAGTCCTAGACGAACTTCCTATAATAGCCGGCTAACCCCAGAAAGCTCCTGATCTCTGAAACTGATGTCGTAGCCTTCCATGTCTCAACGGCAGCAATCTTCCTGGGATCCACCGAGATCCCCTCTCTAGTAACTACATGGCCGAGAAACTCCACTCGGTCTAAAAAGAACTCGTACTTCGACAATTTGGCATACAATCTCTCCTGCCTCAGAATCCCCAAAACTGTGCACAAGTGCTCTGCATGCTCCTCCGACGTCTTTGAGTATATCAGGATGTCGTCGATAAATACTACGACGAACTTATCCAGATACTGGTGAAATGTCTTATTTATCAAGTTCATAAAGACAGCTGGCGCATTTGTGAGACCAAATGGCATCACCAGAAACTCATACTGCCCGTACTTCATGTTGAACGTCGTCTTCTGGATGTCTGCTGCCCTGACCTTCACCTGGTGGTACCCGGATCTCAAGTCTATCCTGGAAAAAAATTTTGCCCAACTCAACTGGTCGAACAAATCATCTATCCTGGGCAGAGGATATTTGTTCTTAATGGTGATGGTATTCAACGCCCGGTAGTCAATACACAACCGAACTGTACCATCCTTCTTAGGCACAAAGAGCACTGGCGCTCCCCATGGAGAAGTACTAGATCGAATGAAACCCTTTTTCAACATGTCATCAATCTGCTCTTTCATCTCTACGGCCTCCTTGGGTTCACTCTATAGCAAGCCCGGGATACTGGTGATGAACCCGGCACTAAATCTATAGTGAACTCTACATCTCTGTCAGGTGGAAGTCCTGGAAGATCCTCTGGGAATACATCCATAAACTCCCTAATGATAGGGTGTGGCGGTGCTAACTCCCCAACTATCGCACAATAGTTCGGCACTAGGCTGATCTCCGGCCTTGTCCTCCTTACACTGAATGGTGTCGTACCTGGGGGACTGAACAGAAAACTACCCTTATGACAGTCTATAGCTGCATGGGCATAGCTAAGCCAGTCCATCCCCAATATGATATCATAACCGAGGAGTGGCATCACAAAGAATCGTCCCCTCAACTCTCTCCCGGCTATAGTAATAGAGCATCTATAGATAGCTCTAATGGGCACTGGTCCGCCTCCCGTCATTACTCTACTAATCTCCTCGGTAGGTGTAGCTACTAAGTGTTGTTTATGTAAAAACTCTAATGACAGGAAGTTATGAGATGCACCAGAATCAAACAAGCATAGAGCTAGAAAAGTATGCAAATAAATATGACCTGTGATGACGTCAGCCAAATAATCTGCCTCCGAAACCTGCTCCGACTCCGGCTCAAGAGCTAGACTATAAGCCTTTCCCTGAGTCCCTTCTGCTGCTACAGATGTTGCCCAAACCTCTGCTGCTGAGCCGGGAGCGGCCCTCTAGGTCCCTTGGCTGCTGGGCAGTCCCGAAGCTGATGGGTGGCAGACCCACAGATTAAACACTGTCCCAACCTCTTCCTGCAGATGGCGAAGTCATGCCCCGACCTTCTATAGAAAGAACACAAAGCTTCCTTCTGCTGTTGTCGGGATCCCGGGGCTCTAACTGGCGGGGTCGGGTGATGTGGTGTGGGAGGACGGTATGTCTGCTGGTGCGGCGTCGGTGCTCTCGGCTGGAAAGCCTGACGCTTGGACGGTCCTTCAAGGTGTACAGAAGCTGGCCTCTTGCTAGACAGAAGACGATCCTCTATGCTCCGGGCCAACTCTAGGCTCTAGTAGTAGTCAGTCGTACCGTTCGCCACTATAAGAATGCCAATGTCTGGAACTAGACCATGGCAAAACCAACGTGTCATCTCCTCAGGGTCTGCAACTAGACTAGGAGTGAAACGGCTCAGGCGACTAAACTCTGCCGCATACTCGTCAACAGAACGATTTCCCTGCTGGATGTTCTGGAATCGTAGCCCCATGGCTACCCTAGCGGTGGTCGAAAAAAATTTCTTCTTGAACTGGGTCGTGAACTGATCCCAAGTGGCTCTCCCTCTCGCGAATAACGGCTCATTCCGGAACCAAACTCCTGCCAAGTCTGTCAGCAGAAATCCCGCTGCCTCGACCTGGAGGTCATTCGGCAACCTAGCTCCAAGGAGCTTCCTCTCTATCGAGTCTAGCCAGTCATCTGCTACAACTATGCCCTCAGTCCCTAAGAACTCATTGGGGTTCAGACACATGAAGTCCTTGATTATCCCTGCTCTCTGTCGTGGCTCTACAGGTGGTGGGACCACGGTACGTTCCTCAGAACGCTCCATGCTCTGGCGGAGTAGCGTAGTCTGCTCCTGATGGGTCATTAGGAACCCCTGGATCAGAGTGAGCAGTTGGTTCCCGTCGAGTGTGACGGAAGCCTGGGTAGGTATAGTGATAGATGGTGGTGGGAGTATCGGATCCCGCTGGGACTGTGATATGGAAGGTGGTGGAGGCATTTGGGTTGGTGGATTTGTGGAGTAGAGGAGTATGGTAGGTGGAGGTACATCAGTCAACTGGTCAATGGACTGGGTAGGAGGTGTGTCATTTTCTGATGTGACATACTGGGATGAACGAGTAGGCACCATCTAAATAAAATAAAAAGGACTTATAAGGACTCTTTGAAGTAAACAATCATAAACAAGAAAATCTAATTATAATAGCAAGCATGTGATATATTTCCTATGTTGCAATCCTAGTATTCCTCTAGATGTTCTAAGCGTCGTTCCTAGTGTTGTCTAATTACCTTAAGTTTCTAATTGCAGGCAACACTACAAGAAAAATAACTTTTTACCGCATTAAAATTAAGGCATGCATAGAAATGAACGCCATAAATAATAGTTTTACGACACGCATTTTAGAGCATGCTACGAATAAATCAAACAATTATTCTTTTGTTTCATGTTTTACCCTAATACGACGTACATATGTATGCCGTAATATTTAAGGCGTGCATTATGTGCGCTGTAAAAGTCAATAACTGAAGAAGACGCAACTTGCATGTCATGAATGATAAAAAAAATAGTGGGAATTACTTTTTATTTGCCGCCCAAACATTTGCCCTAAAATTAAAAACACCAATTTTTTTTCATTCCAATTGTTCCCCTTTCCAAATCCTTTCTTTTCCAAAATCTCTTTCTCCTCTGTCAGCCCCCTCCGGCGGATCATCTCTGTCCCGAGCACCTCTCCCCTATGGGGGAACCCACTGTCCTCCTCCTTGGCTCTGTCCTACGACTCGGGCAAGTACGAGGGCGACTGACACCGCTGTAAGTCCTCGGGGAAGGGCAAGTTCTCATGACTATCGAGGGCCTCGTTTGAAGGGGAGTTCTGCGACTGGCCGACGAACGGGTTCGATGGAGTCACTTATTGGGGAAGGCAAGTTCTTATGACTGTCGAGGACCAAAAGCACGGGAACGGGATCAATTCGTACGCCAACAGGGACTTCTACAAGGGGGACATGGTAGCGCACCTTACAGGATGGGCACGAGAGGTACATTCTCGACAACATCTTTAATACTTTATTTTTATTGCACTTCTCGGCTACAACTTTAACGAGGTCTTTATAGTTTAGACGACGGTGAGGAGGATATATTGATTTTACTGAATGGAAAAGAGAGTAAGTTAGGGTCTTTCTTTGTTATTTACTTGAGAGTATATTTAGAGGTAGTTTTTATGATATTTGCAGGATAGGTCTTCTTAGTAGCTACTAGGCGTTTGCCGAAATGCCGATGTGAAATTTTATTTAGGTTCTCATTGTCTGTTGTGTGTGTGTGTGGGGGGGGATATGTCTATCACAGAGCAGTTCGCGGAGTTTGATGAAGTCTTTGAGCCAGGGTGCCACTTCATTCCTTAGTTCCTTAGCAATTGAATTCCCAACAGTCTCACTCTCTGGTAGCAACAACTCGACATCAAATGTGAAAAAAGACAAAGGTAATTGTTATCATGTAAAACATCCATAGATCAAATTTATGAATTCTAGTTCCATATCATGAGTAATTGGGTTAAGACGTTGTTGTTGATGTTATTTTGTAATCTATGTGTACACGTTTATGACACGTAATGTGGACATGGAGGCACAGACATGAGTCATACGACCCTTATTTTGTCATGTCCTAGTGTGTGTTTTGATATTTCAGCCATGTCTGATGTGTCCAAGACAACATAGCACAAATACAAACACTAATTTTTGAGTGTCGATTCTTTCTAGGTTGTATTTAGACTTTTTTGATGCATAAATAATCTTACATAATTGCTCTGAGACAACAATCATAGTAGTAATTTTATTTGGTTCTTTGTCTTTTTTTTTTGCTCGGAGAGTCATTTGAAACTGAAATAACAATATTCCTGAACCAACTTGGTCTTAGGATGATGCTTTTGGTTGGTCTTGATCTGCAGTAGGCTTTGCACTATTTTTCTTCTTGAATAATCAAATACAACTTGTTGTCTCCTTCTGTGAGCTAATCACATGTTGATATTTGAAGTAATATTACTTCTTGGTTCATTTTCTGTCTCAGGGCTATTTGTAGAGCTATTTCTTCCCTTCTTAGGTCAACATTCAGAGGGTCTTGCTGTAACTTGAGTTTAATCTCCTTCTGTTGTAGTTTCATGTTCTCATAATCAGGTTTTCCATGTAAGGTTCTATATTATTTTGGCACAATTTTAATATTCTTCAGCTTGGTCACCACGAGTACATATAGTATTAGCTTGATTTGATTAATATAAGCTTAATGACTTGATGAAAAGTCAATTGATGCTTTGATGCAAACTAATATTTCCTTTTAACTTTATCTTATGATAACCTGATGTTGCTGTGAATTGCTGATATGATAAGTGTTTGGTAATTGATGTGTATATTTAAATTTCTGTATGCATTTTAAGTTTCAAAATGTTTCATTAATTTTGAAGCCTCTATTATGCATTTTCTGTCATTTACCCTCATCTTTCAATCATGAGCAGACAAATGGCTTGACCATGGGGCTATGCGGGGCAGATAAGACTCTGATCCGAGACCTGGGATTGTCAAGGATTGCTCGGGGCTTCAGAGGAGATGCTAATTCCAGGAAATGTGGAGACTGTTATGTTTGGGGAAAAGAGGATGCGAGGAGCAGACAGACCTGGAGAAACTAGATAGGTTCGTTGCAGAGCTCGTGCTTGAGCTTGAGAGTAGGAACTGCAGAATAGCTCCATTCATTGCTTTCAAGCAGCAAAATCCAAGATCCAACATGACCTAAACTTCCTTAAGTGAGCTCTTTTCTCAACTCTCTCACTTGGTTTCTTAATCTTCTTGATCCTGCTGGCTTTTTTACATATCAGTGAAGCTTCTTGTCTATAGTAATATTAAGAGAAAAATATGAATGATATACTTCAATAGTGATGATCTCCTTTAGAAATATAAGTCTTCATCTTGTTGCAAGTTCTTTTCAAGGCAACCTATGATTTCTAGATGATGTAAAATATTCTCGAGGACATAAAAGAAGAGACTATTAATTTCTAATATACCCTTTGTAACATGTTGAGATATATGTGGGATACCCTTAATATTAACCAGCTATCGTGACATTGTTTGGTCGAACATTAATGTTCTTATCTTTGTTAATTAGCAAGTTCAAGATGTCTGTTGATTTAACCAGCTGTCATGACATTGATAGACGGATTCACTATTTATGGAGACATGGTATAGTAGAACTCATCCTTGAGATATTGAAGGTTTTGTGTTATAGACTGCCATCATTTTTAATAGCAGAACAACAACATATAGTGTTCTTATCTACATTCTTCTTTAGAAGAAAAAGAAAAGGTTGGACTATAATCAAGTCCCAATGTATGGTAAATTGCACATACTCGCATTATTTTTAACAACATACGACGCTTAAGATGGTAGATGATATTGAGCTTGAAAATCCCTATCCCAAGATGGGTTGCTCACGGTTGTGCAGTTGGTCCGAGTTCACTGTTTGACCAAACGAACCCGAGAAAGTGTAGTACAAGTTATTAAACATAAAACTACAGCATATTGTTGGAATGACATGAACAATTTGGCACTTTTAAAAGGAAAATGCATACATGGAATGGAAGATCCAAGTTTGAACTTGGGATAGCTAGCACTGGGGGATATCCTTGATTCTAAAAAGGAAATTACAACATTGAGATTGTTAATTCTCAACTAAGTAATAGAAGCTAATAACCTCAGTGAGTCTTCATAAGCAAATAACTTTTCTGAAAAGAGGAAGAAAAGATGGACCTAGAAGTTTAAATTTGTGTAGGAACACTTAATTGCATCAACATGCTAATGATTCAAATATGAGATGGTTAACTCTCGATTGTGTAGCAATGTTGTCTTCGTTCTTTAGACTCCTAGTGAGCCCATGCCTACACATAACATCAGCTATAGAGTTATATTTGTTGCTTGCAGTCTTTCTTACATTTATCCTACAAGAGTATATATTCTATCTTGTGGTACGCTGGCCCATAGTTATATTTGTTTAGGAATTTTGTGCAAACTCCTTCAGATCTGGCAATTGATATTAAGCTATAAAAAAATATCAGTTGGTGTTTGGGGTTCTTGTGATGTGAGTGAACTCCACAAATACTATAAGTTGGATGATACAAGAGTTGGATATGTGATCCATGCATAATAGCAGTTTCATATGAATATGAGAAGAATGTGTGCATGTGTGTGTTAGTATAACCTCAGTTAAGCCTAGTCAGAAGTTAGGTCCCCTTAAAACTTTGCCCCATAACTGATCAATTTTAATGAGAGAAAAGCCAAGCATATAAATAGACAAACAAATAAGGAAGAAATGATGTTTTCTACACAAAACACATGTCACTAAGGTAAGCACAATATCTTATTCTGGAGAAGAACAATAATTCTTGTAAATTATCTCAGAAGAAAAGGATACTGTGACCTTTATAATTCTCTCTGGGATGCTTTCTGCAGGAAGTTGATTTGATGCTTGGACTACTTTAACCTTCAAATAGTTGTACATGACAACCCCTAGTACTGCTGCAGAGCACATTTTTGTAGAGTTTGACCATTTGGCAATTTTAACTAATTGGAAACTTTTTGCAAATGAATTGTATAATAAAACACTCTATATGGCAAAGGGAATTATCAATTCCATAGCCAATAACATCGAGTCCAGTAATAGCATATTCAGGAAATATAATTGTTGAAAGGACAATTAGTATCCGGTCTTTCAAAACTCCAGCAACTCATATAGTGACTGCCCCAGTTCTGCCAATTACTAGAAATATGGAGAAGTTCAAGGCCAAAGCACAAAGTGCATTTGAGAAATAGAATCAAACAGTAGTTGCCATTATTAGACATGGACACTAGATTTGTGAATACATAGCATTCAAAAGATACGAGAAATGTAAAGTCAGGACATGTTTGAGAGTTACTTGTGAAACTTATCCAGAAGCATATAAATAAAATGATTATTCAATGGTTTAGAAACTCTCGGATGACTTGTAGCCAGGAGACCAATTCGACACTATATGTATAAGACAAATGTCTTAAAATTTGTTAATATTTTGATTACTACATTTGAGAATTTTTTTAACATATGTAAGTGAATATTTTACGACTACATGTCTATTCAAAGAGTCGTGAACCTGTCGGCTTTATCAAGTACAATCGCGTGGCCTATCAAGTATACCAAATTCGACTAGTGGTAAAACTTTTGAGGTAAGGTAATATGATTGTCCTTCTCTTTATTCACCATATAATAGCTGAGTGTTTGTTAAATTCATCAATTTTAGATTCCATTATGTGTTTCCATATCTATGATACATTCTTCCACTCACAAGTCTAAATTCATACTGTTAGATGCAAATTATGAGACATGTTGGTAATTATGGACTATTTGGTTAAGTATAGTTCAATATTGTTCTACAATCAACTTATTAAAATTTAATAGGCAAACATACATATTTCATGAATGAGAGAAGGAAACTATGCTCCATTAATCTTTTTCCTTGAGTTGGGTGCCTTTTTCCAGTGCTGCTACTAGTCAGTCTTTTCCCTTGAGTTGTAGTCATAGTCCTAACCTGTTGTCATCAATTTAAAAAAAACCGTTTTATGCTGTTAACATGTTTCACATACACATACTTCAATGCATATGGATCATTAATTCTTTCCATGTTATGAGTTGATATCTATTGAGAATAGGCATTTTCCTTAGAATACTTGTGTCTCATGAATACTTCAATCTAAAAATAGTCTTCGAGGTCAAACGGTCCTAAATTTCAATTGTTGAATAATAAGCATTTTTCTTGCCCCTGCATATATAATTTTTTGGAAACAATATTGTGTTACTGGTGGTTATACTTATTTGGTCACTTGTATATGCGGTGGATTTTTCTGAAAGCAGTGATAAAGGACACTTGTTTACTATGCATATATAGTAATAATGGTCGGCAAACATTTCAAATTTGGAAGAAAGTAATTTTTTATCCAAAATGCTCATTTGCTATCGAGGTATCATTGAAGTTCTCTGAATTCTGCAATTTAAGTGCATGTGTCCATTTAGCTTGGTTTTATGACACTAAATATATGATCATCTAGGTTTGTACTGACTAGGATTCTATAAAATTTGATGTCATGTAGGAGGCTCTAAAGTGCAAGTTCTCAAGGTACCCTAATCTAAACTCCATGTTGCGTTCTACCGGAAGCTCAAAAGTTGATGTCTCTATAGATTTGGGCACTTTGGATGCAGTGGCGATTGAAGATGCCTTTACTTATGCTGCTTTTTAACTGTGAATGGAATTAAGGAGTCAATATATTTTGTATTCGCCATAAATTGATTTTCAATTTTAGTTGGTGATTTGGGATTCGTAAGATTTGACGTTATTATGGTTTCAATGAAAGTTAGTACTTGTAATAATTTTTGTGTTCACTGTAAAGTATTTTTGGATTTGGATGATTTGATATTTTTGTTTCAATGAAAGTTATATTTTTTATAATTGTTGTGTATATTATACGTTTTGTGATTGAATGTCAAATTGTCAAATAGATTATACAAAAGCAGGATTTTTTTTAAAAAAATTTGAAGAGAATTTAAGGCGTGCGTAATATGTCCTAATTGATGTGTATATAATACTTTCCACGACATACAATAAATGTCATACTTGACTAATAAAGACATACAAAGGAATGTTATAAAATATTATTAACGATGTACATTTGAATGTTGTGATTGTGCATTAACGACGTGTATAAATATGCCGTAAATGAGTACTAACGGCGTTCTAATATATGCCATAAGTACCCTTTTACGACACGCAATGGATATCGTGAATGAGTATAGATGGCGCACAAATTGAGTTTAGACGACATACAGATTATGCCGTCCAAGCTACCAACTTTTTACGGCATTGGCTAATACGGCGTTAGCATGTACGCCGTCTAAAGTGTTTTACGGCGCACATTGCGTGCCGTAAAAACACATTTTTCCTGTAGTGCAAGCTTGGTACAATAACGTAACCAAACAATATAGTCAGGGACCTGCGTGGGTCACCACTAAAACATGTCACGATCCGCTTCCCAAATTGTTGGGCCGGGCCAAGTCATGTCCAGCCTACGCTTGAGATAAAGCGCAGTAAGCTGTTCTAGAGATAACAGGATAAGACTAAAATGTGCCAACAGTTCTATATGTAAAGAAGAGTCATAAATGCCCCAAACGCAAAAGTCATCTCATATAATGATAAGTCCAAATACAAGTCCGAAATATAAAACTGGATACAGGTCCAGTTATAAAATACGTAGTCTGATACATGACTACACTAAATATCTCGAGCAACTACGCAAACTAGACGAGTTTTCCTGCAGGTACATCCTCATAAGACAAAGCTTGGTCCTCGGCAGTAACTCCATAATATGAGTCACAGAGCAACTCCTCCTCAGTAAGTATACCTACAACATTATCCTGTCAGGACGGGAGAAAGTACTGTTTCTAACAAACTAATATACGAAACATGAAATGAACATAAGAGAAATAAACTGGAATCATGGCATCTCATAATCTATCATAGCAAGGACACGTATGTCATATAGATAGATGTATATGTAATATTTAAAACTGTAGCATGTACGAGATCGTCAATAGGTGTACAATGTACTGAGGCATAATGTAAATAAAATGTACATACGTACAAGTGTACAAGCATAGGTGTACATCCGTACAGAAATGCGGAATAATGGCCTACGGTGCAGTAACATGTAGAATAAAACTTTGTTCGGTACGATAAAGGGGGCATGATCACGTACTCAACTATCAGTTTCTCCATACCCAGATTCTAATCACATGAGAGGTATAAAGCTGTTCTAAACATGGTATTAGGTTTGCAATAAATAATAGAGCCACAAAGAAAATATCTTTTTATTGATCAAAATTAAAAGGTATTACAAAAAGACATGTCACAAAACAGAAGATACAAAAAGTCTTCCTATTCAGCTGGTGGGGTCATCAAACTAGCCATCTGCTGCTTTAAAGTTTGAAGTCGCTCCTCACGAGAATCCATCACCCGCCTTCTAGCTTCCTCCATTCCAGATTTATCATCAAAAGTCGGCAAGGTTACTAGTCGGCGGGAGATTTCAGCTTGATGAGTCCTGACATACTCATTTCTTTCATGGGTCAGAATGTCCAGTTGCTGGACTGCAGCTTGATGTTGAGTGGTCTCTTCTTACAGAGCAAGTTGAACAATTATCAACTCTACTTGAAGTCGATCGAACTCTGCTTTCAGCTCAGCAACTTTCTTTTCTTTCTCCCCAGCAGCAGATGCTATTGTTTCCATCTGGGAGTTACACTCTGAAGACTTGGTAGTGAAAGTGTCCAAGAAAACCTGGAAATCAGCTTTCGTAACTGCAGCCTCTCGAGACATCCTCTCAAACTCAGCATTTACCAAGGGTTCCACCTCTCCCCGATTAAGATCTTTGTAGATCTTAACTGATTCCTCCAACTCATCCAGTATGTGTTCAAAATAAACAGCTTGAGCTTCATCACCTTGATTTCGGATGGCACTGATCAGATAAGAGGTTGGACCTCTAACAGTGATGAAACCAACATCTTCTTTCTCCATTACCCTTTCTACTAAGGGTTCCAATGAATTGAAAAAAAGGTTGGTGAAGGAGCCAATTATAAATCTGCTAGTATCTATTGCACCGGGTGTAGCAGCTACTCCTATGGACGTTGAAGCAGCAGGTGCCTACACAGGCGGACGTTCAGCTTCTTAAACATGAGTTAAGGACTCTTTGGACAAGGGAGCCATGGTAGAGCTGGTTGCTCCTTCCAGATGTTCCTCTGCGAAATCAAATAAACCCCATCAGTTTGTCGTCATTAGCAACTATCGAAAAGGATCAAAAGTAAGGACAATCTTACCATTGCTGGGTCCAGTGACAAGTTTGTCATCTGCTGACATGGGTTGTAGCCTCGCAGAAGTAGCTTCAGACATTACTGCCTGACTACTACCCGCTTCAGAGCCGCCTAATAAATGACGGATACTGCTGGCTATCGCCTTTATTTGCACTATATCAGTACATATTGGAGGAATAGGAGAAAGTTGAATATCTGCATGGATAAAAATTAAGATGTCAGCCATTTAATCCATAAAAGAAGGGTAGTAATATCAGTCAATATCAATACCTCCTTAATGGGTGACAGTAGCTCCCTCCGGTGCTACTTCTTTAACCGCATTCTTCTTTGGGGATGCATATACGTCAACATCCTCTTCTGGATTCAGAGTGTCATCAACAGCCTCTGTTGATGTATCTTCATCACTTGCACTCTCTTCTCGTGCTTCTTCACTATCAGTTGCGGCAACTAGATCTACATCATCGTGGAGGCCGAAGTCACAGTCATTCAGTGCCTCAATCATTATCTGATCTTCTTCGGCACGTAGTGATCGAGAAGAAGCTGGTAGGTGGACGGTTTCTGTTGCAAGTGTTGGAGATTGCAGTGCTTTGGGAGATATTTCTGGCTCATTTGGCTTCGCAGACTCATCTGCTGTCTCCGCGATTTCCTCCCTGGTCTCTATAGCCTCGTCCCTCTTCTCTGGACTGAAAGCTTCCTACCTGGGTTCAAGGGCAGGTGTAGGAGATGACATCATAAATCCGGCAACAGCACTGGTCACGACTGATGACAAGATAGGTCTTGGAGGAGTTGCCACTTTCCTTCTGAAAGCTATTTTCTTTCTACGTAGAGGTCTCTCCGGACTCTCTACATCTACAACATCTACTTGTCTTTGAAGAGAGGTCAGAGTCATCGCCTCTTCTTTCTGAGTCGACTCAGCCTGCTGCCGAGATTGCGACCAGTTAGTAACCCTTTCTGAGGATTCTAAGACAATCTTCCTCTTAGAAACTGGAGAAGAAGGTTCTTCCGCCTTCCTCTTCTTCCTCTCCTTGATTGGAGATCTGACAACCTTCAAGTAGACGCGCAGCGGCTCGTTGACTTCTTCAGGAAAGTTGGCTTCCCTCTAAGCTTCCAGCGGTGCATCAACTGGCTCATCTTTTTCATCATTACCAGGAGCCAACACAACAGATGCTTCCTTCTTTAATCGCGTTGCTGTCGCAAAGCTATCTGCTAAGTTGAAATTCTCAGCAAAGGTATTCGCTGATGTGTAGAAGAGCGAATAGGTATATAGCATACGAGGGCCATGATCGCTCCTTATCGGCATCGAGAACGTCGTCCTCGTGTCCCGAGCATTATAGTAGGCCCAAGCTCGGGCTCCATCGATCAAGTAACCTTTTCCCTGTAGGCACGTTATGGCGTTGCCTACATGAAACTGGTCATAGCCGAATTGGCGTACAAAGCGGCTGGAGAGATAAGGCTCCAGATAGCACTCATCTTCAAACCGGTACACCAAGTGAGATGGTCGGATCATCTTCAACCAGTCAAAAGTTGTGTAGCCCAGAGGCTGTGCCCTTCCAGAGTCGACAAGGTTGGTGGACATATGCTCGTAGCCAGCTGGAGGGGGAACACAATAGAAGTTCCATCACTTTCCGAGATTCAGAGCGCGCCTGCAATCTCTTAAAGTGGTATATATCCACTTGCTTTTGGAGAATCTCCTCAAGAAGCTGCCGCTCACAGCCCCTATATCGAGGTTCATCAGTGAAGGATAGTGCAGAAGCAGCCATCTGAACAGATATGTATATGGTAGCTCCAGCCGAGGAAAGCTTCCTTTCTCGCCCTTTCCTCGAAGCATTTGATCGACAAAAAGGCGGAGGCCAGCATTCACTCTGCAAGTCATCGCTGACAATAGATCCATCCGGTAGCCAAAGACTAAGCGGACAGCAGCAAACAGCATGCCGCGATGAAAGCGATCGACGGCGCTGGCTCTAGGGACGACGTATTGTCGAAGTCAATAAGTGAAGGAACCCGCCAGCTGGGCTTTCTTCGACATGGGCTTGTAGCCCATCCTCATGTAGCTTTCAATAATATCTCCTTCCTTGAAAGGAGGATATGCAAGATCATCCTCAACCAGGATATACATGTCACTGTGCTCCTCCATCAACTTTATCACTTCGCTATCGCTAAGTGGTCTGAAGAAGGTGGGTTTGCAGTTGTCATGCTCCTTGGTCTTCTTTTCCATGATATGGTTGAGGAAGAGATATGGCAACCATTTCGTCGAGTAACAGGTGCCAGCTGTGCCACTCTTGTAGTACAAGGAGCAGATCTTGTAGTGGCATAGTAGCTCGTCAAACACAGCTGCCATTTCAGCATTCTCTTGGCGTAATTTGTCCAACTCATCATTGGTCGGGACAAATTCTTCATAGGGGATATCCCCCATTGGCAGGCTGGATATGTACTTCATCTCGTGCAAAGCCAATCCGATCTCTCCGTATGGCGTCATAAAAGTCCCCATCCTGTAGTTGTATCTCTCCGCCAATGCAAGGAATAGATGCGGATTAGGCAAAAAACCATAAATGGTGGCATACACCGCTTGGTACAGCTCAATCTCCTTGAGCCTGTCTTCAAATTGAGCCAATATCCAATTGGCTATACAAATCCATCTCTTGTTATCTGGATTCACAAGACCTGTCAATCGAATATCTTGATCTGGATACCTCCCCTCAACCCTCGCAAACTCATTTACGAATATCGGAGTTCTAACTGGTAGCAGCAGGGAAGAGTTTTCCGGTGGGATGCAACCGGGTTTCAGTCCTTCTGGGATAACTCGCAAAAGCATAACGAAACAGGGAAAGGCATCTGGAAATCTCCGGTAGAAGTATTATCTTCTCACCCCTTTGAAAAAGTCTCTGTTCCATACGAGGCCTGGGCTGAGAGTTCTTGTCAAAAGCCTCACCGAACAGAAATAGAGGCTTCTTGTGAGTGACTGTGTCTGCAGTTTGGAGTGGCTGCCCGTTCATCAAACACAGCAGAGTTTCATTGCCTTGAGCCATCAGGATGGCTTGCCGAGATGACGGCAAGGCATATTGAGGATATGTCACATGAGAAAGATCCTCCTTGAATTCAGGTTCAGACAAAGCCCCTACAAAGACCTCATAATTGGGATCTTCCCTGAGGTTAACTGCATCAAATAAAGAGATAAAGATCAGTACATGCAAAATCATAAAGTTTCTTTAAAAAGAGTTCATCAAATTACGCTATGTGCAAAGCATCAGATTGCGCCAATGCAGCCCACATGCACAAAGTATCCAATTGCACCAACACATCCACTTGCGCAAGACATCAGGTTGCGCTAAACCCACTTGCGCAAGGCATCAGTTTGTGCTGACTCAACCGACATGCGCAAATCGATGGACTGTGCCGAACATCTGCCAGTGCTTTCCAATCGATTGCGCAAGAATATAGTTTTCATAAAAATGAAAACTATTTTGTGTGTGTGTAACCAAAACCCTAAACAGGGCGGCGCAATACCATCAATCTCTAAAAAGAGAGAGGTATGAAGGATCGAAAATGTCAAGAACCCTAAAAAGGGTTTTCGATCGAGTTTGTCATCTACCTTGTAGCGCTGGGTGGCCAATCTCATGGCGAGATATTCGGGGCACAACCCGAGTCAAGGGTTCAGCCGGAACCTTGCCCTTCTTGGTGGCAGTTCGCTTAGGAGCCATTGACGACGATGGCGAGAGGAAGGAGAAGTAGTCGGAGTAGGAGGGAAGCTTTTATCTCTTCAGAAAATCGAAAGCAAGTAAAGGTTGACAGAATGAGAATGGAAACTATTTATAGTTTTCAGAAGTGTAACAGTCACCTCAGATTGCGCCACAAAAGTCGGAGCTGATTCCTCCAAACGCGCAGTTAAAGCGCCACTTGCGCAACTTGATTTTAAATTCGAAATTCAAAGTATTTCGAAACTTCGAATATTTTCAAATTTTGAAAACTTTGAAGGGGGTCTTATAGGTCCTAAAAATCAAGTTGCACCCATTCAAAGTAATGAACTGCACAGGATAGAGACTGCGCAACAAATCAAACTGCGCGAGGCCGAACCGCGCTAACATCCAAGCGTACTAGCTGACGTGGCAACGTCATCATTACTTGACAAAAAATCCGATCTTCTGACAGCTGACAGCCCGATAAACGAGGAGTCCTTTCGTTTCTTGTGCGGCATAGCGCTCGAGGACAGCTGTACAGCCAGCACAATCTGTCAGCCCAACCGAAGCGCAGTCTTCTAGATCCTTTGCAGCGCAGTTCGATCCCAACGCAGTCTGAAGCTAGCGCAGTTCAAGTGGCGCAATCCATCAAGATAACTGACGTTTTATACATGGCCTACATGCCATCAATTGCTCACCACGTGGCAACCGTCTGTACACGACCATGCGTATTTCAATCAAACAATGCCGCACGTCTAAAACAGTTGAGCCACGATCGAGTAACTGCCAGCGCAGTTCGCTGTTTGCGCAGTCCAATGCCTGCACAATCCAGCCTGCGCAATCCAGAAATAACTACTAATTAGTTATTTTTCAGAACTCTATAAATAGAGTTTCAAGTCCTTCATTATCAAGATCAGATCATTCAAGATCATCAGAGAGATCAGGAGTTCTTGCCCAAGTGCTGATGCATTCTTCAGAGGCTACCGTCTTCAAAGTTCACATCGTCCAAGGGATAAAGTGATCGTCTTCAGATCGGATTCCTATAGTTGTACTTTCCTAGAATTCTGTTGTAATCTTCTTACAAAGTTTGTGAAATAAAAGAACTTTTGTTTTTGCAAACAGTAAGTTCAACACATTATGGAATAACTATTTCCTTTAGATTAATTTAAGGTTAGGTAATAACGTGGTTGGCAATGTAGGTCTCTATTTCAAACCACGTTAGTTATTCTTATATTCTAGTGAATAGTTTAAATAATGGTTTTAAGAATAATTGTAAGGGAGTTTAATACTGAGTAGTTAATATTTGGGTTTAACCAAATATGATAATTGTAGAACTACAAAATATCAATTTAGAGCTTGTTTAGTTATTAACCAACTTGTACTCAATAAACCAGAAGGATGTCCAGCTTCCTTGATTACCAGTACTTTCCCGGAGCCAGGCAAGTACTTTTCTATGATTTTGTGCATTTACATTCTTGTACTCTTTCTTGTGACACCGCATGACACGATATCATGTACCCCTGTACTCTTGTACTCTTCTTCTTGTACTTATTAGTGTCGGGTGGAGAAATACACTAGCCATGTGAGCAATCCCGGTTACTATACTCATGTAGATAGCTTGTCATGCCCTAGGACCAGAATACTGGAGAGCGGGGACGAACATAGCCAGCTACGTATAATGATATGGAATCCACCTCACTATACGGTCACGGCTGTCTAGATATATGAGGGTTTAACTACAAGCCATTAGTCTCTTATGGTCAATAACAAGCCTAGTGTCTCAATCACAAGCAAGTAAGTAAATGTTACAAGATGTAAGATCACCAAATATACAATAGTAAGGCATCCCAAACATTACATATTCAGCTGATCATGAAGTTAGTCGTACAAAATATCAGGACTAGCAAGAGTTTAGTCATACATGATCAACCCTAGGATTTGCCAATCATGTTACAGTCCGTAGGCAGATAAAAATAAGGTATGCAATACGAGCTAACACGTGCTCGCCGGCTAAACGTCTCAAAAGAATAATTTTTACAATAGAGTGGAAGAGCCAAAATAAACCCACTCGTTGCCAGGGTTACGCCTGGTGGTCACCATCGGGCTGGAAAATCGGTAGATCCTCTGGTGCTGCTCCGATATCTGGCCATACAAAACCAGCTGGGTCATATCCCAGGAAGAGCAAGTGCCACAAAGGAGGCTTCACTTAGGAACTAAAACCAGCAATTAGCACAGAGTAATAATAAGTAGTAAAACTGGAGATTAAGGAAAGCATATCAGGATGATATACGACGAGATAACCATGGAACTATTCAGATAACGAGGTTATAACTCGTAAACCAAACAAGGACCGGGGTTGTAACCCTTCATCTGAACAGAACTTGGCTTCCCACCATTTATCGGCAGATAATATAAAAATTCAGGACATGTAACAATCTTGTACATGATCAAGACAAGACTAGACTGGTTGTTCCATTCAATCAATCACGACCAAGCAAGGAGTACGACTTGATACTTTAACTAACTAGGGTTATCACAGGCCTAGTTACTAACAAGATGCAGTGAGATTATTCCGCAGCCACAAGCCCTGCAGACCATCCAGGTTACCCAGGTCGAATATTAGGGGTTGAATTCAGGTGGGTACATCGTCCAGAAAACGCATGCACTCTTAAGTAGCTTGAAGGGTGCAACAAATGACAGTATGCTGGAAATTTGTCCTACTCGACGGCAGGCTACAGATCCCATGCGCACCCAGGTAACGGGATTGCCTGTAGCTGGAAAATCTCTTCATGACTACTGTGTTTTCCAGTTATTAACCTTAGTCAACTTCCGTAGGTACCCCTGACCGTGGTACTCAGGAGTCCCATCCTAACATGATGCAAGACAGGACTGGTTCATTTGTACAAGCACAATCGCCCACGGTGTCCAGGATTATTTATACTTATCATGTCAGGTCATGTAGCCGTCGCAACAGCCATTCGAGAGATATCGTGTCAGGTTTCTTGTCAGGAGTGCGCCACGGCGGGCCACTATCATGTCATGTTACTTGTCAGGAGTGCACCACTATGGGTCACTGTCGTATTCTTGGTACAAGTGCAAGATAACACAGTACAAGCATTTCATTAAAGACCCAAGTTATAATGAGAGTCACAGAACATGAATTAGCAATAATGATAAAATAATAATAATAATTAAATAACAAAGGCAAGGCACAGGGAGGAGCCACGTGGCTCAGATAAAAGAATCCATGTGGCTGGATCCAATCAGGGGTGCATGCAGTTCAGGACAGTTCGGGGTAGATTGGGTCGTATGTGGCCTGGAAAATATGAAACCATGCGGCTCGGAATTAATAGCCCATGCGGCTCATAGGGGATCCCGAGTTCATGAGGCACCATTGGTCATGGCACATGCGGCTGGCGGGAAAATCGAGCATATGCGGCTCAATCAGTCCGGTCATGCGGCCCGGCCCAATCAATTGCGCATACGGCTGAAGGGGGAGAGGCTTATGCGGTCGGAGGGGCATGCGCTCATGCGGCTGGAAATATATAGGTCACATGCGGCTCAGGGGAGTCTCGCTCTTATGCGGCTGGGTATGGACGGAGTTCCATGCGGCTGGGGAGGCTGGGCATATGCGACTGGCGGGAAAAAGCTCATGCGGCTGGGATGCCATGCTGCCTTTATGGGGCTGAGTTGGTACATGCGTCTAGAAATAGAACTTGCCGCATAAGGCTATGCGGCTAACTTCATGCGGCAGGAGACTATGTGCGGCTGGAACTGTTCTTCTTCTCCAAATTTCTGAGAAGAAGAACACCATGAAGCCATGCTTCCAAGCTCCATAAATCCTTCATCCAGAGTCCAAATCTGAACTTCCATAGGTCAAATTGGGGCAGAACGAAATTTTCTACAACATGGAACCATCAAAACTTGAAAATAACAATCACTACAAAAAAATTGCAAAATAGCGACTGACTTTTTAGTCGGTAAAACAGAACTTTCAGTCGGTAAAGACAAATAGCGACTAACCAGCGACTAAAATATTTAGTCGGTGAATGCATCGTCGCTACCATGTTTCAGTCGCTAGTTAGTCGCTGTAGCGACTAACTAGCGACTAAATCAGCGACCACTTTTAGCGACTAACTTACGACTACATAGTTAGTCGCTAAACTGCGACTAACTAGCGACTCCTTAGCGAGTAATACTTTGAATAGTGGACTCTTAGCAGCAGATAACTTAGTCACTGGTTAGTCGCCTGTTAGTCGCTGGTTTGTCGCTGGTTGGTCGCCAGTTAGTCGCCAACCATTTTCCCATCCCAGTTTATAGTCGCTGTTTTGTCGCCAGTTAGTCGCCAACCATTTTCCCACCCCAGTTTATAGTCGCTGTTTTGTCGCCAGTTAGTCGCTATGCAGTGATGAATTGCTTTTTTTTTCCTGTTTTGTAAGAATAATGCTATGCACATCCATTAAGAGTAATATAAACAAGTCAACAGCACACAAAATACAGTGAAATCAACTTTTCAACCCACAATCATTACCAATGATGTAAACAAAATTAATAGCATACACAAAATACACAAACAAAAAGCATAGATATCATATATAGTCATGTCCATTCATATCTAACATTCGACCATACATCATCCATACAAAAAATGATAAACTAATACAAGCACAAAAGAGTATGACACGACAGTGATACAAAAGCACAAAAGTCAAGTTGACGGTGGTTGCATGCTTCCCATAAACTGTGTCATGAACGTAACTAATGCTTGTTGCTGGCTCGTCGTAAAAACAGGAGCTGGAACAGAAGTAGTAGTAGGAGCAACCGATGGAGATGTAGCTGGAGGAGCAATAGATGGAGACGTAGCCAGAGTAGCAACGGATGGTACAATAGCCGGAGTAAAGGAAGGAGGAGCAGGAGGAGAGAGGAACAGTCGGAGTACCGGAAGGAGCAGTGGTACCATCACGAGCACTAGTAGAAGACACCATCTCCATAACATGTTTCAGTTGTCTCTGAAAATCGAACATCATGGTAGTCATCTGCTCCATAGTAAGAAAGCTTATAGAAGGAGCAGCAGGATCGGCAGTAGACTGTGCAGGTGGAAGAGCTCTTGAGTATAACGACGGTTGCAAAGCTAACGATCCGGTACCGTACACGTTACCGCCCTTTCCTCTCCAAATAGCCTGTATCCACAAGTCATTCCTCTTGGAGGGCATATGTGGCCTACTAGTATCAGCCGCCCCCCCTTCTTGATCAGCAGCCTCATGAGACTCCAATTTCTCGTAGGCCTCCTGTACATATAAAAGTATCATGAATATATTACAACTGAACTACACATGAGCAATTACAATCCATATACTTAATTGATAAGTAAAGAAGCTCTAAAAGGGTATGACACTTATTTGCCAATCAATGTATGCAACTATATATAACCCATTAATAACGTAAATTAAATGAATACGTCAATTTAAATCAACTGAATAAGTGCATTGTTGAATAATAAAGCAATAAGTATAACCAAGAAACCTTACCAAGCAATTGTGGTGAATATTAAATAGTCCCATTATAGATGACATGTTGAGATCAGATGGTATGCAATCCCTTTTTAGTGAAAAACTTTATATGAACTCTAGTTTGGTGTTTACCCAGAAATTTCATGTATCAATGATGATATAGACAAGTCGATGTTAATCTCATTACTCTTTGCACAATGATATAGACAAGTCGATGTTAATCTCATTACTCTTCTGACATAATATGGTGTTGAACAGATTCGTGGCCTCATCAACGTGGTGATTTTTACAAAGTCCACATAATATTACATGATACGTGTAGAGTTATAGGGAAGTTCCAGAAGCAATCATTTTATCTCTGTATTTCATTTGCAGTAGCAACTCTTCCAGCTTGGTATGATCCATCTAACATAATATTATGTACAGCAAGTGTTTGTTGCAATCCCTTACAAGGCATCTCATCAAAAAGGTGTAGTGTCGTAGGTTACTGTATATGGTTTATGCCCTCGTGAGAGCATCGGCTCAAAAACTTTAAATACTTTACTTGTTTCTTGTATCAGGCAATATCCATCCATTAAGGTATTGTATGCATGTTACTACATTGGGCTCCAAACCTCTGTGAATCATCAAATCTAATAATTTATAAACTTTTCTGACCATTCCTTCTTTACACCAAGTTATATCATTATATAGTGCATGTTACAACATCTGTCATTTGCAAGAATAGAGTTAAAGTGATCACAGTCATTTGCAAGAATAGAGTTAAAGAGATCCTGCTGCATTAACCTTACCAACTTGAAACATTCCTTCAAATAAAATATTGAAGGTCCTAGCTTCTAGTTTTTCCTTATAACATGATATGGTTTTGAACAAGTTTTTCCTACTGACATAATATGGTGTTGAACAGATTCGTGGCCTCATCAACGTGGTGATTTTTACAAAGTCCACATAATATTATATGATAGGTGTAGAGTTATAGGGAAGTTCCAGTTATGTGTAGAGTTATAGGGAAGTTCCAGTTATCTCCTGTCAAATAATTAATCAAACCAAAACTTCCACATAGGAGCTAGAAGTTGGGGGATAACAGACTTCCAATGATAATAAGACCGAGGATTGTTGTACACCAACTAGCTTGTCAAGCTGCTATTGATACATCATTCTTTTTTTGGCTTGGGGCCGGGTTTGAACCCTGGACTTCCCCAATAACCATCACCAACCCCAACCGTTGGAAAATCCTCGATAACTGATTTATCTCATAGAAACTTCATAAACACATACGCAGCAGCAAAGCTAAATGCTAACCAGGCTAATAGCAGACTCCCGACTACTGTCCAAATATTTAATCACATCAGAACTCCCACACAGGAGCTAGAAGTTGGGGGGTAACAAACTTCCAATAATATTAGTCAAGATGCTTTCAAGATGCTTCCAATATGCAAATGTCAATTCTAGTTAACTTGATACCTGGAATGCTATCAAGTTGTGTTGATTTTAAGCGTGCAGGCGAGCTTTTTATCCTTTTCAATCAACATACTGTTTAATCAACGAATCAGCCCTTCGACAAACTCACATTTCAAGCAACCAATTAAACATGCACATTCCAAGAACTTCGACGTATTGTCTTTTAAAATGATTCTGGCCGCATTTTTGTCACAAGAGAATTGTTTCTTTGTCATCTAAAATTACAGTTATTACCTAGATCCACCGGTTTGCTTGTAACGCAATAAAGAAAACATACAATTCATCAAAAATTTGGAACCCTGGAAACAAACTCCGCACCTGACGAAGCTGACATGGACGTCGAGGTTCCGGTGGGCGGCCGAGCAGTCGATGCAGAGGAAGATCCCGTACGTCACCGACGCCCACGTCGGGTTCCTGGCGTTGCAATCGAAGCAAATCTGGAGCAAAATCAAAGATCCATGGCGAAAAACTATCAGATCTAGAAATTTGGATCTAGATCCCGGATTTCGACTCCAGATCCAGAAACCGTAAACGAAATCGAACGAGTAAACGAAGAGGGGAATAGAGTATAGATCGATCACCTTGTTCTCCGACCGAGACTTGAGCTATAAAAAATGAAATCTTTCCACAAAATCTTTCCACAA
The DNA here is from genome assembly GCA_029216955.1 of Iris pallida. NCBI lineage: Eukaryota > Viridiplantae > Streptophyta > Magnoliopsida > Asparagales > Iridaceae > Iris > Iris pallida. The sequence continues at coordinate 2,883,789 of JANAVB010043017.1, forward strand.
AGCCCATATCAAGCCCTAAATTTATGCATTTAGAGGAAAATTTAGAAAACTTAAAACTATAAAAAAACTTATAGAAATTATTCGACGTTGCAGCGGTGGTGGAACGAGAAGCTGTGGAGGAGTGGCGGTGGAGGGAGAGGCCTCGACGTTGCAGCGGTGGAGGGAGGCAGGCGATCGAGAGGAGACGGCGGAGGAGTGGCGGTAGAGGAGTGGCGGTGGAGGAGTGGCGGCGGAGGAGGAGAGGCGGCGGAGGAGAGAGGCGTCGGAGGAGAGAGGCGGCGGAGGAGAGGCGCCGAGGAAGAGGCGCCGGAGGAGGAAGGAAGGGAGGGGCTGTCGAGGGGTGGAGGAGTGGCGGCGGAGGAGAGAGGCGGCGGAGGAGAGGCGCCGGGGAAGAGGTGCCGGAGGAGGAAGGAAGGGAGGGGCTGATCGGCCTACGAGGAGGAAGGAAGGAAGATAGTCGAAGAGTTTTTGGGGGGAACGAAAATAACAGGAGGGAGAGGAAAAGTTAGAGAATAAAAGGGTTTCTCACCGACGGAAATTCCAGTCGCTATATATGAGTCGTCAAAAAAATAAAAAAGTAATGTAAATACCGACCAACTAGCGACTATATTTTTCAGTCGCTATTAAATACTCGACAGTTACCGTCGTTTTAGCGACTAACTAGCGACTAAATTTATATTGAGTTTTGTTTCCGAAGAAGTTTAGTCGACGTTTAGTCGCTGTAATAGCAACAAACTATGGTTAGTCGCTATTTCAGTCGCTATTTTACCATATTTTTGTAGTGAATGTTAAGTAGATCGAAACCCAAAAAATCCAAAAATAAAATAAACTTAGATCTACAAGCAATAAGCCATGGAAATTGAAAATTCTAAGTACTAAAGCGCTTTAGAATGCTGTGAAAAAGAGAATGGAACAATAAAATTTGGGTTCCTCCATGAAGAAAGATGCACTTACCTAAGCAATCCCTCTCTCTCAGGTAGGTGAGGAGTTAATGGTGGGGAAGAAGAAGAGTAATGAGGAGAGAGAAAGGAGTGGGGGTTAATAAATGGGGATGGTGGTGGTAGGTAGGTGCGTTAGTTCTCCAACAAAACTGAACCAAGCCAACAAGCCAAACCAAACCACGATAAACCAATCAATGAAATGCCAAAATAAATCAAGCAGAGAGACATGCAATATGGGTCAAAATACGTACACGTATTCCAAATACGTAATACGAGATATGGACATTACAACTCTACCCACCTTAAAAGAATTCCGTCCTCAAAATTTAATCAAGAGGCTAGAGATGCAAGGACAAGCTATAATAAGCAATCAATCAAACAATCAATCATGCAAGCAAGGAATTTGAAGGCATAAGGAAGAGGGAAAACATCCTGCTAGAAACCTCTCTACTGGTTCTGAATCTGAGCTTGGACCAGGGCATACTGTTGGGGTCTCTGCTGCTGGAAGACTTGAGCCTGAGACGGCAATGGCCTCGGAGGCTGGTACTGCTGTTGCTGCTGCACTGGGGCTGGTCCCCTTACCGAGGGACTAGTCTGGGCCGATGATGAACTGGCCCTATTTGGGCAGGATCCTATCTTGTGATCCGGTGCCCCATAAGCCAAACACAATCCCTGTGCTCTGCGACACTCCGAAACAACGTGTCCTGGCTTCCCACAATGAGTGCAGCCTATTGTGGAAGACTGCTTCTGCTTCTGTTGCTGAGGGGACGTGACCGACGTCACTGAGGCCGCCTGTCTCGGAGTTCCAATTGTCAAAGCCCTGACTGTCAGGGCTGGTGCTGTCGACTGGGTCATCTGGCCGTATGATCGCTTCCGACCTCCGGTCCTGTCCACGATCCTGTGGGAGGTATACTTGTGCCTCCTGGCTGCCCTCAATACCGCATCGAAATTCTGATGCTCAAACTGCTCCACCGCCAGCAAAATCTCTAAGTGGAGTCCCTGCTGAAACCGCTGGGCTCTGTCAAACTCGGTCGCCACCAAGGTGGGAGCAAACCGACTAAGCCTGGAAAACTCGGCCGCATATCCATCAACCGTCCTGTCCATCTATTTCTGGTTGGTAAACCTCGTCTGTAGGTCGTACCGAGCCATGGCATCGAAGTACTTGGTCTGAAATCTCTCATGGAATACTGCCCAAGCAATAGGGGCCATTAATCCCACGGCCTGCACTGCCCACCAGCTGCGGGAAAGATCTAATAACTGCAGGCGTACTATGGCCACCTTCTCGTTCTCTGGAGTCCTGGCTGCTTCTAGAATCACCTCTATGTTCTGAAGCCAAGCATCTGCGACGATCGCATATTCACTACCATCGAAGAATGGAGGGTTCAAGCGCTTGAAGTTGTTGGCCGCGCTGTTCCCTGGATGACCGCCTCTGGTCAAAGCATCGGTCATTGCCTGGTGCAAGGCATCTCCTCGACGATCTTGGGAAGCTATCAAGGTCCTGATGAGACCTACCAAAGTGCCATCATCAGGTTTTACAGGCTGAACTGGATGGACTGGTGACTCTCCTCCAATAGGTACGACTCTGGAGGCTACTCCCGAATGCTGGACTTGATCTCCGGGTTGCTGCTGGTCCACAGGAGGTGCTCAGTCTTGCTGATCGGCAGGGCCATGAACAATGCCGCTGAAGAAGACGACATAGGGAACAATAAGGAAAGACTAGAACAGATCAACGATACAAGCATGTGATCAGAACAAGAATCCAGGGATTCAGAGGATGCGAACAGAGATCAAGGACGAGTACTGATTGAGACATCTATTCGGTAAACCCTCACATATCTTGATTTAAAAGACATACATGGGCCACCACTTAAACCATGTCACGTCCCAGAACCAGAATACTGGAGAGCAGGGACGAACATAGCTAGCTACGTATAATGAAATGGAATCCACCTCACTATACGGTCACGGCTGTCTAGATATATGAGGGTTTAACTACAAGCTATCAGTCTCTTATGGTCAATAACAAGCCTAGTGTCTCAATCACAAGCAAGTAAGTAAATGTTACAAGATATAAGATCACCAAAAATACAATAGTAAGACATCCCAAACATTACATATTCAGCTGATCATGAAGCTAATCGTATAAAATGTCAGGACTAGCAAGAGTTTAGTCATACATGATCAACCCTAGGATTTGTCAATCATGTTACAGCCCGTAGGCAGATAGAAATAAGGTATGCAATACGAGCTAACAGGTGCTCGCCGGCTAAATACCTCAAAAGAATAATTTTTATAATAGAGTAGGAGAGCCAAAATAAACCCACTCGCTGCCAGGGTTACGCCTGGTGGTCACCATCGGGCTGAAAAATTGGTAGATCCTCTGGTGCTACTCCGATATCTGGCCATACAAAACCAGCTGGGTCAGATCCCAGGAAGAGCAAGTGCCACAAAGGAGGCTTCACTAAGGAACTAAAACCAGCAATTAGCATAGAGTAATAACAAGCACAATCGTAGCCACAAGCCCTGCAGACCATTCAGGTTACCCAGGTCGAATATTAGGGGTTGAATTCAGGTGGGTACATCGTCCAGAAAATGCATGCACCCTTAAGTAGCTTGAAGGGTGCAATACATGACAGTGTGCTGGAAATGTGCCCTACTCGACGGCAGGCTATAGATCCCAGGCGCGTCCAGGTAACGGAATTGCCTGTAGCTGGAAAATCTCTTCATGACTACTGTATTTTCTATTTATTAACCTTAGTCAATTTCAGTAGGTACTCCTGACCGTGGTACTCAGGAGTCTCATCCTAACATGATACAAAATAGGACTGGTTCATTTGTACAAGCACAATCGTCCACGGTGTCCAAGATTATTTGTACTTGGCATGTCAGGTCATGTCAGGTTATGTAGCCGTCGCAACAGCCATTCGAGAGATATCGTATCAGGTTTCTTGTCATGAGTACGCCACGGTAGGCCACTATCATGTCATGTTACTTGTCAGGAGTGCACTACTACGGGTCACTGTCGTGTTCTTGGTACAAGTGCAAGATAACACAGTACAAGCATTTCATTAAAGACCCAAGTTATACTGAGAGTCACAGAAAATGAATTAGCAATAATGATAAAATAATAATAATAAATAAATAACAAAGGCAAGGCACAGGGAGGAGCCACGCAGCTCAGATAAAAGAATCCATGCGGTTGGATCCAATCAGGGGTGCATACAGTTCAGGGCGGTTCGGGGTAGATTGGGTCGTATGCGGCCTGGAAAATATGAACACATGCGGCTCGGAATTAATAGCCCATGCGGCTCATGGGGGATCCCGAGTTCATGCGGCACCATTGGTCATGGCACATACGGCTGGCAGGAAAATCGAGCATATGCGACTCAATCAGTCTGGTCATGCGGCCCGGCCCAATCAATTGCGCATGCGGCTGAAGGGGGAGAGGCTTATGCGGTCGGAGGGGCATGCGTTCATGCGGCTGGAAATAGATAGGTCACATACGGCTCAGGGGAGTCCCGCTCTTATGCGACTGGGTATGGACGGAGTTCCATACGGCTGGAGAGGCTGGACATATGCGGCTGGCGGGAAAAAGCTCATGCGGCTGGGATGCCATGCTGCCTTTATGCGGCTGAGTTGGTGCATGCAGCTAGAAATGGAACGTGCCGCATAAGGCTATGCGGCTAAGTTCATGCGGCAGGAGACTATGTGCGGCTGGAACTGTTCTTCTTCTCCAAATTTCCGAGAAGAAGAACACCATGAAGCCATGCTTCCAAGCTCCATAAATCCTTCATCCAGAGTCCAAATCTGAACTTCCATAGGTTAAATTGGGGCAGAACAAAATTCTCTACAATATGGAACCATCAAAACTTGAAAATAACAATGTTAAGTAGATCAAAACCCAAGAAATCCGAAAATGAAATAAACTTATATCTACAAGCAATAAGCCATGGAAATTGGAAATGCTAAGTACTAAAGTGCTTTAGAATGCTGTAAAGAAGAGAAAGGAACAATAAAATTTGGGTTCCTCCATGAAGCAAGATGCACTTGCCTAAGCTCTCCCTCTCTCTCTCAGGTAGGTGAGGAGTTAATGGTGGAGAAGAAGAAGAGTAATGAGGAGAGAGAAAGGAGTGGGGGTTAATAAATAGAGATGGTGGTAGTAGGTAGGTGGGTTTGTTCTCCAACAAAACCGAACCAAGCCAACAAGCCAAACAGAACCAAGATAAACCAATCAATAAAATGCCAAAATAAATCAAGCAGGGAGACATACAATACGGGTCAAAATACGTACACGTATTCTAAATACGTAATACGAGATATGGACATTACATAGCTTAGGCCTCACATCGTGCACGCGGGCCCTAAAATGTACCATAGTCATGTACTCCAGTGCATGCTCTTGTACTCACCCCAGCCGGTCACATGGACTAGATGTATTTCAATTTTGTGCACTTATCATGTCTGGTACTTCAGGATTATAGTTTCATTCCTGTACATTGTATTTCATGTACTTTACATTCATGTACTATAGTTCCTGTACTTATTTATGTACTACTTTTCTGTACTTTCATGTTCATTCCTGTATTTCATTTTCCTGTACTTCTGTACTCAGTTCATATCATATTCATGTTTTATTACCTAGAACTGTACTTTGTTCCGCTCCTGAATAGGATATGTTGCTGGTGAGTTGGAGGCTCTTTGCGACACATATTATGGCCGAGAGCCAGTAGATGTAGGAGAGCCAGCTGGAGTTGCTCTTGACATAGAGGCTGCAGAAGCCTAGAGCTTTACCATTAGCATTTTATATTTTCTTATATTTTGAGACTAGTAGACTCTATCTTTCATTTTGCTGGAATGTAATAAATTCTGAGACTTGTACTTTACTCTGGATTTGGGATACGTTTATAGATGCTGTGTTTTTATACTTGTCTTGATTATCTGGTTATATTTCCCTAGATTGGTACAGCTTACTTCATCGTGTCCAACGATGAAGGCTGGGCGTGTCCGACTCGTGTCCGAGCGGGTCGTGACATATATTTAGTGGTGGCCCTTAAAGGTCTATCCTAATAGTACCTAGGTATTAGAGTACTATTGGGGGACTTGATTTAAACTAGGAAAACTTGAATCACAGCATAGAAAATCGGATACATCGGGTATATATGGTTATTATATAAACATTTATATTTTATGGTAGGTTAGGTTTTTATCAATCATGAAGTTTTCTTTTGTTGCAGGATGGTTGCCACAAGGAAGACCGCTGACCAGTCAGGAGTTGCAAGCAGCTCGGATCAGCCTGCACCAGATGCTCCAGTAGATCAGCTTCTACCACCACCTCCGATCTTTCCTCCACTGCCCCCGACGATGACTTTTGACGGCGCTCAGGTGATGGCTATGTTCCAGCAGTTTATGGAGGCCCAGAACCACCAGGTAGCACAATTTCGGACGACAGTTGTAGATGCGCACAGGACCAGAGTGTTGGCCCAATGATTGTATCATGTTTTTGAATATGGTTAATATGTTTAGTTTAGCATTTCATTATCACTAAAGCATTTATACTTATACTTATACCTTTGGTGATATATGCATATTGGTTTACATATTAGTGATATGAGCTTTCTATCTTAAATTTAATCGAGTTGCCAAAATCAAAACTATGTTTTTGATTGTGGTTATTCAATTAAGTTTAATCATTATGATATCACTAACATTTATGCTATCACCTTAGCACTTATACTTAAACTCAACATTATCCTAATGTGCATTAAACTTATCACACTTGCTACTATGATATTGCTTTGTTCGTCTAACATGTACATGCAGAAAAGCAATAAGCAAGATCAATATGGACATATGCAATGAAGAAATCATGGTGGACCAAAGATGACGGATCCCACAAGATTTCTCTGAACACCCGACGATATCTCCGGAGCCACGCACTCGGAGGTTCCGCTGCCCGGTCAGCAGAAGGGGATCGAGGGGGCAGTGCACCTCGTCGGTGGTACGGGGGTGAAGCTCCCGAAAGGTATTCAATTTTTGCAAACTGGATATCTTTGGACAGCTGCCGCCAAGGAAAAAAGCCAGCACCTATCAAAGAAAGAAGCCAAGCCATGCCATCATCATTTCAAGACTCTGAAGAAACCTGCACCTGCTACAGTATATCTGGAGTCTGTAATGAGTCTTAGGAATAATTGTAAATACAAGAAATGGATGGCAAAATCGAAAGCTAGGGTAGAAACTAGACAAGATCATTTTCGGCTGAAAACCGGCATACCGACGGTATACCGGTGCATACCGACGGTATACCAATTTTGTTCACAGAAAGTTTCTGTCTACAAAATTGACATACCGACGGTATACCGGATCATACCGACGGTATACCGATTCCGTAACGTTGAAAGTCCAACGGTCGAATTTCCAGCATTAAATGATCCCAACGGCTATATTTCGAGCCGTTACAATCCCAGATCGGTATACCGACAGTATGCCGACTCATACCGGCGGTATGCCGGTCGTTGACTGAAAAGTTGCCTTTGGCTCTTTTCAATGCTTTGGTTATAAATAGCCTTGAACCCCTTCATTCAAGGTTGATGCTTTGAGCCCAAAAATTTCTAAAACACCAAAGCCTATCCACAAACAACTCTATAAAGCTTTCATTTGTCATCCACAAATTGTGTTAGAGTTATTGAGTTGAAAAGTAAGATCTTCATCTTATAGAAGATCAAAACCTATTGTGAAAGGTTGAAGTTGGAGAGTCTTCGTATCCAAACTCTCGGTTGAAGTTTATTTGGATACCAAAGTCTTCATCTAATGTTGTAGGTGAAGCTTCTTGTATCGGAAAATAGCACTGAGGAGCGTGTTGGTGGTTGCAAAGCTCAAAGGTCATCTTCTAAGCAATTGCACCAACACAAGTGTGGCCACTAGAGCCACTTTGGTAATATGCTAATCGTTTCTCTTTAAATTGTTTATATTTGTAGAATCTAGCATGTTTCTCTTGATGTCTTGCTACTAGCTCACATTGATATCCTTCAGTTGCCTTCTATATAAATCAATGTGAGATACAATACTAGCATGTTTAGTTAATTTTCTTATTAATTCTTTTATCTAGCATGACTAGTTATTCGGCTTAAATGATTAGTTTACACTATGTAGTTTATCACTCATTTTCTATTAAGTGTGACACATTTGATTTATGCATGCTTGTTATTCTTAATCTCTATATTATGAAGCATGCATATTACTCTAGTCCATAGGAGCTTATTTTTTATTTGAGTTAATATGATTTTAACTCTCCGTCTTTAAAATTTTTGAAATAGTTACTTCTTACCGATTTCTCCTTAATATGTAATATTTACTTTAAATCGGTATTTGTGAATATATATGTTTAGCACAAGCTTCTTATCACTTGACAAGTATACACTTATACTTCCATTTTAACCTTGTGCTTACATAATATATTCATTATTGATTCTCATATTTTATTTTGATTAAACCTCCTATGAATCAATTATGTTTTTGCCTAATAAAGCTTATTTATATGTGTTTTGAATTTGTGATAGTTTTTCAAACATTCATTAAGGATACATGACTATATTCATTAATATTTCCATTTACATGTAGATCATGTACTTCTTATGTTGATATTTTTTAGTATAAATATCTTTATTTGGGCATATGAGTTAAGCGAAAGTTTTATATTGACTTGAAGAGTATTTAAATATACTTGTTACCTTCAAACTTGTGCTTATCTCATACCTTAGCTATTGATTCCTTTGACCAAATTTGTTCTTCTTGAATCAATTAGCTTCTTCCTTAAAGTCTTCTTTTGATGATATCTTCTTGACTTTTTGGTTGGCATTATGGATACATGTTCTTAATTGATTTTTGATCTTTTCATGTATGCATATTCGTGATATATAGTTTCATATATATAAATGATTTCTAACTTTTGATATTTATTTATTTTATACCTTTAAGTTAGGATGTTGAGAGGAAATGTTTATTAATGTCTTGCTCATGACTAATTATGGAAGTTCATTTAAGAATTACATAGTTTTGTGCTTTGTCTTGTTTTTATATTTACCTCCGTTTTTAGTGCACATTTTCAAATCTATATCTTCTATATACTACTATTGTGCACTATGAAAGCATTTTCGTAAAATATGATTCTTGATATCTTTAACACATTTATAGATTTCTTGATCTTAATGATCTTTTCTTGCTCATTCCTTGGATTTATGCTTCTTTTGAATTATTATTATTGCTCAATGATTTTTGTAGCACATGAGAATACATGTAATTGATACATCATATTTCTTATGACTTTAGCTACTATGGTTTGAGCTTTTGTGTTAAGATTTTTTATTTCTAGAGAATACACTTATTTCATAATGGCTATAATATCTTGCATTCTCTAGATCGATATATTATTTCATTATCTTGGACCAATCTCAATACTTGGCAAAGAAATTTATTTTATTATGTTTTCATGAGTATCTCTTTTGGTCTATACTTGATAAGAGATTAATTCAATTTTTTTTTTTGTAATCTTATACTCTTATCCTTGCTTAATAAAGAGTCTACAAATCATTTTGACCATTCAAAATATATTTTATTTATTTAGAACTCTTTGCTTAAGCAAGTATTTTTTAGTGTTAGTGACTTAAGATTTAATGAGCACATTTATCTTGTTAATGGCTTCCCTCATTAATCTTATTTGGATTATATAGTTTGCTTATTTGTGATATATTATTAAGCTATATAATTTTGGCTCACTTTCACCCATCTAACTATATCCCTATACTTCTATCTATATATGATATGCTAGTTTACAAAAATAAGATTTGTGATATGCTTGATCTCTAAAACTAGTTTTACAAATTCTTTATTAGATCTTGTTTTCTCTTAGAGGTTTGTGATTCCTTGTTTTAACTTTCTTCCATACTAGTCATTAGCAAGTCTCTCTTAAATTTCTCACTTTTTGAGTCATGGTTTTATCGTATTATCATTACATCTCTTTAGATTGAATGTGTGATCATTTTGAGATTGACTCTTTTCCATATTTTTTATTGATCTGTAAGATTCTTAATAAATATGGATTTTGAATTTTCTCTTGATGAGATTTATCATTGGATCATGTGTATTCATTTGTTTTCTTTATGAATGATCCTAATGATTAAGTAGTCTTAAATTATCTAGTTATGAGATTATCAAGTTAGTTTATTACTCTACTTTGACTACTCATGGTTTATCACATATGACCTTTGCTATTTGAACTTTATGGGTTATTAATTTATCATTAGAAAGGTTTAGATTTATCCGTTGTTGGATAAATATGTGGTACAACATACCTAGTCCATGCAAAGTAATAAATTGGTTGATTCTTTCTTGATTAGATAATCATGGACATGATATTTGAGGTTTATCTCTATTTTATTTTTGAGCAATATTTTGACTCTCATCATGATTGATTTAACTGTCCTTATTCTTTTTCACGATGACATCTTTTGATTACATGTGCTAAATTGGAATAATCTTTTAATTTCTCATCTTTAGTAAGTATTAATTGGATATCTCTTCTTGACTAAAGATGGCATTATTCATTTTATGACGATTTTATAGCCTTATATGTATTGAGCAAGGGGGAGAAATCCATAGTTGATTTACCCCTAGATTTTAATGCTATAAGTGCTTTAAAACTAGTTACGCATATTTTGAGGGGGAGCAAATTAATTGTTTTAATTCATCTATATCCTCTAATATGTCGTATACATAGTTTATCATGAACCCATATTTTCTTCATTTTCATATCTTATTGATTGAGGTCATGATATTTTTATTTTGAAAGGTTTATGAGAGTGTATGTGATTGTCCTTATTAACTTATCTCTCTATTTCATATGGGTTAAATATGTCATCTTGCTAATATTAACTTTCAGATCTATTCTTGATGAATATTATGCTTTCGTTAATTTGGCTTTTCTTTCATGCTTAATTGATTTGGCTTTCCTTGTTGAGGACTTATCCAAAATTTATGATTTTTATCACCTTTGGTAGTACTTTGAGGAGGAGCATTCAAGTCGACTGAATTTCTCTTTCTCAAGTATTTTTTTTATTTACCTTCATGTTTATCTAAAGCGTATTCATATAGCATGATAAGGTAATTGAGTTCAAATGCATGAACTTGGATAAGCATATAGATTTTGCAAATAATGAGATTACTTTATATCAATTGCAATATTTTACATTGATCATCTTTTATTTTGTTCCACTATTTATTTGTGGACAATTATGATTATTAATGGTTTCCTTGATCATTGTTTCAAGTTTACATCTTTTCAATTGGTATCAAGTTTATTTTATGTCATATATCAATTGGTATCTATATTCCTCATGGCTTTTGTTTGAAATCCTGTATTTCATAGTTCTCTTCCAAAACTAGAGCAATATTTCATATCCTATTGTGTTTTGGATTTTGTCACGCCCCAGAACCAGAATACTGGAGAGCGGGGGACGACATAGCCAGCTACGTATAATGAGATGGAATCCACGTCACTATACGGTCACGGCTGTCTAGATATATGAGGGTTTAACTACAAGCCATCAGTCTTCTATGGTCATGAACAAGCCTATTGTCTCAATCACAAGCAAGTAGTAACAGTAACAAGATGTCAGAGCACCAAATATACAAAAGTAAGGCGTCCTATACATTACATATTGGATGACCATGAAGCTAGTCGTACAAAATGTCAGGACTAGCAAGAGTTTTAGTCAATACATGATCAACCCTAGGATTTGTCAATCATGTTACAGCCCGTAGGCAGACAGTAAGTAAAGATGCAACCGAGCTAACACGTGCTCGTCGGCTAAACGCCTCAAAAGAATAATTTTATAAATAGAGTGGGAGGACAAAAGAAACTCACTCGTTGCCCTGGTTACGCCTGGTGGTCACCATCGGGCTGGAAGACAGATGGATCCTCTGGTGCTGTTCCGATATCTGGCCACACAAAACCAGCTGGGTCAGACCCCAGAAAGAGCAAGTGCCACAAAAGAGGCTTCACTTAGGAACTAAAACCAGCATATCACAAATAAATAGTAAAGGTAATTAAAGATAGTGATAATAGCTGAGATAACAAATATATATTGAACACGGAGAAACCATTCAAGTAGCCAGACTACAACCCTTAAACCAAACAAGGACCGGGGTTGCAATCCTTCGCCTGAATAGAAACCCGCCTCAATTACTATTGATAAGGTAACACGACAATAAACGAAGAGAGGACGCAGAACTGCTCCGGAAGCCAGGTTACAACCCTTAAACCAAACAAGGACCGGGGTTGTAACCCTTCGCCTGAACAGAACTGGACCCCTGATCTTTATTGTTAAGGCTAGTATAAATAATCATGGTATTGAAGTAAAGGTAAAACATGACGAGCATGACAGGGGGTTACAATAAGACAATAAACGAAGAGAGGACACAGAACTGGTCCGGGAGCCAGGCTACAACCCTTAAACCAAACAAGGACCGGGGTTGTAACCCTTCGCCTGAACAGAACTGGACCCTCGATCTTTATTGTTAAGGCGGGCACAATAAGCAGGACGATATATGATAAGATAACCATGGAACTATTCAGATAGCCAAGTTACAACCCTTAAACCAAAAAAGGACCGGGATTGTAACCCTTCATCTGAACAGAACTTGGTATTCCATCATTTATCGATACAAGAAATCATGTTCCTGATACAATCTTGTACAGGATCAGGATAAGACTAAGCTGGAATAAACTTCATCCAATCAATCACGGCCAATCAAGAGTATGGCTTGATACTTTTAACTAACTAGGGTTATCACAGGCCTAGTTACTAGCAAGATGCAATGAGATTATCCCGACAGCCACAAGCCCTGCAGACCATCCGGTTATCCGGGTCGAATGTCCGTTTATGAAGGGTGCACCACATGACTGTGTGCTGGAAATGTGCCCTACTCGTCGGTAGGCTACAAGTCCACTGAATGCGCCCAGATAACGGGATTGTCTGTAGCTGGAAATCTCTTCATGACTACTGAATCATTCTAGTTAATTAGCCTTAGTCAATTTCAGTAGGTACCCCTGACCGTGGTACTCAGGGATCCCCATCCTAGACATGATGCAAGACAGTACCAGTTTATTTGTACAAACGCAATCGCCCACGGTGTCCAGGTCAGTCATACTTGTCATGTCAGGCTAGCTGTCATAACAGCATGTCGAGACAGATCATGCCAGTTTACTTGTCAAGAGTGCGCCACAGTGGACCACTATCGTGTTCTATTCTCACATTATCATAAATGGGAGAAACTTGCATAAAACAACTAGTGACATATTTCTGAAGCCAAGGGAAAGATATACAACTATGACGTTGGGAGTTGGGAGAATTTCTGACCACAAATCATGCAAATAAGACATAGAATAGCCAAAACAGGCACTATGCGGCCTATTCTGCGACATGCGGCTCATGCGGCTCATGCGGCTCAACAGCGACATCATATGCGCCAACTGCGACATGCGCCAACAGCGACATCATATGTGCCAACTGCGACATGCGCCAACAGCGACATCATATGTGCCAACTGCGACATGTGCCTCATGTGGCTCATGCGGCTCAACAGCGACATCATATGCGCCAACTGCGACGTGCGCCAACTGCGACATCATATGTGCCAACTGCGACATGCGCCTACAGCGACATCATATTCGTCAACTGCGACATGCGTCAACAGAGACATCATATGCGCCAACTGCGACATGCGCCAACAGCGACATCATATTCGTCAACTGCGACATGCGTCAACAGAGACATCATATGCGCCAACTGCGACATGCGCCTACAGCGACATCATATTCGTCAACTGCGACATGCGTCAACAGAGACATCATATGCGCCAACAGCGACATCATATTCGTCAACTGCGACATGCGTCAACAGAGACATCATATGCGCCAACTGCGACATGATATGCGGCTACCGCGACATGCGCTTCATTGCAACATGTGCCTTCTGCGACATGCTGTTCATGCTGCAGATGAACATAGAAATGATCAGAAATTGTTTTGGCCATAACTTTCTCATCCGAAGTCGAAATCTAGCGAAACAAAAGCCAAAACTGCATGAAATTGAATTATCTACAACATGGAACAATCAAAATATGAAAATAATAAAGTTTGGTAGATCAAAACCCAAGAAATCCGAAAATAATATAAACTTAGATCTACAAGAAAATATCCATCAAAATGGAAAATGCCAAGCTCTAAAGAGGCTTGGAATCAAGTAAGGAAGAGAAGGGAACAATAAAACTTGAGATCCATCATGAAGCAAGTTTGCACTTGCCTAAGCTCTCTCTCTCTCTTTCTCCAGGTGGTTGAAGAAGTTATGATAGGGAAGAAGAAGAATAATGAAGAGAGAGAAAGGGGAATGGGTTAATAAAGGGTAGTGGTGGTGGTAGGTAGGGGTTTTCTTTTGGTTCATGATGAACCCACAAGCAAACCAAACCAAGCTAAGCCGAACCAAGCTAAGCCATAACCAATGACATGCCAAAATAACCATACAGAAAAATACGCAATACGAGTCAAGAATACGTACACGTATACCAAAATACGTAATACGAACCACAGGCATTACAGATTTATTCCTTGGATATCAAGTTGGTAAACTACTTATTTCTTGTTTTTCAAATTCTTTTAGTTTTACCAACCATATTGTGTTTTGACAAGCAATCTTCTATTTAGTACTCTACATTTGGTATGTAGTTTTATACACTTGTCTTTACACACTTCTCATATTGTTCCTCAATTAGTATATCTTGATCATGATTGTCTATGCCTTACTCATGCTCTGATTTATGTACTTAAGATTAATTTCTTATCTATTATTACGGGGGAGCCTATTTTTGATCATGTCAAAGGGGGAGAAGTACGTTTAAGTATGTTTTTTTTATCATGTCAAAGGAGAAGAAGTACGTTTAAGTATGTTTTTTTTATAAGTAATCTAAGTAGTATGCTTTCAGTGATATTGCTTATGTCTTTTGTATATTAGTGATACATGCATATGTTCTGTCCATACTAAACTTAACTGATTTGCCATAATAAAAAAAGGGAGAGATTGTTGGCCCAATGATTGTATCATGTTTTTGAATATGGTTAATATGTTTAGTTTAGCATTTCATTATCACTAAAGCATTTCTACTTATACTTATACCTTTGGTGATATATGCCTATTGGTTTACATATTAGTGATATGAGCTTTCTATCTTAAATTTAATCGAGTTGCCAAAATCAAAACTATGTTTTTGATTGTGGTTATTCAATTAAGTTTAATCATTATGATATCACTAACATTTATGCTATCACCTTAGCACTTATACTTAAACTCAACATTGTCCTAATGTGCATTAAACTTATCACACTTGCTACTATGATATTGCTTTGTTCGTCTAACATGTACATGCAGAAAAGCAATAAGCAAGATCAATGTGGACATATGCAATGAAGAAATCATGGTGGGCCAAAGACGACGGATCCCACAAGATTTTTCTGAACCACCCGACGACATCTCCGGAGCCACGCACTCGGGGGTTCCGCTGCCCGGTCAGCAGACGGGGGTCGAGGGGGCAGCGCACCTCGTCGGGGGTTCGGGGGCAAAGCCCCCGAAAGGTATTCAGTTTTTACAAACTGGATATCTTTGGACAGCTGCCGCCAAGGGAAAAAGCCAGTACCTATCAAAGAAAGAAGCCAAGCCATGCCATCATCATTTCAAGACTCTGAAGAAGCCTGCACCTGCTACAGTATATCTGGAGTCTGTAATGAGTCTTAGGAATAATTGTAAACACAAGAAATGGATGACAAAATCGAAAACTAGGGTAGAAACTAGTCCCGGATCATTTTCGGCTGAAAACCGGCATACCGACGGTATACCGGTACATACCGACGGTATACCAATTTTGTTCACAGAAAGTTTTTGTCTACAAAATCGGCATACCGACGGTATACCGGATCATACCGACGGTATACCGATTCCGTAACGTTGAAAGTCCAAAGGTCGGATTTTCAGCATTAAATGATCCCAACGGCTATATTTCGAGCCGTTGCAATCCCAGATCGGTATACCGACGGTATGCCGACTCATACCGGCGGTATGCCGGTCGTTGACTGAAAAGTTGCATTTGGCTCTTTTCAATGCTTTGGTTATAAATAGCCTTGAACCCCTTCATTCAAGATTGATGCTTTGAGCCTAAAAATTTCTAAAACACCAAAGCCTATCCACAAACAACTCTATAAAGCTTTCATTTGCCATCCACAAATTGTGTTAGAGTTATTGAGTTGAAAAGTAAGATCTTCATCTTATTGTATAAGGAGATCAAAACCTATTGTGAAAGGTTGAAGTTGGAGAGTCTTCGTATCCAAACTCTCGGTTGAAGTTGGAGAGTCTTCGTATCAAAACTCTCGGTTGAAGTCGGAGAGGCCTTCGGATTAAAGCTCTCATGTAAGAAGTTGGCGAGTTCTTCGGATCCAAACTCGTGTGTAACTATTTACTCAAATTGTGGATTAAATCCGGAGAGAGTTTCGGGACTGGATTGCCTCTTGGGAGGATACCAGGATGCATCGGGTGTCGGTATTGTTTTGCTTCTTCTCTTGCACTTAATATTTTTAAATTGCCCATTAGCTTGTGCTAAGTGCTTGAATTGTTAGCTTGACCCTATTCACCCCCCCCCCCCCTCTAGGGTTCCTAAAATTGGTATCAGAGCGAGGACTCTATTGTTAGGCTTAACATCCTTAGAGTAGATCCTTGTTATTTTTCTATGGCATCGTATTCCTCCTACTCCTCCTCCGATAAAGAGGGTTTTACTTCTAGTAGCATAGACAATCATGTTTCTTCTAAATGCAAGAAATGCTCTAAGTGGAAAGCCATGGCTAAACAATCCTTAGAGATTCTTAACAACCTTAATTCTACAAATGAAGAACTTTCTGAAAAGGTTATTCATTTAGAAGAAGCAAATGAGTTTTTGAGAAATAAAAATAATATTTTATTATCTAGACTTGATTCTCAAAACTCATCTTGTGTTTCTTTAAAGAGTTTGAATGAGGCTTTAATTTTGAAAATCAAATCTCTTTCCTCATCAATAGAAGATCTTAAGAGGCAAACTCATGAGCTAAATCATTTGCATGTTTCTTCTATTGACTCTTTAAAGAAACAAAATGATAATTTTATTTCTAGAATTGTTTTATTTGAAAAAGAGAATAATGCTTTAAATGTTAAATTTGATTCTCTTACTTGTATGCATGATGATTTGATATTAGAACATGATATTCTTAAGACCAAATCCAAGCATGCTCACTCTAGAGACATTCATCATTCTAGTATGTCACATGTTCATAACCATGCTCATTCTGATACATGTGCCCACACTACCATTAGATGCTTCTATTGCTCTCGTATTGGACACATGAGCTTTACATGCCCTATTCGTAGGACCTTCACTACCAATGCTAGAGTAAGTGCTATATGGGTCCCTAAAGCTAATAAATGTGGATCCAAGTTTATTTGGATACCAAAGTCTTCATCTAATGTTGTAGGTGAAGCTTCTTGTATCGGGACATAGCACTGAGGAGCGTGTTGGTAGTTGCAAAGCTCAAAGGTCATCTTCTAAGCAATTGCACCAACACAAGTGTGGCCACTAGAGTCACTTTGGTAACATGCTAATCGTTTCTCTTTAAATTGTTTATATTTGTAGAATCTAGCATGTTTCTCTTGATGTCTTGCTACTAGTTCACATTGATATCTGTAGCACCCAGTTTCTAAAATGAGGATAATTTTAAAATTTTATAATTATAATTATTTAATAATGATATTTAAACCATATTATGATTTTTGGTGATTTTTAGTTATTTTAAAAACTATTTAAAATCACGACTTGTGATTTTGATGTTTTGCTAGTGCAACCTTAGAGATTACTTAACCTAGGACTAACCATGATCATGTGAGCCTAGCCATAGGTTTAGAACATCAAGTTAGGGCTTTTTAGCCTAAGGGGTATTTTGGTGATTTACTAGGAAATTATTGGAATTATTGGATTTATGTAAATTATTATTATTTAATTATTGTCATGAGAGTCCCTAACCTAGTTTACCCTAATCTAGAGGTTAGCCACTAACCTAGAGACTAGAGGATGGATATTGCATATTAGTCAAGGTAGGAAAAATATCTAGATATTTTCATATGTGATATTTTCCTTAAAACCCTCAAAAGATCTCAATTTTGGCACAAAGTCCTTGCCTTCACCTTGAAGGAAGGCAAGAGGACACCCCCCTTGCCATGACCAGCCATGGGCACCCCCTAGCATGCCCCCTTCCTATATAACCCCATCTATTTATTCCCATACAAATTTACATGAATTTAAAACCTAGAAAATTCCTTTTTCATCAAACCTTCATAACTTCCTCAAATTTGAACCAAATCACTCCTAGTCTTTTGCATTGGGTTCCTACAACCTATAGGGTGCTAAGGGAGGCTAGCAAGCTGGACACAAGGACTTGGACACCAGCAAGTGGATAGGACACACCCCCTCCTTTTCTTGAAAAACTTGAGTTTTCACTCGACAGGTAATTACCCTCAAACCTTGTTAATACTGTGATTTCTCTTCATAAATTCATGCATATAGGTATACCCTAACTGTGGGTCAAGTTTGGTAGGAAGTAGGTTTGATTTGGTGTCCGTATCGGACACGTATCCATGTTTGAAAAACTGTGTTTGTTGAAATGCCACAAAGAAATAAATTTTGGTTAAATGCAAAACAAATTATATATTTGGGTAGCCCTAGACATGCTGGACACGAAACCCTATGACTGAGCACGACACTGTGTCATTTTCGTATCGAAAATCGACACGGACACGCTGCGCACAGCACACACACAGTGCCCTGCTCACACGTGTCTCGTACTCACTGTACAGAGGACGTGGACACGCCAAAATTGGTGTGGACACGGGGGCAATGTCTGCGAACATGCCCCCAAGGTTTCATGGTGTCTCGTTTTGTATCGGACACGCAATCACCCACGCACTGGACACCTACACGCACGTTCAGTCGAATTTTTGACTAGGACACGAGCCTCGTGTCCCACGCACACGAGTCGTGGACACGTATCAGGCTGACACGTGTGTAGCCCATCATTGGGCGAACACCAGGACACAAGCACGTGGTGTGTCGTGTCCTGTATCGTGAGCACGAGACACTCGACCGCGTGCACGATGCGGTCTGAATGCACGATTTTAGGTCTCTGATACGTGTCTCGTGTCCTTTCTATACGACACGTGGACACGTATCAGGGTGTTGGACACGTACCCTACCCCTAGGCGCACCTAGGGATACGATCACGAGACACGAGGACACGCGTGTCGTATCCTAGAGCTAGGTGCACGCGTGCACGACGCGGTGACAATTCCCTGTGTCAGGGTTTACCCGATTGGGTTTTCAAGAGTTTAGACACGTTGTGTCGTGTCGTAGTGTCGTATCAGGGCCCCTAGACACTAGAGGACACCTAGGGACACTGTTACCAACCCTTGGTTGGGGACCATAGTTGAGTTTAGGGGTTGGTTTTGGGTTTACCCTAACCCACTGTCACAGTATAGTATTTCCAGTTGTTGGTACTATTCCCAGTTTTCAAATTCGATATTCAAAACGATTTTTGATGTTTAACATACATGTAATTGTATGTATACGTATTGTATATACATATATATGTGTTTGTGTGTGTGTAGGTGAAAATTTGGGATATATACATGTGTGTACATATGTATATACATATATGTATATATATAGGTGTGTGTGTGTTATTGTGTGTGTGGGTTTGGTTCCAGTTTCAGTGAACTGGAAACCCCCCCCCCCCCCTTTTTTTGTGTATCAGTAACATCTCTCTCTCTTGTTCACTCTCCATCTCTCTCTCTCTCTCTCTCTCTCTCTCTCTTTATATATATATATATATGTGTGGGGTATATATATATATATATATATATATATATATATATATATATATATATATATATATATATATATAAATGTTAGATATAGTGAGTATATATATATATATATATTATTATATATATTGGTATGTATGGTTATATATATATATATATATATATATATATATATATATATATATATATATATATATATATATATATATTTTATATATATTTTATATATATATATATATATATATATATATATATATATATATATATATATATATATATAAATGTTAGATATAGTGAGTATATATATATATATAGTATTATATATATTTGGTATGTATGGTTATATATATAAATATATATATATATATATATATATATATATATATATATATATATATATATATATATATATATATATATATATATATATATATATATGAATGTATAGATAGGGCATTATAAATATAGTGGTTATGTATTGGTATACATATATAGTATATATTGATATTGTATACATATGGTGGCTATGTATATATATATTACATAGATGTAGGTTTACCTATAGATAGCTATATGTGAACCTATGTGTAGTGACCTATGTGATTAGCCTATGGTCATAGTTACTAGCCTATGGCCATTAGGGGCTAACCCTAATTTGACCAATTGACCCTTGACCTAGGTAGTTGACCTTGTTTGACTAAACTTGACCAAAGTCAACCTTAGGTCAAACTTGACCTAGTTAACCTATATTTGACTTGAAATAACCTAGAATGACTAGTTTGACTAAACCCTAACTAATTTGACCATGGTTGATCTAACCTTGACCAATTTGACTTAGAAATGGCTTGGATGGACTTTAAAGGGCTTGATAACTAAGGTTTGACTAAACCCTAGACTATTAAACTAGTTGATTTATGTTTGACCATATGGTTATGAGGATAGTCCTATGTAATTTAAGATATGTATGGGATTAAGTGGGATAATTAGGAGTTGTGTCATAATTTGGGTTAGCCCTATGGAGTTGACTTAGATTGTTAATGGTTGACCCTTAACCTAATGACCTTGTGACTAGTCTATGTTGACCAAAACCTTAGTTAGTCTAAGTTTGACCTAGATTTGACTAACCTTGACTTGCTTGACCTTGTTTGACTTAGTTGACTTCTTATGACCTAGTATGACTTAAGTTGACCTAGTTTGACATTGGTTGACCTAACTTTGACTAGTTTGACCTGGTTTAACTTTTAAGGTTGACCAGAGTTGATCAAGAGTTAACTTTTGACCAGATTGACCTAGAATCATGTAGTATGCATTGTATACTCTATTTTTACCATTGTGGATATATTGTGACCTGTTTTACTCTAAATAGGACTCTGTGACACCAGTTCGGACATCTATTCATATCAGTTATACAGGGTGACAGGCGAGTACATTCTCTGATCATTTCATACTTGTTAGAATTTATATTCTTGCTCTAGATTACTTTACATGATGCTGTCACGTTATTATCACGGATTGGTACTATATGGATCTTGTCATGCGATGTTATCCCCCTAGGGGTGCATCAAATACAGTTGTCATGTGCTTTTCACAAACATCTTGTATTTTATGTACACCGCTTTCATGTATACTCTTGTGAAATCTTGTACTCTCATGATCACGTGAGCAAACATGATAAAAACCTCTTTTGCAAGGTAACGTAACTTGACTGGATCCTTGTGTATTGATTGGGGAGGGTGAGTAGGAAATGGTTATGTGATCAAAATTCCATCTTGTACAATCTTGTGAAATCTTGTATATGTCCTAACCTGTTTATATAACCATATCATGCTCTAAATCACATGTTACCTACAGTTCTTACTTATCATATATATAGATATTTCCAGTCATCAAATCTCTCTCGTTTTTATATATATATTTCTTTACAGTCCATGTATCTTACTCTATGTATGCTTTACATTTCCCAACATGATATGAACTGCGTGAGATGTATTGTGCTCGTTCCTGTCCTGACTGGACCTGTTGAAAATATTACAGATGATGATGGTGACTGTCCTACCTTCTATAGGACACATGAGGGTGACCTTCAGGAGCCTGAGGAGCATCTAGCTCAGTAGAGGGTGCCTAGTCTAGTCTAGTGTTTATAGTTTTCATTTTGTATCGGATTGTTCCAATTGTTAGTTGTGACTTAGTTATATTTCAGGTCTTGTACTTATTTGTGTTGGACATCTACTTTGTGTGGTGTGATAACTCTATTTATATTCAGTTCTTCATTTCATCTGATTCCATATCATGCTCTATCTTTCCTAGACTTGTGTTTGAGATATAGAGTTGAGATGTCATGTTATACCTCCGTGCGGAGATGACAGGTTTATATATCTTGTTGTTGGATGTTAGATGTTATAGATGACCTATACAGCGTTCTACCGTCGACACTGCGGCGTAGGCTGGACGTACCCACGTTCTCGTGCCCCTAATCAGGGTGCGGGTCGTGACACGTTTTTGTGGTGGCCCATGCAGGTCTGTGTCGCAATTAGTACGATCTCGTAATGATGCTCGACTTAGAGTACTAATTACGAGCCTGCAATTAGGACGTAGGACCTAGGACATGATAGGAGTTTCTCAATCACACCTAGGAAATTTTCGATCTTTTGATTATCATGATTACTTTCCTTGTATTAAATTAACTGTCCTTTTTTGATAAATCTACTTATGTGCCATATTGATCTCTTTGTTTCAATTCGTCTCCAGAATGATGAAGACGCACCCGCAGGCCACTGGATCGAGTAGCTTGCCCGATAGATCTGACCAGGCTGAGGAGGAGGTTCACGAGACTGCCCCCAGTGATTCCACTATCTCGGAGACCCCGGCAGTTGCACAGGGAGGTCTACTACCTCCACACCAGAGGGTTTCGGCCGTTGTTCCAGGGATACTGCCGCCACCACCACCGATACCGATGGATAAATAGCATATGTTCCTTCTCCTTCAGCAGATGATGGAGACTCAGCGGGCCCAGGCAGAGGCATTGCAGCGCCAGTCGGAGGCATCACATCGTCAGATTGAGATGCTGAGGCAGAGCATGGAGAACTCGCATCAGCTTGCACTGGCAGCAGAGGAGAGAGTGGCACCGGGTACGGTGCAGGGCCCTACTGGCCAGCAGCCGTACCAGCAACAGTCCAGGCCGGGGACAGTACTAGACTTTAGGAAGATGAGCTCCAGGGACTTTACGGGCACAGAGGGCATCCTTTATGCAGACGACTGGCTAGAGGATGTGCAGCCGAGCATGGAGCTGGCAGAGCTTCCTAGAGCACTTTGGGTTTCGGCCGCAGCCAGCCGATTCTTCGACATCGTGCTGACATGGTACCGCACGGATCCTCATACGTCGGTGAGAGGGCTGACATGGGAGAACTTCCGGAGGCTCTTCAAGGAGAAGTTCTTTCCAGACGTGGCTCTTACAGCATTGGAGGGCCAGTTCGTGGGTCTAGTGCAGGGGAACTCGTCGGTGGACGAGTATGCAGCAGAGTTCTTCCGCCTTAGCAGGTTCGCTCCCGATATGATCCAGGATGAGGGGCAGAAGGCTCGTAAGTTCCGTAGGGGACTTATTCATGCAGTGCGCACCCGCACCTCGGGACGCCGTGACGCGACGTTCGATCAGATATTGATGGACGCACAGATTGCAGAAGAGGACTTCGGCCTCAAGCCGAAGAGGGGCAGTGATACCTTAGGGGCTAGTTCTAGTGTAGGGCCAGCCAAGTGCCCTCACATATAGCAGAGGCCAGTTCAGCAGCCGTTTCAGGGCCAGGGTCATATACTTCACCAGCAGGCACCCAGGCAGCAACAACACCCTATATGTAACTTCTGTAAGAAGCAAGGTCACGGATGGGACAACTGCAGGAAGAGGCAGGGCCTGTGTTTGCTTTGTGGTTCAGCAGAGCATCAGTTGAGGGAGTGCCCCAAGAACTTGGCACGATTGGCTCAGGCAGCAGCAGGAGCTAGGGCTCCGACAGGGCAGCAGACGGGACCACCGTTGCAGACTCAACAGCAGAGGTTTGTCCAGCATCAGCAGCAGGCCAAGGGAGGCCAGTCGGGGCGAGATTTCGCCATGGCAGTCGATGATGCACAGGCAGAGGGAGAGCTGATTGCAGGTTCCAACCTTTTCGATTCTATTTCCGCATTTGCCTCCTTATAACTGTCTTGAAATTTGATTCTATCTTTTCCTCGTAGTTGATAAATTATTTTCTTCTGAGATAAGTCGTATGGGCTAGGTCGTCTCGATTATGGGATCTAGAGTCTTCTATAGTCATGCTAGCTGGCATAGTGAGGACATATAGTCGAATTTTGGATGTATTTCTCGGGTGTGGGAATTTAAGGTTTTCGCGGCCAAGCATGCGGCAATGCGAAAATTTTAAATACCATGATTCTAGAGGTATGTACCTTAGTCGAGGACTCTGTGAATATCATAGCCTTGCTCACTAGCATGACGAAGATTCCGAGTATCATGATTTTGGACAGACGCATATGATTATCGGACTGTGTGTTTGAGACTGTGATTGTTGGGGTGTTTGACCTAGAAGGAGTATGACCATTTTAATTTCGAGGACGAAATTTTTCTAAGGAGGGTAGACTTGTAGCACCCAGTTTCTAAAATGAGGGTAATTTTAAAATTTTATAATTATAATTATTTAATAATGATATTTAAACCATATTATGATTTTTGGTGATTTTTAGTTATTTTAAAAACTATTTAAAATCACGACTTGTGATTTTGATGTTTTGCTAGTGCAACCTTAGAGATTACTTAACCTAGGACTAACCATGATCATGTGAGCCTAGCCATAGGTTTAGAACATCAAGTTAGGGCTTTTTAGCCTAAGGGGTATTTTGGTGATTTACTAGGAAATTATTGGAATTATTGGATTTATGTAAATTATTATTATTTAATTATTGTCATGAGAGTCCCTAACCTAGTTTACCCTAATCTAGAGGTTAGCCACTAACCTAGAGACTAGAGGATGGATATTGCATATTAGTCAAGGTAGGGAAAATATCTAGATATTTTCATATGTGATATTTTCCTTAAAACCCTCAAAAGATCTCAATTTTGGCACAAAGTCCTTGCCTTCACCTTGAAGGAAGGCAAGAGGAGCCCCCCCCCCCCCCCCCCCTTGCCATGACCAGCCATGGGCACCCCCTAGCATGCCCCTTTCCTATATAACCCCATCTATTTATTCCCATACAAATTTACATGAATTTAAAACCTAGAAAATTCCTTTTTCATCAAACCTTCATAACTTTCTCAAATTTGAACCAAATCACTCCTAGTCTTTTGCATTGGGTTCCTATAACTTATAGGGTGCTAAGGGAGGCTAGCAAGCTGGACACAAGGACTTGGACACCAGCAAGTGGATAGGACACACCCCCTCCTTTTCTTGAAAAACTTGAGTTTTCACTCAAAAGGTAATTACCCTCAAACCTTGTTAATACTGTGATTTCTCTTCATAAATGCATGCATATAGGTATACCCTAACTGTGGGTCAAGTTTGGTAGGAAGTAGGTTTGATTTGGTGTCCGTATCGGACACGTATCCATGTTTGAAAAACTGTGTTTGTTGAAATGCCACAAAGAAATGAATTTTGGTTAAATGCAAAACAAATTATATATTTGGGTAGCCCTAGACATGCTGGACACGAAACCCTATGACTGAGCACGACACTGTGTCATTTTCGTATCGAAAATCGACACGGACATGCTGCGCACAGCACACACAGTGCCCTGCTCACACGTGTCTCGTACTCACTGTACAGAGCACATGGACACGCCAAAATTGGTATGGACACGGGGGCAATGTCTGCGAACATGCCCCCAAGGTTTCATGGTGTCTCGTTTTGTATCGGACACGGAATCACCCACGCACTGGACACCTACACGCACGTTCAGTCGAATTTTCGACTAGGACACGAGCCTCGTGTCCCACGCACACGAGTCGTAGACACGTATCAGGCTGACACGTGTGTAGCCCATCATTGGGCGAACACCAGGACACAAGCACGTGGTGTGTCGTGTCCTGTGTCGTGAGCACGAGACACTCGACAGCGTGCACAATGCGGTCTGAATGCACGATTTTAGGTCTCTGATACGCGTCTCGTGTCCTTTCTACACGACACGTGGACACGTATCAGGGTGTTGGACACGTACCCTACCCCTAGGCGCACCTAAGGACACGATCACGAGACAAGAGGACACGCGTGTCGTGTCCTAGAGCTAGGTGCACACGTGCACGACGCGGTGACAATTCCCTGTGTCCGGGTTTACCCGATTAGGTTTTCTAGAGTTTAGACACGTTGTGTCGTGTCGTGGTGTCGTATCAGGGCCCCTAGACACTAGAGGACACCTAGGGACACTGTTACCAACCCTTGGTTGGGGACCATAGTTGAGTTTAGGGGTTGGTTTTGGGTTTACCCTAACCCACTGTCACAGTATAGTATTTCCAGTTTTTGGTATTATTCCCAGTTTTCAAATTCGATATTCAAAATGATTTTTGATGTTTAACATACATGTAATTGTATGTATACGTATTGTATATACATATATATGTGTTTGTGTGTGTGCAGGTGAAAATTTGGGGTATTTACATGTGTGTACATATGTATATACATATATGTATATATATAGGTGTGTGTGTGTGTGTGTTATTGTGTGTGTAGGTTGGTTCCAGTTTCAGTAAACTGGAAACCCCCCCCCCCCCCCCCCCCTTTTTTTGTGTATCAGTAACATCTCTCTCTCTTGTTCACTCTCCATCTCTCTCTCTCTCTCTTTCTCTCTTTATATATATATATATATATATATATATATATATATATATATATATATATATATATATATATATATATATATATATAAATGTTAGATATAGTGAGTATATATATATAGTATTATATATATTTGGTATGTATGGTTATATATATGTTTTATATATATATATATATATATATATATATATATATATATATATATATATATATATATATATATATATATATATGAATGTATAGATAGGGCATTATAAATATAGTGGTTATGTATTGGTATACATATATAGTATATATTGATATTGTATACATGTGGTGGGTATGTATATATATATTACATAGATGTAGGTTTACCTATAGATAGCTATATGTGAACCTATGTGTAGTGACCTATGTGATTAGTCTATGGTCATAGTTACTAGCCTATGGCCATTAGGGACTAACCCTAATTTGACCAATTGACCCTTGACCTAGGTAGTTGACCTTGTTTGACTAAAGTTGATCAAAGTCAACCTTAGGTCAAACTTGACCTAGTTAACCTATATTTGACTTGAAATAACTTAGAATGACTAGTTTGACTAAACCCTAACTAGTTAGTTTGACCATGGTTGATCTAACCTTGACCAATTTGACCTAGAAATGGCTTGGATGGACTTTAAAGGGCTTGATAACTAAGGTTTGACTAAACCCTAGACTATTAAACTAGTTGATTTATGTTTGACCATATGGTTATGAGGATAGTCCTATGTAATTTAAGATATGTATGGGGTTAAGTGGGATAATTAGGAGTTGTGTCATGATTTGGGTTAGCCCTATGGAGTTGACTTAGATTGTTAATGGTTGACCCTTAACCTAATGACCTTGTGACTAGTCTATGTTGACCAAAACCTTAGTTAGTCTAAGTTTGACCTAGATTTGACTAACCTTGACTTGCTTGACCTTGTTTGACTTAGTTGACTTCTTATGACCAAGTATGACTTAAGTTGACCTAGTTTGACATTGGTTGACCTAACTTTGACTAGTTTGACCTGGTTTAACTTTTAAGGTTGACCAGAGTTGATCAAGAGTTGACTTTTGACCAGATTGACCTAAAATCATGTAGTATGCATTGTATACTCTATTTTTACCATTGTGGATATATTGTGACCTGTTTTACTCTAAATAGGACTCTGTGACACCAGTTCGGACATCTATTCATATCAGTCATACAGGGTGACAGGCGAGTACATTCTCTGATCATTTCATACTTGTTAGGATTTATATTCTTGCTCTAGATTACTTTACATGATGCTGTCACGTTATTATCACGGATTGGTACTATATGGATCTTGTCATGCGATATTATCCCCCTCGGGGTGCATCAAATACAGTTGTCATGTGCTTTTCACAAACATCTTGTATTTTATGTACACCGCTTTCATGTATACTCTTATGAAATCTTCTACTCTCTTGATCACGTGAGCAAACATGATAAAAACCTCTTGTGCAAGGTAACGTAACTTGACTGGATCCTTGTGTATTGATTGGGGAGGGTGAGTAGGAAATGGTTATGTGATCAAAATTCTATCTTGTACAATCTTGTGAAATCTTGTATATGTCCTAACCCGTTTATATAACCATATCATGCTCTAAATTACATGTTACCTACAGTTCTTACTTATCATATATATAGATATTTCCAGTTATCAAATCTCTCTCGTTTTTATATATATTTCTTTACAGTCCATGTATCTTACTCTATGCATGCTTTACATTTCCCAACATGATATGAACTGCGTGAGATGTATTGTGCTCGTTCCTGTCCTGACTGGACCTGTTGAAAATATTACAGATGATGATGGTGACTGTCCTACCTTCTATGGGATACATGAGGGTGACCTTTAGGAGCCTGAGGAGCATCTAGCTCAGTAGAGGGTGCCTAGTCTAGTCTAGTGTTTATAGTTTTCATTTTGTATCGGATTGTTCCGATTGTTAGTTGTGACTTAGTTATATTTCAGGTCTTGTACTTATTTGTGTTGGACATCTACATTGTGTGGTGTGATAACTCTATTTATATTCAGTTCTTCCTTTCATCTGATTCCATATCATGCTCTATCTTTCCTAGACTTGTGTTTGAGATATAGAGTTGAGATGTCATGTTATACCTCCGTGCGGAGATGACAGGTTTATATATCTTGGTGTTGGATGTTAGATGTTATAGATGACCTATACAGCGTTCTATCGCCGACACTGCGGCGTAGGCTGGACGTACCCACGTTCTCGTGCCCCTAATCAGGGTGCGGGTCGTGACAATATCCTTCAGTTGCCTTCTATATAAATCAATGTGAGATACAATACTAGCATGCTTAGTTAATTTTCTTATTAATTCTTTTATCTAGCATGACTAGTTACTCGGCTTAAATGATTGGTTTACACTATGTAGTTTATCACTCATTTTCTATTAAGTGTGACACATTTGATTTATGCATGGTTGTTATTCTTAATCTCTATATTATGAAGCATGCATATTACTCTAGTCCATAGGAGCTTGTTTTTTATTTGAGTTAATATGATTTTAACTCTCCGTCTTTAAAGTTTTTGAAATAGTTACTTCTTACTGATTTCTCCTTAATATGTAATATTTACTTTAAATCGGTATTTGTGAATATATATGTTTAGCACAAGCTTCTTATCACTTGACAAGTATACACTTATACTTCCATTTTAACCTTGTGCTTACATAATATATTCATTATTGATTCTCATATTTTATTTTGATTAAACCTCCTATGAATCAATTATGTTTTTGCCTAATAAAGCTTATTATATGTGTTTGAATTTGTGATAGTTTTTCAAACATTCATTAAGGATACATGACTATGTTCATTAATATTTCCATTTACATGTAGATCATGTACTTCTTATGTTGATATTTTTTAGTATAAATATCTTTATTTGGGCATATGAGTTAAGCAAAAGTTTTATATTGACTTGAAGAGTATTTAAATATACTTGTTACCTTCAAAATTGTGCTTATCTCATACCTTAGCTATTGATTCCTTTGACCAAATTTGTTCTTCTTGAATCAATTAGCTTCTTCCTTAAAGTCTTCTTTTGATGATATCTTCTTGACTTTTTGGTTGGCATTATGGATACATGTTCTTAATTGATTTTTGATCTTTTCATTTATGCCTATTCGTGATATATATAGTTTCATATATATAAATGATTCATAAGTTTTGATATTTATTTGTTTTATACCTTTAAGTTAGGATGTTGAGAGGAAATGTTTATTAATGTCTTGCTCATGACTAATTATGGAAGTTCATTTAAGAATTACATGATTTTGTGCTTTGTCTTGTTTTTATATTTACCTCTGTTTTTAGTGCACATTTTCAAATCTATATCTTCTATATACTCCTATTGTGCACTATGAAAGCATTTTCGTAAAATATGATTCTTGATATCTTTAGCACATTTATAGCTTTCTTGATCTTAATGATCTTTCCTTGCTTATTCCTTGGATTTATGCTTATTTTGAATTATTATTATTGCCCAATGATTTTTGTAGCACATGAGAATACATGTAATTGATACATCATATTTCTTATGACTTTAGCTACTATGGTTTGAGCTTTTGTGTTAAGATTTTTCATTTCTAGATAATACACTTATTTCATAATGGCTATAATATCTTGCATTCTCTAGATCGATATATTATTTCATTATCTTGGACCAATCTCAATACTTGGCAAAGAGATTTATTTTATTATGTTTTCATGAGTATCTCTTTTGGTCTATACTTGATAAGAGATTAATTCAATTTTTTTTTGTTATCTTATACTCTTATCCTTGCTTAATAAAGAATCTACAAATCATTTTGACCATTCAAAATATATTTTATTTATTTAGAACTCTTTGCTTAAGCAAGTATTTTTTAGTGTTAGTGACTTAAGATTTAATGAGCACATTTATCTTGTTAATGGCTTCCCTCATTAATCTTATTTGGATTATATAGTTTGCTTATTTGTGATATATTATTAAGCTATTTTGGCTCACTTTCACACATCTAACTATATCCCTATACTTCTATCTATATATGATATGCTAGTTTACAAAAATAAGATTTGTGATATGCTTGATCTCTAAAACTAGTTTTACAAATTCTTTATTAGATCTTGTTTTCTCTTAGAGGTTTGTGATTCCTTGTTTTAACTTTCTTCCATACTAGTCATTAGCAAGTCTCTCTTAAATTTCTCTCACTTTTTGAGTCATGGTTTTATCGTATTATCATTACATCTCTTTAGATTGAATGTGTGATCATTTTGAGATCGACTCTTTTCCATATTTTTCATTGATCTGTAAGATTCTTTATAAATATGGATTTTGAATTTTCTCTTGATGAGATTTATCATTGGATCATGTTTATTCATTTGTTTTCTTTATGAATGATCATAATGATTAAGTAGTCTTAAATTATCTAGTTATGAGATTATCAAGTTAATTTATTACTCTACTTTGACTACTCATGGTTTATCACATATGACATTTGCTATTTGAACTTTATGGGTTATTAATTTACCATTAGAAAGGTTTGGATTTATCCATTGTTGGATAAATATGTGATACAACATACCTAGTCCATGCAAAGTAATAAATTTGTTGATTCTTTCTTGATTAGATAATCATGGACATGATATTTGAGGTTTATCTCTATTTTATTTTTGAGCAATATTTTGACTCTCATCATGATTGATTTAACTGTCCTTATTCTTTTTCATGATGACATCTTTTGATTACATGTGCTAAATTGGAATAATCTTTTAATTTCTCATCTTTAGTAAGTATTAATTGGATATCTCTTCTTGACTAAAGATGACATTATTTATTTTATGACGATTTTATAGCCTTATATGCATTGAGCAAGGGGGAGAAATCCATAGTTGATTTACCCCTAGATTTTAATGCTATAAGTGCTTTGAAACTAGTTATGCATATTTTGAGGGGGAGCAAATTAATTGTTTTAATTCATCTATATCCTCTAATATGTCGTATACATAGTTTATCATGGACCCATATTTTCTTCATTTTCATATCTTATTGATTGAGGTCATGATATTTTTATTTTGAAAGGTTTATGAGAGTGTATGTGATTGTCCTTATTAACTTATCTCTCTCTTTCATATGGGTTAAATATGTCATCTTGCTAATATTAACTTTCAGATCTATTCTTGATGAATATTATGCTTTCGTTAATTTGGCTTTTCTTTCATGCTTAATTGATTTGGCTTTCCTTGTTGAGGACTTATCCAAAATTCATGATTTTATCACCTTTGGTAGTACTTTGAAGGGGAGCATTCAAGTCGACTGAATTTCTCTTTCTCAAGTATTTTTTTCATTTACCTTCATGTTTATCTAAAGGGTATTTATATAGCATGATAAGGTAATTGAGTTCAAATGCATGAACTTGGATAAGCATATAGATTTTGCAAATAATGAGATTACTTTATATCAATTGCAATTTTTACATTGATCATTCTTTTATTTTGTTCCACTATTTATTTGTGGACAATTATGATTATTAATGGTTTCCTTCATCAATGTTTCAAGTTTACATCTTTTCAATTGGTATCAAGTTTATTTTATGTCATATCTCAATTGGTATCTATTAGTTGCAATTATCTATTCCTCATGGCTTTTTTAAACAAACAAAAATTTAGTTTTTTAATTAATATTTAATAATTATATGTCTAGCTAAAATAGTCAATAATTAATAGATAAATTTTATATTATAACTTTTAGGTTAACATTTATAACAATTATGTGTTAAAAATATATATTTGGGGGGTAAGCCTACCGGGGTTATCACATCGCCATTCAATATCCACTTTCAACAACCATCCAAACAACCCAAATACTTTTTTCTCCACTTTCACAACCATCCAAACACCAAACTCATTTTTCTTCCACTTGCAGCAGACAAAAAGTACTCTATCCAAACACATTTTGGAAAGTGCCACTTTCAACTGCAACTCATCATGACGTAAGTGTCACTTTCACACTTTCAAAGAGTTACATCTATCCAAACAGCCCCTTATACTAATCAAACGAAACATTCATGACAAAACTCCACATAAATTTTGTAGACAAAATATCCAGAATTACATACAAATTTCTAGAATAGTAAAATATGGTCTACACAAAACGCTACACTGCCACAAAATAGACGAAAACATAATTTTGGATAAAAAAAATATCGGGATAACGTTTTATCATGAATCCAAACTTTTAGATACTATTATTTATGGTTTCTACCTAGGGGGATGTTGTATCTAGTTTTTATCAATGTCATATAAAAATATACGACGGAAAATAAATGTACTTACCTATGTACGGAACGTGGACCGCTTGTGTGTCACAAAATTCAGTCCGTGCACCTCCTCGAAAAACGTTTGTACGGAGGAAAATATTGATAGAATATATAGGATATTATATACCAAAATGACGGGAACGAACAGAGATTCATAATGGAAAAAGTTGCGTAGAATATGTAGGCTATTATATAACAAGTGGTTTGGTGTGCACACCCAATTCTTTGCACATATTTCGTAGACATCACTATGTTCTGAACACATCGTCGTGCGACAGAGATTTGAGGGGTCAAAACTCCATAAAATATTATGTTAAAATATGAAAATGAAAGCTAAGAGATAAAGGAAGATTTTTGGTAAAAAACTTGAGGCACGTACCGATTGTTTTCATGGTGCAAAACGTTGTTCAAGTCAGCACTACCCACTAGTCCCATTCTGAAATCACCTTCAGTCCAACGAGTTTGTGATGTAGTTTTGGGATAGGAAATAAAGGACTGTAGGGAGTTGGGAGGGGGAAGGTTGTGGCAAATTTTTAGGAAAAATGAGGTAGTAGATAGGTGATTTTTGCAACTAAAAGTGGTGGTCACCACTTAATTCCGAAAATACATATAAGCCAAAGTTGTTTGTTGTCCACACATTTGTGTGTGCACCACATGGCTCAAGTAAGGACTTGATTACGGTCTACTATGTCTTGTGCAAGTGTGGACCAAGTTTGGGCTTGATCGGAGTTGATTTGGATTGGTTTGGATGGCCTACACTAGTCACTAGCACCACCCGAATTAGACTAAAATTAAACTTAGCTAAAATGCCCCTAGCCAAGTCAAAAACCTATGCCACACATAGTATTGTCTATAAATTATTAACCTTATATATATATATATATATATATATATATATATATATATATATATATATCCAAAGATTTTATTTATAAAGGTTAGTAATAGAATTAATAAATATAAACTTTTTTTATTATGAGATCATTGATTATTTAAACAGACAGAAATACAAATAGGTTGTATAGATTTATACATATGTATCGAATATATATGTATTCTAGTATTTTAGAAGTCTATTTTTAAATGCTATAATATATTTTAAAGAATAGATATGTATAATTATATATTATATTTTTAACTAATAGTTGAGCATTCAGTATATATGTAATATGAGTAGTATATATATACTATGACGCAAAATATATATTTACATTATTTTCAAAATATTCTTTAGATTTATCATTTAGTTACATAGTGTTTTTTAGAAAAGAAATTAAAAAAGAAGAAAAAAAAACAACACACACACAGAAAATCTTGCGAGATGAAACCCAAGCCAATACCCATACCCGAACACACATATATACATTATTACCTATATTAATATATATAATAAATTAATATATATATATATATATATATATATATATATATATATATATATATATTTGTTCTTAATACAAATAAATAAAAATATGTATATTAATTTGATTATAAATACATATATATTTTATTTATATACCTTAATTTGTATATTTAACAAATATAGATAATACCAAAATCTATTAGTTAAAATATATAATTACTATATATAAAAATATTAACTAATATATTTTGTTATTCTATATCCTAAATTATATAAATTAACTGATAGATTAAACCAATCTAAAAAAAATTAAACCAAATCAAAATAAAAGATAAACCAAATCTAACTAAATACCAAACCCAAAAAAAAAAAAAAAAAATTAGTATTTTGCTACAACTCTGATGGCGGAAAATCTCAATCTGATTTATTTTGTATTTTTAATTTAACACTTTTGTTTTTTCCGCCATCTAGTTGGCTAACATTTTCGTTCTCTCATATTTCTCTTAACTATTTTCGTTTGATC
Source organism: Iris pallida (assembly GCA_029216955.1). Classification (NCBI taxonomy): domain Eukaryota; kingdom Viridiplantae; phylum Streptophyta; class Magnoliopsida; order Asparagales; family Iridaceae; genus Iris; species Iris pallida. The sequence goes on from JANAVB010043017.1 coordinate 2,918,769, forward strand.
TAATTTACACACATTACTTTTGGTATAGTAAATTTTCTGTATATTTTTGGACTGAATATATGTTTGATTAAATAATATAATATAATTATGTAATATCAAAGTTTCAGAATTTTATACAAATTTATTAGAAAAATTATAGAAAATTGCTTCCTAATGAGAAATTCATAATTGGTCTGCAAAATTAAAAAGTAACGTTCATATGCAAATTAGTTTTCCTCCAGAAGTCCCTTCCCTCCAAATTTCCATGAACTGAAACGAAGATAACAGTAATCGTCATAACTTTAACAATTTCCTTCCATTTCGGTCTACTAGTTTTCCTCCTCCCATTAACATCTACGAGGACTAAAAATAAAAAGAAAAAAAAACTATAAACAGGTGGGGGCCCTCACTCATACAGAGAACTCCGGCCGCCACGTCATATCCGAAAATTCTGGAGCCCCGCAGTTGGCGTCGTCGAAGTCGAACAGCCCTCCGTCAAACAAAACGCCGTTATCATCCGCATCCGCCCCGTTAACGCTGTCGTCCGACCCGAACTCCAGATGGAACTCCTCCAATCCCCATATCGGCTCGCCGGCGTCTCCGGCCGCAACGGCGGCGCCGACAAGGCCTCCGCAGTCGGAACTCTCGGCCGGAGGGAGCCCGAGCTCGTCATCGGAGGCTTCCAGAAGGAAGCCGAGGTCCGGCTGGTGCGGGTACGGGTCCGGAGTCGGGACCGAGACCGGATCGGAGGGGACCGCCGTTGCTATTTCTTCCTCGAAGCTCCTCATGACGGAGTCGAGGTCGTCGACAGCCGGATCCGGGTCCGACCCGTCCCTGTCGGGTTCGGACTCGAGGATCTCGAACAGGTCCGCCCGGATCCGCTTCACGTCCAGCGAGTCGATGGAGGACTCCTCGACTCCGTCGTCGTCGTCATTTCTGCTTCTTTTCTTGCTGTCCATCAAAGCAGAGGAGAGCGCAGAAGTTTGATGGATATTTTGGGAAGGAAAATGTAGGGGTATAATGGGAAGAGAGAGAGAGTATGTGTGTGTTTTGGGAAGGAGTTTGATATTGGGTTGGGGTTTATATAGGGATGAATTTTTTTTTTTCAAAAAAAGTATAATAATTGGGGAAGTGACGTGGAGTCGAGGACTATGGGCGCGTGTCGATCGGGAAAAGCTGTCTATCTGTAGCGGACGTGTCGAGTCCTCCGCTCTGAATTTAAAATCGGTTGAGTGCTATATTTGGCGTCCGCTGCAGGATTAAACTTGATTTGGAATCCGGGTTTGGGGTCCGGGAGCGGGTGGGGGGACCACGACTGCATCAGCGGCCTTCGTGCCCAACCTAATCGGCGTGTTTATCGGTGAGAGTTGTTCGTTCTGGATTATGTATGTTTACGAAACGGCCCTTAACTTCCTCTTATTTTGCAGTTAGCTGGACTGTCCTAGTTATGCAAAATAATGGTTTTATGTAAATATTTCATTAAGATTTTGTTAGGTACGATGGTTGACTACGTTTGTTTCTTCTGTTTATAGATATTTTACAAAAAAAATGTTTAACTTGCATATAAATATTTCTTCTGTTTATAGATATTTTTACAAAAAAAAAAAGTTTAACTGTGTATAAACAGAATAATGCTATGAAAGATACATTTTTATTAACATATTTCATAGCTATACAGATATACATATTTTACAGCAGTCACATAGGTGTGGCAGTCATAGCCACGCAGATCTAGCAGTACATTATTGGATGTTCAGAAAAATCTTAAAAAAGAGATAATAATTGAAATCCACTGTTTCACTACCACATTAGTATAAGTATGGTGTGTGTCAAAAAATGTATTTACATAGCATTATTGATATAAATATGTCATTTATATATAAATATTATTGAATTAGCTAGGTGTATTAAGTTGGGAAAATATTACTTTTTTCTCAATTAATTGGTCAGAGAAAGGGAAAAAAAGAAGTCAACTATTACTACAATGCCTTCGTCCAAATCGCAAATACTTTTGTAGTTGACATAAAATTCCAATTGCATATGACCTCGTCATTTATAGGAAATTAACAAATACAAATGTTTTGATAATTAGAAGAAGAAAAAAAAAAATGGAGGCACGTATCAATGCAACTAATGGGAAATTGTTTGGTAACGTCTCATTGTGCATAAGCTTAGTTCCATTATATTAAACACTAACTAGTTTGTCTTTCTCTATTGTTTTTGGCTTCAACAATAAAATAACAAAGGCATGTCCCATGACGGCAGCTAACATTTTGAGCTTTAGATTCTACAGATGCTTGACCAATACTTTGGCATTTATTGACGTTTGCTTGCTTTGTTTGTGAGATTTAAAAGTTCTTCAAAGTTTGTGGTACTATTTTTTATTTTTTATTTTTTTACTCTTTCATATCACCTTCATGATATATCATGATATTATTGGTGGAGAATTAACACATATAAGTGCTATGTAACAGTCTGGCCCACTTAATAATTTCTCATGGTCGATTCAAACATTTTCAATGCAAAATTCATGAACTGTAAGATTTTTTTAAAAAAAACTTGTACTTTCTAGGTAGAAAGTATAGGCAAATTGTTATTTGTAAATATAATCCACCACGAAAAACTAGATCTCGTGTAGGACCTGTTTGATAAATAGTAAGTAGTAAAAAATAATTTGAAATTGCACTTTCCAAAAGTTGAAATTGCATATATTTTATGCACTTTTTTCCCCATAATTTATAACTTGTTTGATTAGCTTAGATAGTGAAAATGTACACGGGTACATATAACCTCCTTTGGTTTGCAGAAAGAAAATGGAAAGAAATAATTTTTCTCTTTCCTTTTCTTTGTTTAGAAAATTACAATTTTTGTTAGCTTTTTTTTTTTGGTGTTTGAAAACACCCAAAAAAATTGAAAGAAAAAATGAATAATTGAAGGTGGGATAGTAAAACCATGGGACTAAAGGCCCGTTTGGTAAACCGTATTTGGAGGTGGAATTTAGATTTTTATGGATTTGGAGACAAATTCATGGAATCCTATGTTTGGTTGGAGATGGATTTGGATATGGAAAGTATTACAAAATCCAAAACTTGAATTTGGTTGGATTTTGGAGGAAAAAAAAATTATTCTTTAATAATTTCGTTAAAATATTATTATTTAATAATTTTGTTAAAATTAGTAAATTAAAAATTAGTTAATCTTTAATAATTTCGTTAAAAATTAGTTAATTAGTTAATTTCGTTATAATCATAATTATTAATTTATTAGTATTATTATAATAATAATTAATAATATTTTATTATTTAGTTAATAAACATAATTTACTAGTATTATTATATTATTATTATAATATTAATTAATAATTTATTAGTATTATTATAATATTAATTAATAATCATATCCTATGTTTAGTATTATTAATTAAAAAATTGGTTAATTAGTTAATTAGTTAATTTTGTTATAATCATATTAATTATAATATTAATTAATAATTTATTAATAACTATTTTATTATAATCTTAATTAATAATATTTTAATCACAATTAGAATCATATTTTATAATAATTTAATTAATAATTTACTAATCATAATAATATTAATTATAATTACAATTTTTAATATATTTAATTTATAGTTAATTAATCGTTAATTATTAATTATTAATTATTAATTATTAATTTATAATTACTTAATTATTAATTATTAATTTATAATTACTTAATTATTAATTTATAATTACTTAATTATTAATTTATAATTACTTAATTACTTAATTATTAATTTATTACTTAGTTATTAATTGTTAATTATTAATTTATAATCGTTAATTATTAATTATTACTTAATTATTTAATTATTACTTAATTTTTAATTACTTAATTATAATCGTTAATTAATAATCGTTAATTATTAAATGTTAATTATTAATCGTTAATTATTTAATTATTAATTATAATTGCTTAATTTATAATTGTTAATTATTAATTATTACTTAATTATTTATTACTTAATTATAATTACTTAATTATTAATTATTAATTATTAATTATTAATTTATAATCGTTAATGATTAATAATTAATTTATAATCGTTAATTATTATTTATTAATTTATTAATTATTTAATTTATAATTACTACTATTAATCGTTAATTATTAATTATTTAATTTATAGTTATTAATTATTAATCGTTAATTATTAATTATTAATCTTTAATTATTAATCATTATTTATTTAAAAATTAACTAATCATTAATTATTAATTTTATAATTAGTAATAGCTAATCGTCAATTATTAATTACAAATCATTAATTACTAATCGTTAATTATTAATTTTATAAATAATAATAACTATAATTAATCATAATTAATTAATAGCTTAATTATTGATCATGACTATAATTTAATTATTAATCATAAACCAAATCATATGTTTGGTTGGAGTTGAATTTGGAGTTGAATTTGAATAGTAAAATCCATGATTTGAATTTGGAGAATTTTCAAATCCAAATCTAAATAGTAAAATCCGGTTACCAAACAAGTCCTGGAATAACCATTCTTTCTTCTTGGCAATCAATTTTTTTACTGATATTTTTTCTACTTTGTAAGTAATTTTGTTCACCCATTAAAGTAATTTTGCATGTTTAATACTTTTTTTTTTTTTTTACATCTTTTGAGTTCAACCTGAAAATAGAAAAGATGTTTGCAAATATTTTTGTTTTTTTGCTGTTTGGAGGAATCCACCCAACTCTGACCGTCTAGATGCTCATATGGAATTGGGCCCATAGGCCATTCTAACCCGCCAAGCCAACTCGCACTCGTGACGAGCCGCCGGCAGGGCACCCACGTGACTCTCACGTGCATCTCACGTGAGCAGGGAGACCAGCCACCCACCGGTGCCGCTCCTCAGTCCTTTGCAACGTACGTGCCAGCCACCGCTCCAAGATCCTAAACCTGTCGGTCCACGTGGCAGCAGCTCCGAACGGTGTGGGCCCCACGGAAGAAGAACAAGACGTGACCGACAGCGGAAACGCGGGCCCTGTCGTCCATTTCCAAACGTATGGATTTAATTGTTTCTCGAATTTTTTTTCCAACCTATTTTCCGGTAAGCGGTGCGGTCACCGCCCCAGTTGGCCGACTGCAAATTCCGCTACAGTCTTCCGTGCTGGATAATTTTTGGAGGCGGTAAGTTTTCGCTTATTCTGACCGTAAATTGTGTAGACCGCCTTGCTTCGCGGGAATATATCGTCTCGCGTTTCGCAACTCGAGACTTTATGTCTCGGTGACGCAGGTCACGTGAAAGTGTTGGCTGGGTGTCTCACGTGACTCGTGGGTCCCACTACAGGTAGGATTAGGTTTCCGGTGCCTTTCTCACGTGTCAGACTCTCCCAGACAGAAACCGGACCAACTGAATGCACCCAAACTCTCACTCTTCTATGACATGTGGGGTCTACGCCAACCATATTGTTAACCATATATGGGTGAGCATTTCGATTTTGTACCAAAAGTCGATCCCAATCAAACCTGATAAGAGATTAAGGTTGTGTTTGGTTCACTGTAATGTAATCGTAATCGTAATGGAATTGGATTTGTAATGGAATTGTGTTTGTAATGTAATGGAATTACAATTACATTATCATGTTTGGTTAGAACATGTAATTAAATCATGCAACGTAATACCAATTACATTCAAATGTTTGGTTTAACATGTAATGTAACCAAATAATAATTATTATTTGTATTATTTTGACAAATATACCCTTAATATTTATATGTATAGTTTTGATTTGCATTTGGAAATTATTATTTTCATTTTAAGTTCTTTTGGTATATTTTGCATGTGATTCATTTCTTTGATGCTTAATATTTTGATTTTTCTTTTTGGTAAATTTTAGGTTTTTATGCAAAGTTTTGATTTTTTTTTTTTTTAATTGATTGTTTTGGTTTGAATTGGGATTTTTCTATAATAAATTTTGGTGGTAAAATTTGGATTTTATTCAAAAAAATTAGTAGAAAATATAGAAATTCATTGCTTAAACTAGAATTTTGGATCACCAATAGTGTGTTGTTTGATCAACGAGGTTCCATTTCGTTCCTATTGCAGACCTACGACCGGCCCTACATTGAGCAATGGCTGAACTCCGGCAGCTGGACGTGCCCCAAGACCCAACAGGTCCTCGCCAACCTCACCGTCACCCTGAACCGCCTCGTCAGCATGATCTCCCGCTCGGCATGACCGTGCCCTCGCCCAACAGCAACCTCGACGGAGCCCTCGTCACCGCGGACGAGCGCATCGAGCTCGAGCTCCGGCCGGCGACGAAGCGCAGAGGATGGAGGAGGAGACGTCCGGCCGGCGACGAAGCGCAGAGGATGGAGGAGGATACGGGGCCAAAGGTGAGTGTAAGCAGCGAAGGAGGATGAGGAGGAGGCGGCGGCGGCACCGGAGGGGGCGGACGGTGGAGGCAGCGGAGAGGAAAGGGAGGAGTGAATTTTTTTTTTTTAGATCTAGGTCATTTCTCTTTCTTTGGGATCCTGATCGGGATTTTGTGGGTTAAAATTTGTTAAAAGGGTAAAATTGTAATTTAAGATTTGAGGATGTAATGTAATTAGGATTACATAGGTTTTATGATGTAATTGATTTGAATAGGAATAGATGTAATGTAATCAAGTTTGTAATTGCTATTACATTACATCTAGAAAAAATTTGTCCAACCAAACATCTGAATTGGAATTACGATGTAATGTCGATTACATTACGTTGTTCAACCCGGTGAACCAAACGGGGCCTAAGTTTGGTTTGAAAAAAAAAGGACGCTATTTCGACTTTGAAATATTATAATTTTATTTAGTTTTTATTTTGGATTTCGATTTCGGCATAAAATTAAAGACTGAATAATATTTGTTCAATTATATAAATATCATTAATTTTATGCATATGTTGTAATTAAAATGTGTACATTTTAAAAATAACAAATTTATTTATGTGTTTTTAAACCAAATTTTGATAATTTAACAAATATGGCACATTTGGTTCGCGGAGAGCCTTGAGAAAGAAAGTGATTCCTTTCATTTGTTTGGAAATCAAAGAAAATGAGGAGGAAATGAATTTGATTCCAAAGAGGACGGAAAATAGGAAGAAAAACTGGTTCTTTCCATCAATCCAAGGATTCATTTTTTTTCTCTAATGATTCATTTTTGCTCCCAATTTTTTTGGTTTTTTTTCAAACACCGGAAAGAAAATTGATTAGAATTATAAATTTTTAAAGGAAATTAATATCAAAGAATCAATTTCTTTTCCTTTCCACGAACCAAACAGGCGCTAGTCTAACTTTGGACCCAAACAAAACAAATGTGCATATATAAATTATATTTTTTTAATATCATTTAACCACGATTTCAATTTTAGGCCCTACTTATTATACATTAAAATTAGTCCAACCGAATAAACTGAATCATTATTCGGTTCTGTGCGGTTTCAATTTTGGCTAATTTCGCTTCGATTTCGATTGTGGATTTTTAAAATTTTGGTTATTTTGATTTTGACTATTTCGACACGGTTGAAACAGAATAAACCGAAAGTTCCAAGATCTTACTCGGAGACAAAATGTGACTAATATGAATAGGGTCAAGTTTCAAAATTTGGACCCATAGTTATGGATCGAAGTCTAAAAGCTTTCGTATGTGGTTTTTGAAATGTTTGGCGACTTGCGTACTATTCCAATTGTCTCTAGATGGATTTCTTTGGTCGATAGTATTATAAGAATATTTTGTCCAAGTTCTCTAGTGATAGTGGAACGGACAGCTTGGGGGACAACAAGGTTCGAGTCCCCTAATCGTGTGTGTAGAATTTTAAAAAATAGAAGCAAATATCTTTATTTAAAATATACAAACTAACATATATTCTTTTTCTTTTTTAAAAACACTAGCAAATATTTTTTTTTCTTTCATCCTTTGTATCAAACAAATAAAATTTAAGAGACATATACTCCTATTTTTGACTGATTTACAAAAGAATGGAAGTATTAATTTTTTTTAAAATAGTGAAAGTATATACTAGTTTCGATATTTTAATATAAATATTTGCAAAAATATTCCTAATAAGTAAGAAACTGTTGTCAAAAAGGTTTCCAAAGTTATTAATTACTAAACGTTTTTGTTCTCCTTCCAAGAAAAAGAGGAAAAAAAAAAACCTCCAATAAACAATTTTAAATCCAACCTTAATTGCTAAGGCTTATAACAATTATGATCGCTTCGTAAAAGCCCTGAGGATATCTAACCTACAATTTGAATCATAAGATGATGGTTGATCCATGCTGATCACCCAAAATATATATTAATAAATAAATTGATTCAGAACTAAAAAGTGATAAGAATGCATTGATGTACCTACTAACCATCATCTTAGAATCCAAATCTGGATGAGACATCTTCATAATTCAAATGCTAATTTTTGAATGTTTTTAAAATCCTAATTTTAATTAAGCCTAAAAGTAATATCATAAAGTATTTAGCTATATATTTTTTTGTATATTTATTTGATAAGCTAGCTCATTTTTGGATCAATTGACAAATAGAACATGTTTTCAATATAGGTACTAGCAATAATTTTTTTATTCAAATGCATTTTTGTTTGAATCATCTTTATTTTTTAAAAACTCTTTTTTTAGTTGTTATGATTTTGTTAAAAAATATACCAAGTTATCTTTTCCAAGTTCCAACCTTATATTTATTTTCCGCAAAGGTTACATGTTTCTGGCATTGAAAAACCATTTTAACAAAAAAAAAAAAAAAACACATAAAAATAACTTTAAAATCACATTTATCCAAAAAAAACTTATTCTTTACTTGCTAATTAAAGTTTTGTTCAACAATATATAAAATTATTTATTGAAATATATATTCTTTTCTAGTAGAGGCTATATATTTTTGGATATAAAAGCTATTTTCAAATATAAAATAGAGATGTAAGGAATTAAACCTTGTACCTCCCATATGCAAAACAAACATTTTGCCACTTGAACTACATTACTAGATTGTCATATTTAGATATGCATTATAAAAATATTATAACAACAAACTTGCAAAATTAAGGGCCCTCTATATTGGAGGGCTCTGTTCGGTCGATCCAGATGAACATGTTCAGGGTCGATCCTGTAGTTGTCTCTATATCCTTATTATAGGCCGGTCCGGGAGATCATCCGTGACCCCGACCCTTGTGGGATCACGCTAAACTTGGAAGATCGTTCTAAACAAAAGAATTGTCCAAACCTGAAGTCTTGTTAGACTTACTTTTCGATCTGTCCTGCATGTATCGATCATGACTCAACTACTTTGATATATTTTTATAAAAGCCATATGCTGACTCAAGTAATTAGTCATATATATAGTGAGAGGAGTTAATATGTTAAAAGAGATTGCCAACCTTGGTTTAACAATAAAATATCTAATCTTCCACATCAACTCATGTAAATAAATATATAACAAAAAAGAAAAAAATTTCCCCCAAAGGCATGAAAACAGCCTTTTGTTAACACGTACGAGTCCTTAATTAACTACTAAGAGCCTACATATGGATAGCTACGTGTTGCTTTCCAAAAAATATACTCTTAAATTCTTAATATAAGTGGGTTTAGGTGTCTATTAATTCTTAGTTTATTAGCTAATTATCAACCATAGCTTAACTAGTGGTCAAAGACGATTTTATTTTATTTTTTAATTTGCTAACATATATAAGAAATGACTTCGCTTGGTTGGCACAAAAGAAACTCGACAAATTTAAATCGACGAAAATAAATCCAACAAATTCGGAATTAATGTCCAAGCTTAATTCATATGCTTTAACTTTAAGATGACCGGGAACAAGTTTTCTGCCTTGGTCCATTTTTTTTTTTCGCTTCAATGACAAGGGTTTTACCATATTATTGAAAAATCCATTTATATGCTAAGGGCGAGCATTTGTTTGTTAGATCGAAAATCGATTGGAATTGAACCGATTGGTTTTCTAAAGTATGGTTCGATTTTCTGATTTAGTTTTTATATTTTGATTTTTTTGTTCCGAATTCGATTCTAGAATTTAGGAACCAAACAGAAAATTGAATTATAAATATTTGAAAGGGTAAATTGTAAAAAATTTCTCGTTAGATCGACATTTTTTGTATAGAAAGACCTATTAGCCAAAATTAACAAATAAGACCCCCGCAATATATGACTTGTTCAAAATGGTCCCTTCTATCTGATAGACGTTAGAAATGGCCGTTAATGACCTTTTTTTAAATAAAAAAAAAAATCCTAAACTACTCCACCTCCCCCCCCCCCCCCCCTCCCTTCCCTATCAACCCCCCCCCCCCCCCCCCCCCCCCCCTTCCTTCCGCCGGCCAGCTCCCTGTCCCCCACCTCATTCTCCCCGCATCTCCTTCCTGCCCCCCGCGTCTCCTCCCCGCCCCCTCCTCCTCCTCCTCCCTGCCCTCCTCCTCCTCCTCGCGCCCCCCTCCTCCTCCTCCCCGCCTCCCACAACCAGAGAGAGAGGGCGGGAGGAAGAGAGTGTGGGAGGGGTAAAATGGTCAGCAAAGTCCCATGACTTAACACCAGTTAACAGAAAAGGAGGTCATTTGAGCATAATTGAAACGTAATGGGTTGTTCAAAGCAAAACGTCTTTAATTGTATTTTTCGCAGATGTAAGAATTTTTTTTTTTTTGCAATTTATCCATATTTGAAATTAATTTCTATAATTTTTTGTAAAATTTCTAGTTTTTTGATATATTTTATCCATGTTTTGTAAATATAAGATCTGTCCCTCATCCATCCCTACTTTGTCTACAATTTGTTTTTTGTCAAAGATAGTACCTTTGTTTCAAATTCCTCAAAGATGGTTTTTTTTTTTCATTTATTCATTATAATTTCAGTTCAATTATAGCTAAACCAGTCACAATAATTTTTATAATATATATTTTATATTTTGGGCTTTTAGATTGTTGTTTGCTAATTAGCAACAAAGATAGTCTTTTTTTTTCAATGTACTTGAATTTTTTTGTTTGTTTCGACAAATGTCTAACACATCAAGAAAAGTCTAGTCCAACCGAAATAGTCGAACCGAACCGAACCAAAAATTCATAGGATTAGATTTGGTTCGGTCGGTTTTGAAATATATTCGGTTTGGTTCAATTTTTTTAGAGTCGATTTTGTTTGAACCAAATATACCGAATTCTCGCATCCTAATATATTAGAATACTCTTTAGTTTAAAACCTACTAGTATATATGCATGTGCGTTGCACGTTTTTTAATTGTCTTCTAATTAACTTAATTTGTATGAACTTGAAAAGGGCAAAAGATACTCAAGTGATCTTTTAGTTAACTTTGTATATACTTGAAAAGAGCAAAAGACAAAACTAATATATTGAAATAGTAAAAGCTAGATATTGTAAGTACCTAACTACCCATAATAGATTATATTAATTTTTGTATTAGAAAAGACATGTAAAAGGATTTTTTGGAAGAAAAAAGTTCTACGCTAAAGCTTAACTTTTAACATTATATAGTCGAATAGATTAACTTCAAACAAATTTGACAAAAAATATTGTAAAATCCAATTCGCTATCCAAATTAAACTGAGCCCACCAAAATATTATATTGTTTACAAAATTTGAATTCTACAAAGTTCGAAATTTATGTGACCAATCAATCTTTCACGTTTCTTTGTTGAGTGTCAGCAAACAATTTAAGACTTAGGAAAATTTTTGCAGGTCAATTGTTGGCCGTCTAAGACTTGTTAAAGGTAACTATAGATTTTGTTGATTGTTGACAATAATCAAATATTTAATCTAAGATGACTCATTCCATATCTACTAAAAATTGATAATTCTCTATTGATTAATACATAAGTAGGACAACCCACCATAGGGACATCTCCCTCTATTAAGACTTGTTGATAAGTTAAAATAATACAATGAAACCAAGACCGCACAACTGGTCTACCTTCGAAAACTTTTGTACTAGAAAAATGGTATCGCTGAACGCAAACGATATAAAGCAATTCTAATTAGAAATCTTGTTCTTATTGATTTTATACAAAAGTTGTCGAATCATGTACTCGTCATCGTCCTTTTACCAAATTGTGGTTATTTGACTATAGGTGAGGATCCCATAATCAAATAGTTTTTAGACTAAATTTTAACTTAATACCCTCAACTCGATATTCTCAAAAAATTAACATTTTTAACTTGATATTCTCAACTTTGATATTTATACTCTAAAAAAATGACAAAACTATCATACTTCTCAACGCCCCCCCCCCCCCTCCACTGCACCACCACCGCATCCCCCTTCTCCGTCCACCGACGCCATCGTCGTTGCCGTTGTTACTGTTGTCTCAGTTTTTTTAGGGTATCAACTTGATGTACATCAAAATTAAAAATTAAAATAATTTGGGATAACAAATTAAAATTTAGTTTTATTCAAAAAAAAATTAAAATTTAGCCTTTTTTAAGATAAACACATTTTTCTGACAAATTCTAAATATAAAAATATCTGTTAAAATTTTGGCAATTGTTATTTATTCGATTTATTTGATGTTTCCTAACTCTGTCGGTAGTGTATTTCTCCTCTCTTTTTCCTTTTTTTTCTAAAAAATGCTAACTTATCATGGAGTTAGGTTTGGGGAGGTTTTCTTTGAGTAAGGGATTTTTCTAACTCCACTATTATTATTATTATTCCCACAATAAACATCACAAGATTGATTTGATTCCTTTCTCAACATCAGGTCCTTAGGATTAGGTCTTTGCTTTGTCACTTCCATGGAACATATGCATAGCCACGGATACTTTGATTAGGATTGATTGACAAAGTATATTCCACTCTTTTCTTTCTTTCTAGGGTTTTCATGGATTTTGACAAATATTGGGTGAATAATATAGTTGGCGTGTTTTAAAATTCGTTGGATTGAATGAATAAATAGTGAGTCCATAGTTTTTTTTTTCTTTTTCTTTTTTCAAACTAGTTTAAAACTAATTCAAAATTAGAACTAGTTTGACATCGATTTATTTTTTTATTTATTTTTGAAAACTCGATCAATTCGACTGATTCAGTTAAATTTTGAACCGATTTAACTATAATTTTTTTCTTTTTATTTTGGAATTTACATACAGTCAAAGTTAATATGTTTGTTTATTAACTAATTCTACTCCGACAAACATGCAAACTTCTAAATAGTATTATATGCAGTTGTGTACTACGAATATATAATATTAGACTATAAGCTTATATAATTGGTTCAACTAGGATTAAATCACTAGTTGGATTCATTTGACTCAACATTTTGATCACGTCTATCTTCGACCGATTTTTAAAACACTGTTTTTCCATGGTCGTAGCTGTTTAGGAAAGTCGAGTTGCCGAGTTTAGATTTGGCAGGATTTTGTAAAGAAAAACCATGATCTTAGAAACCCTGTCAGATTTATGTTTGGTTAGTAAAGCTTTTTGTTTTGCATAATTGTGTGTTTTTGACATCAACGAGTCGTCTCGTCGAGGTCATGGTCACTCTATAGAGGAGTAATAGCTATAAAAAAAAAAAATTAGTGGAAGAGTAATAGCTAATAAAACCCAATTATTGCTATTATATTATTTGTAAATTTTGATGGTTTTGATTTGGCACCAAAATAAACTATTCGTATAAACTATTATTTGGTGGACTTTATTTTCCTTTTATTTCATTTATGTACCACTTTTAAATGATACAAGCACTAATAAAGTCACCGAGAGAGAGAGAGAGAGAGAGAGAGAGAGTGAGTTAGAACTTACGTAGGATTTGCCCACTCTCTGCTAGACTTTGTGAGATTCGCTTCATATCTTGCTGAGAAAAGACTACGGTGTGACTTTATTAGAGTCATATTATTTTACAACTAGCATATATATATATATATATATATATATATATATATATATATATATATATATATATATAATCTCTAGCCTAATGATTAAGAGAGATGCATGCGGTTCGAGTGGTTAGGAGATCAATTTCCGGTGGGAGCGTTCGCCACAATTACCTTCTTTCGATATTTTAGGTGTCATTTTTTCAAGTTGAGTCGTGGCTCAAAATCATCCAGCCGAAATATATACACGTGTAGTGTACATATTTTAATATTTTTTAAATTAATTTAGAAAGACTAAATGACAGTCTTCATCTTACACTATATAATGAGGTTTCAAAACGGCTCAAAAGTGAGCCGTCTAAGCCGTCATTATATTACGGTCCATTTTATTTTAAAAAAAATTATGTAAAAATTGTTGAAAAAAGTTTAAATTTGTAAACATGGAGAATCGAACTCAACCAAAAACGAAAAATATCTCATATCTTAACCACATGCGTTAGAAATTATTAAGTTGTCATAATTAGTGAATCATTTTAATTAGTTTAGATACGTAACAATATTCTTCCAAAAAAAAATTTATGATGAAACCTAAATTTTGACATTATATAATGGAATAGATAAATAATACATTGCTGATCAACTTCTCCATTTACGTTTAGTCTACTCAACAAGAGACATGCATTGTACATATTCCTTGTTTTCTCTATTTAAAATTTTAAATTATTTTCGAGTAATCATTATAAGTATCAAGTTCTTAATGCATCTCCAACTTTATTGCGACTTTATAAAAGAATAATGATATTTATTCCTCCAAATTATTCAGACCATCATTCCTTACGTGTTAACTGACGTGGCGGCATATTGACGTGGCAGCTGATACAATAATTTTTAAAATTAACATTAAAATTAACATTAATGTTTATATTAAAATTAAAATTAAACGTTAACAATAACTTTTATATTAATATTAACATTGACATTAATATTGATATTAACAATAACATTAACATTAATATTAATATTAACATTAATACTAATATGAAAAAAACTGAAAAATTAATTTTTTGGGCTAAAATTTTCTATTTCATCTGCCATGTTAGATTGCACATAATATTATTTAACATGTCACGTCAACTGTCACATAAAGAGATATAATTTTGAGGAACAATTTGGACGTACAAATAGCATTACCTTTAGAAAAAAGTTGTTACTACATAGAATAGGAATAGAAATGACAAAATTATTCTCTAACGCAACTGTCAAGTAAATGTGAAGCTTTTGTGGCAAAAGTTGTAGAAGATATTGTGAATTTAGTTGTATAAATCTAGACAATACAGTTACAATGCCTTTACCATCGTGTCATCAATCATGAACAAAAAATTAGAAAAAAAAAGAGGTGAAAAATGGTCTTAAAAGTTTAAAAAGTAAGCATCTAAAAATTTTGTCTTAGAAATTGAAAATAAATTAAGTACTCCAATATTTTTGCATTAGAGAAGAATTTGTCTATTTTAATCTTTTGTTAATATAGTTTTGCCGCATATAAAACATTTTTGTAACTAATACCACGAAGGAATCGTAATACATTAATAGACAGTAGGGTTGGAGATGCTCTTGGTTTCTACTTCAAAGTTCAAACTAGATCAGACGTATAGCTCACCTTTGAGAGTCGAAGAAATGTGAAAGTAGAAATTTTGTCGAGGAACAAAACTCTCACAAAGAAAAAAAAGGACCGAACCAAATCAATATCAATAGCTCTTTTTAGTGGTGGAGTTAGTCTCTAAAATTAGAAAGGACTGAACTTTAGATATAGTTCGAAGTTCGAACGACATGAGTACTAGTATTACATCGTCTAAAATATTAATTTCTTAATAATTTATTTACATTTAATTGTTGTATACTTTAAATTCAAACAAATATATAAAACACAACTAAAAAAATATTAAAAAAAATTAAAAAAAATTTAACATTTCGTACATAGCAAAGATTGTAAAAAAAAAACAGAACATTTCGTACATAGCATCAAACTTTATTGAAATTAGTGTCAGAAATACAATTTAACGAAATTCTAATAAGCGCATCAAAATGCCCCTTATAAAAAGGTAATTCGAAAGAGCATTTTTTTCTTTGCAAAAAGAGATTAATTTTTAGGATATTTTAGCAAAAACCTCCAATAAAAATATAAAAACTAGTATATACCTTCATTTATTAAAAAAATATTCAAATATTCTCATTCTTTTGTATGCAACCTTCAAAATTTTAATATATAGCCCCCGCTATTTTAACTAAAATTTGATTACTTTACATATTTTGGAAACATTTGCTAAATTTTTATAAGTGAAGATATATGCTAGTTTCTACATTTATAATAGGCATTTGCTAAAATATTCTTAATTTTTCCGTCTCCTATTAATACGTCTTATGTGGAAAAAAAATGCCACTCCAACAAATGTATTTATTTTTTGGCAAAAAAAAAATCTTGTTGTATGGCTAGCTTAGTACTAACAAATGTTGATGTGGCGGAGAGAGGTAACCAAGTTTACAGGTTTAGTTGGTCAACAACTTTTGAAAAATATTATTTAAATATTTCTCTTATGTTAATTGACTCACAAAATTTTTGGGTGATGACATCTTCCATTATGTGACATCTGACATAAAAATTAATATGGTAGCTGACATGTCATGTTTTAACCCAAAAAATTATATATATATATATATATATATATATATATATATATATATATATATATAAAATAATAATAATAATAATAATAATAAAAAAATGAATGGGGTCACTAGGCCTATGCTGCCTCCGCCACTGTGGCTATTGCTTTCTTGTGGCACGATGCATAGGGTGGGTATTATTCGACTTTGGACTGAAAATCAAAACAAAATGAATACGAGATTCGGATCGGTTTGAAAAATAAATTAGTTCAATTACGATTTTTAAAGTACTAAATTTTTTATTTTGTTTCAATTTAGGTTTTTGGTTTCCATTTATGTCTTAAACTATAAACCAAATAAGTTTTATGCGATTACATAAAAAACCACAATTCTATACATATTTTATGATTTAAAAAGTGTATATTTTTGTGTATATTTTAAAAATAATATTTTATGTATTTATTTTGAAGTCCAACTTTGATAATTTAATAACTAAACTAACTTTGGACATAATTTTAAAATATACACAAAAAAAATATAATTTTTAATATAATTTAGCTATGATCCTAACTTTAGATCCGGCCTTTTAAATAATAGAAATAGTTTAACAAAACAAACTAAATAGTTTATTCGATTTGGTTTGGGTTTAATTTTTAGAATTTTGTTTATTCGGTTTTGATTATTTGGTTCAATTGAGAACCAATAAACGAAACGCTCACCCTAGCGTTGTATGCATTAAATGGATGTTGAAAATAACTGTCAACTGCCAATTAAATAATCGAGAGCCTATTTATTAAGGAAAATGCTAAGTTTACTACCAAATTTTTACAACCTTCTTACAACTTTTCTCTTCCACCCCCTTACATATGGGTCCCACCGGGTCCCACCACCACTCTCACCCCTCCTGCTACATGGGCTCCATCCGGCCCCACCATTTTGTTTCCTCCTCCAATCGAAGTCCGACACGTGTCCGGTTGTAGGGGAGTTGTAAAATTTGGTTGTAGGCATAGCAAAGCTCATTTATTAACCCCTCCCTTATATGCAGAGTGCTCATTTTATTCATCATCACTCCCCCCTTCCCAAACTGCCACATGCCAATTAGATTTTCTAATCCAGTAAAAAAAAGTCCTTCATATAGGCGTATTTTGCACAAGAAATAACAATCCGAAGGCATATCTTATTGCTTTTTCCGCTTTTATTTATGAAAAATGTCCTAAATGTCCATTTAACTTGAACACGCCCTTCCGAAGGGTGTATTATTTGATTCCAAAATTAAAAAAAAAAAAACTGCTATCATTTAACACACCTTTAATATAGACGTTTTTTTTTTTTCTCTCCACAAAATTTTCTGATGAACAAATAACTAAGAAAAGTAGGTTTTATGCATACACTTGGACATCCCTAACATGATCTATGACTACTCTCGATAACTGTTGCTATATCTAATCAGGGACGAAGCTAGATATTTTATTATACGAGAACGAATTGTTGTGCTCTTTTCTTTTCTTTGGACCGTAAGAGCAGACGTTAAGTATATACGTTTTTTGGAAAAAAAGAAGAAAAAAAAAAAGAAAAAAAAGGAGATGCGTGTGACCCTAGATCTCATTTGGTTACTAGAATTTGAGATTAGAAAAGGAAAGTGGTTCATTTTCCACGTTTGGAAGCCGAAGAAAAGAAGTTGGAAATGAAAAATCATTTCCAAGTGGTAGAAAAATAGAAAAAAAAGTGGTTCCCTCCATCCATCTAAGGAATCACTTTTCCTTCAACTTTTCTGCGTTTATTACAAAAAAATTTGACCAAAATATTCTTGTTCAGAATATTATTTACCAATTTTTTATCCATAATACCTTTTAGACAAAAATATTTTTGAGTAATAAAATTTTTTATTAGCAACACAGTATTATTGGAAAATTGACTTGATTTTGTTTCCTTTCCTTACAAATATCAAACACTATAATGAAAAGTAAAGATATATTTCGACTACAATCAAATACCAAAACATTATAATGAAAAAAAAATTGATAGAAATTACAATTTTCTATAGGAAAAAAAATACCAAAAAATTAATTTTTTTTCCTTTCCATTCCGCGTACAAAGTACGAGGCCATAATCTTCATCATGCAGCTCCGTCCTCTAATCAAGCCGACAGATTTCGTTATCCGGATCATGGCTAGGACTTTGACATACTTGAATAATTGAAACATGATGAGTAAAGAGAAAGAAACAAAAAAGATTGTTGGATGCATGCTCAACTATAGATTGAGTTTGATCTTTGTCGGAAGTAAGGATCTAATTTCACATGCAATCGATCTATTATTTCATTACTAGTTCATTTTTTAAAAATAAAAGAGAAATTGTGACATAACTCGATCCGCAAGTCATGTGGCTTTCTTTGGTAGTGTGGACACAATGAACGTTTGTTGCATGATTGAAAATTTGTACGTGAAAGACAATGTTTTGAAGGCTTTAATCACGGAGCATGGCTGAGGTTTTGAAATGAAATTATGATTGTTGGAACTTTTGTTTTAGTTTCACTTTGTGAGTATTTCAAATATACCATAGACAAAAAGAAAGAGACTTTTGTTTAGTCCCACATCGCTTAAAACTCACACTTGCGAATGGGTATATATATGTTTACACCTTCTTTATGGTTGTGATGAGTGGGTAGTAAGAGGGGTGCTCGTGCGTCCGGGGAGCATTGGACTAGAATGCACCCGGTTTGGAGGGAAGTTCCAGAAAACCTTAATGCGGACACGTCGCATGCACAGGGGGGGTGCAAATCCGGGCCGTCCCGACCCCTACCGAAACGCTGCCGTTCGTCTTCTTCACTGTTCGATTGTAGGTCTTTTCTTGAGGACAGTATTCACACGTCTCAACGATTCTGAGTTCTGTTCCAACGAAAATTCAAATCACTATATATAATAAAATTTCGGAGCTGTTTTGTTGCTCGTAGTTTGTAACCGCGAACGTGATCGTCGGCCGACATCATTGATCTCCTAGTCCGAATAGAATCCAAAAATAGCAGGAGGAGGTCAATGGATAGCCGCCACATCGGCTGACGGTCACACTCGTATTTACAAACGACGGATAAAATATCATTTTCTTAAAACTTACCAAGTAGATACGATTGGATCCATTTGTGGTTGTCCATCACTTATTTTTCCTTTATTAAATGTGAGAGAGAGAGAGAGAGAGAGAATGAGTGAGTGAGTTATTGAATGAATTGAGATTCAATTTTGGGCTGGCAATTAGTTATAGAGCCCGTAATGTTGTCCTTCGATGCAAATGTCCCATAAAGTAGGGATGCGTATTCGGTTAATTTTGTTCAAATCGAATCGAATAATCGAAAATAAAATTGGACCGAAAATCGAATAAACAAACCTGAAATCGAACCGAATTGGCTAATAACCAAAAATCAAACTGAACTGAATTAAATTTTCGATTTATTTGCATTTTTTTTATATATATAGTAACTAAATATACTTAAATTTATTTAGTATATACCTATAGTATACACACACAAAACACCATTCAAATTCTTTTTGTTGGTTGGTCCGGAGAAAACAAAAACACCTAAAAAAAAAAAAAAAAAGGCTACAATTAAAATCCGGCTATTATGTGCTCAAAAAGAGATGGGAGACGAGAAAAGCTGCACGCAACATAGGGATCGTCCAAAACAGCACAGCGTCGATCCGTAAATTCGGAGTGAATATAGACATGATTGATAATGGTGGCTCAAACAAAAATTTTATCCATATTTTGTTAGGTTAAAAATATATAGTCTCAAAAATTCAAATTTTCTATTCCAATGCTTGGTTCACAAAGATTATGAATCTTAATTTATTTAATTTTTTTATAAATATTCTTTCGTTAATTTCATGATCCTACTATTACCTAAATTTATATATTTGGAATAGAAGTTAAATTTTTAAAGGTAAATGAAGAGTATTACCGTCCAAACAATATTTCTACGAAAGCAAAACTATTCTCAAGGGAAGACTTGAAAAGAGTCCATTTTTTATCACCCACCAAAACTTGGGTGTTCGTTTACCCTCCAACAAAAAATTGACACGGGTCAAATCTATTCAGCATAAGCCACTTTGGAAGTGATTTTGTAAACATTCAAAGTAGTTCTGACTAAAAGATTTGACACGTGTCAATTTTTTTATTGGAGGGTGAATAAACATCCAAGTTTTTGTGGATGAACAAAAATGGACTCGACTTGAGAATAACTTTCCCAGCCATTCTCCAATGCAAATGTCAAAAAGGTTGTGAAGTTGACATAGCGTGACATGACAAAGACATTGTGAAGTTGGTTGTCTAGTTCTAGACAATGCACTTCACAATGTATTTACCTACACATCATCAATTACGAATAAAAAAAATTAGAAAGAAGAGAAGAAGTTGTCTTGGAAGTTGAAAACATAGATTTTATTGTCTTCTTAATATTATTGCATTGGAGAAAAATTTTCTATTTCATTGTCTTGTATGAATATAACCTTGCCATCTAGGAAAGACATTGTCTTATGTCTCATGTCACATAGGAATCACACCACATTAAAGACATTAGGGTTGAAGATGCTCTAATGGGAATATAAAGTTTCGTATATTCTTTCCGAATTTTCAATCTTAGACATATGTTAACATGGATAAGAAATTTAAAATCTATTTTTAAAGCCTCCAAAGCTTGAACTAAACGTACACTTACTAATAAAAAGACCTTCAATGTAGGATTGTCCTCCAGGAATTAAAAAAGAAAATGCTATTATAAAAGTTTGTTTGCTTTGACACTTAAATTTTGTTGATGTTTTAAATTGGAACTCAATTTTATTTACGTCTAGAAGGTACAAACCAAATCTATGTGCATGTTATAAAATTCAAGGTGTGTTTTGAATCGGACGGCCAGGATTAATTGGTCCAGACTCAACATCGTCAAATCTGAGCTGGGCCGGCCGACATGGTTAAATTATAGCTGGACCAGTCCGGACCTGGACCACTACTATAACGGGTTCGTGCTGGGTTTGATTTCTAGCTTCAAACCGTACTCTCTACTTGGTCTCGAGTTAGTTTAGCTCCTCAGGCCCGCAGATCCAGTCCGATTATAGATCCGGTAAAAATTCTATCCATAAGTAAATTTATATATACAATAAAAAAAATTATATAAAAAAACAGAATTTGAACCAATGGTCTCCTAATATCTTATAACTTTTCTAGCAAAGTACTATTTGTTTTTGTTAAAATTGAACGGCCCACAGGCTAGCTATGGCCCAGCCCGTCTTTAGCTCGGAACCGATCCGATCTTCATCCGGCCTGAATTAAGATGTTAGGTTTAAACCTCCAATCCGACTCGGCATGCATTCCTAACCACGCTGGTTCGATCCGACCCAAACTCGATCAAATTCGATCAACATTGGACCGGCCTGATCGTGACAACTCGAGACAAGTGACGTCCATATATAATTATTAGTTGATATTTTAGACGCCAGTAAACAGTGCAAACAAACTTGGCTGCTTCTTCCAAACAATTCTGTAATAACACGAAAAACAATAGGGATGCGAAGACATTGAAATCTTATTGTAGACAAATTAAGTTTAGATCTTCTTTTGACAAGCAACCATAATGTCACTTACTTTCATCCACAATTTTGCCCAAGTAAAAAATAATATAATACATGCTTAATGTTTCAAAACGACGACATATGTCGCAATTATCAACTATGTGAATGCTAGAGCCAAAAGGAATTGAAATTTGAGACCAATTCCTACCGGCAACATGGGCAGAGCCATCATAGGCCCAGCGGATTCATGTGACCCAATATATATATATATATATTGTTGGTGCTTTTTTTACATGGAGAGAGGTTGCTCTCAACATGCCTTGTAAAAGTTTAGTCCCACATCGGAAATGTACCATGAGTTATCTCAACATATATACTTGGTTGTGTTGTTGAGAGATACACATGGGGTGGTGACCCTAAGGAGGGAACCATGTGGATTTTACTAGGAGGTAAGAATAAGGCTCCAAGGATTAAGCATTAATGCTTTTGTCATTCTCTTGGATTAATTGTCACGCCCCGCTCCCGTAGGAGCGATCGTCCTCGCTAAGGCGTGATGCCGCACGAGCCTAGATTTCGCTCGTGCAAGGCAGTTTCATAACGGCCGATTACATCGGCGGCAACGGGGTCGTCGCACAGAAGTCCCAAGCAAAAATATTAAAATATGCAGCAGAATTTAAAGACAAGCACACATGAACACAAGTCATTCAAAAGAAGCTCTTTATTGATAATGAATACAAGATTACATTTGTGGGCGCAAGGCCAAATTACAAGTCTCTCGTGCTCACTTTTCACTCATTTTACAAGTCACTCTGCTCTCTCTCATCTCTCGATTACAATGCTTGAGCCAGCGGAAGCTTCGGAAGGCGATGTCCATACATTATGTCCTGTATAAGTCTTCAATCCGCACGGCTGCACGCTTCGAATCGCCAAAGAACTCCGTGTCTCGACGCATCCAAGCGAGCTCCGCGCCACGAGCTTCTACCTGTGCCTGTACATGAACACTGTGTGGGTGTCAGTACTCAACTGTAATAGTGGAGTGAGCTTCTCGCCCACCCATACATAACCGACACGTTCATTTACTTTGTGCAGTTTAAAACTCTTTCGATTGTCTTTCTAGTCTTGCCTTAGGATTTATTTTAGGACGAGGACGTCCGACCAAACCGGGGTGCCAAGACATGTTCATGCAATAACTCCAACGTATGTTTCGATCGAGGCAGTGCCTCATCGTGCATGTACTTGACCCAACTTGAACTCGGGACGACAGGGTCGTGCCATACTCTATTCGCGACTTAGACATATTCGAGACGGTGCTACGCCGAGAAGCAACTTATGCGGACTCAGCCGTGCCAAGACCTTTACTTGAACTCAAGCGCCTCAAGCCTATTCTCGTGCCAACGACGTAAAGGGGACGACTCGTGCAGGTCGTGCCGCTAGACTTGATTTGTGCCTTAAGACCTTGCTTAGACTTGAATATGCTTCAAGATTGAGGCCGCGCCTCGCAACTTATCAAGACTTTATCCATGCTACCGCCTAGCGGTCTTTCTATTCGACTCATGAACCAACTTAGACAAGACTTGCCAAACCTAGTATCGATCTCATGGGTATCCCGACGCCAAGTATCGTGCTAAGCACGGTACCTATGCTGCAGCCCAATCTTAGGCCCAGACATCGTGTTACCGACTAGACATGATTCCAGTTCTAAACCCAATCCAAAAGCATACACGCGGTGTGCCGCTATTGCCGACACATCTACATGAGTGGTCACTAGCAATGTCAAGCTATCTTGGACACGGCTCGGCGGGGGTATCGGGCTGCCCTTCCAATGGGTAGCTAGCCCCGGAAGCGCCTATACTTCCATGCGGTTATCCTGTATCCTGCTTTGAGCCGCAACTCGCTTCCCCCGGACGAATGATCCCGGCGCCTTGGCAATCATTCGAGAAGACTACACCTTGTCGACAAGTTGTCCAATGACCATGCAAGACCCAACTCGATCTATCAAATCCTTCCTTAACATGACCATGCTTTCCTTCTTTCTATCGAGACTTAACGAGACTCCAAAGCCGGGGGACCGATCTCGTATGCGGGACATATCAAGACATAGCGAGACTCCCAAGTAGCGGGACCGATCTCGTGTGCGGAACATATCAAGACATAGCGAGACTCCCAAGTAGCGGGATCGATCTCGTGTGCGGGACTTATCAGGACTTAGCGAGACTCCCAAGTAGCGGGATCGATCTCGGCGACAACAAGTCGCATGGATTTTCTTTGATCGTGGCATACACTTTACTAGATCCATCATAGCTCGTACCTTAGACCTGGTTCTATAGGCGACGCTACGCTCAAGTCATATACTTATACGACGAGCCTTGTTCTCAAGGGACTACGTGACTTGACAACCGCAGATAGAGCGGGATAGTGCTACAAATGGCTTGATAGCCCAAAGCAACTCTTGTCTAACTTATTCGGGCAACGACTCGACGAGCAAAGGCTACGCCAAGCTCCGCATCGAGGGAACGTGCTATGCACGGGGTCGACTTAACCAACCAAGTTCGTGCCTAGACTTACGCCAACAGCCGTACAAGACGACTTAACTTGCAGGACGTGCGAAGGCAATGCCAAGCCTTGCGGGATAGGACCGTGCATGCTTTATTAAGCATTCACGCGGCGACGCCTATGACTTAGGCTGATTCGAGTGTTGGGGCAAACTGATGGGACCGTGCATGCTTTACCAAGCATTTACGCAGGCGACGCCTAGGACTTAGGCTATTTCAACTGTCGGGACAACTTAGCAACTTAAGCCAACTTCCTTCTCCCAAGCCACGGGATCGAAGGATCGAATGTCATTTGAAAGCACGCTGAGCCGACTTCTATGAAGATCGTGGGACCATTTTCCATGTTCTAAGGCATTCCGACTCGTCGGGATTATTCCCTTAGCTATGTGCATTCGTAGATTTTATATTAGCCAACTTGTGCAAGTTGAAAACATTTCGAGTTATTATGTGAAGGCTAAGATGAGGCAAGTTCACCGAAACTACCCCACCTGTGCGAGGAGTCGCCTCGACCGAGCGAGCCTTCGAGCAGCCGTTGCAAGGCTAAGACCGAACGTCGTCGGCGTTTCGATTCCTCCGATTGACTTTACGAGATGGGGCACTACAACATACACCACTCAGAACAAGTCTCGTCTTCGAGACTTTCCTGAAGGCAAGCCATCCCACCATTTCTAGGGCCAAGACTTAATCGAACACACTCCGCCTATGCGTTTCTTCGATTCCGAGCCACGCTCGCACTACTATCAAATTTCCCTTTAACACGATTCCAAGTTCTCGACACCCTTCTATTTCTCAAGTCTTGCATTGAACTCAACATATCACTTGGCTGGATCTTGCACGCATTCCAGGCGTCCCCAAAATACATATATTCACCAAGTCGCATGATAGAGAACTCGTTATTCTCACTCGAGTCGCATCGTACACATACTCAGGCGTCCCTAAAATATATGCATGTCAGTCGACTCTCGTGAGCAGGGTTTTCTATATTCGTGATTTACGCCATCTATCCATTCCAATCCTCAAGATCAATCCTTCGATTGATAACTCATGAAACAGGGCGTCTCGCCTAACCGCTAGGCCATCTTTTCGAGGCTAAGACAATGTCAGGATTGGAATCATAGTTCCCCAACAATAATGCCAACACTGACCCAAATCCTAGGGTCAAACCAAAGTCGGTAGTACGGGATTTTCTACCCAAGCTCGTATCACTCAGATTTCTAAACATCGAGCACGATCACCTATTCGTATCGACGTATTCGTTTCGCATATTCGAATCCGTTCAATCACCAATTCTAACCAATTCATGTATTCGATCACGAGGTCGTCTATCTTTGACAATACATTGTGCCCCAATCTCACGTGAGTCCGATTATCCACGGTGGTTCATGAATCACCATGTAACGCACCCGCGGAATAATCATTCTCATCAGGGCGTAACCCTTGTTTGAGTCCAGACTCATTCATTCTCGATACGCGGATTGGACCTACGAAATCCTCAAATTCAATCGTCAAGCACACTGAGTCGTTCTCGAGTTCACCTTCGCGTCAAACCACAAGTCGAAGCACACAAGTTGCCACGCCATGCTAGTTCAATCACCCCCGCTGTATGAATCACCATACCAGCGCTCACGCGGAGTGATTGTCCTAATCGGTGCGACGTATGTGCGAGGCTGGAGTTGCGCTCGCATAAGACAAGAATGTCGAAGTTGTGGTTATCGATGAAGCAAATCCAAACATTTCATTTTCATCCAAGTCAAGATTTCAATTTTGATAGTCCGTTTGTCATTCGTTCAACCAGAAAATCCTCGAGCCAAGTTTATCTTTTCCTCGACACATTTCAACATTCTGCGTATAGCATCCATCGGAACAATGACATTTGCACGATCGTCATTCACCGAGTTAGAGTACCCCCGAGTTATCGCATATCGATCTTTGATACGCCTCAATACCATCGACGATATGCATAACCTGACGATCTTCCTTTGCAACCAATTTTGAGTCGTGCGTTGATACTGTTGTCCGAGTTGGATATTCTACAATTTTTTCGATATTCAAGATCAAGTTCGATCGCTATTCCTCAAGCTCGTTTCAAGATCGTTGTTCAAAACTCAAGTCACATTTCATTTGGCGTAATCCGAAATCGTAAGCACGATCCTCTAGGTTTTCTCGATCGAGACATTCACTTTCATTTATCGTTTCGAATCGTTTTCTAACTCGCATTGCCTATTGACAAATTGTCCGAACGAGATGCTCGTTTGGGACATTCGAAGTCACGACCAGCTAAGCGTGACGCGTTCTAAGGCTTTGCGCGATCGCATCGCCTCGTCGACATACTCGTAATCCTGAATTTTGCTCGATTGATTTCCAAGACAAACCATACACCACTCAGATTCGAGCCATCCAATCTAGTCCTCAATCACGTTTGCGTCTTTTGCTAAGACATCTTTCAGATTCGTTCGACGAATCTCTAGCGTAATCGCTTACGACGTATCGACTCACTAAGTCGTTCGCACTATTCCTCAAAATCCAAGTCGATCTTCCGTGTACGCCTAAGCGTTAACTCGATAGCATTTCTATCGATAGACACTCTAAGTGTAGCTCGTTTCCGACCGAGCGGTACTTGATATTGCTCGCGACTCGATTGCACCAAAAGTCGAGGTGCGCGACGCGCGGACTAAGTTGTGCCGCATAACCATCCCGTGCGGACTATATTCGAGTTTGCACGCTCAATTGCTAATGTCGATGTAGGACTAGTTAGGCACGTACGCGACATGTTAACTTAGCATGTGTTTTCTATCGAGTCATGTTTAACATCGTTCGGCACAAAGGCCGTTGCCTATCGATGCGTTCGATTGAACGCTTATACGAACTTTTGAAAATATTTAGACTTATTGTATGGACATGCCGAGGGACAATCGAGAGAGAGCGCACACTTCTTTTATCGACGGCGAGCTTTCAAAACTGAGAATTTTGACGTGAAGTCCAAGGACGTAAAGCCGTGCTCTGATACCATTATGTCACGCCCCGCTCCCATAGGAGCGATCGTCCTCGCTAAGGCGTGATGCCGTACGAGCCTAGATTTCGTTCGTGCAAGGCAGTTTCATAACGGCCGATTACATCGACGGTGACGGGGTCGTCGCACAGAAGTCCCAAGCAGAAATATTGAAATATGCAGCAGAATTTAAAGACAAGCACACATGAACACAAGTCATTCAAAAGAAGCTCTTTATTGATAATGAACACAAGATTACATTTGTGGGCACAAGGCCAAATTACAAGTCTCTCGTGCTCACTTTTTACTCATTTTACAAGTCACTCTGCTCTCTCCCATCTCTCGATTACAATGCTTGAGCCAGCGGAAGCTTCGGAAGGCGATGTCCATACATTATGTCCTGTATAAGTCTTCAATCCGCATGGCCGCACACTTCGAATCGCCAAGAAACTCCGTGGCTCGACGCATCCAAGCGAGCTCCGTGCCACGAGCTTCTACCTGTGCCTGTACATGAACACTGTGTGGGTGTCAGTACTCAACTGTACTGGTGGAGTGAGCTTCTCGCCCATCCATACATAACCGACACGTTCATTTACTTTGTGTAGTTTAAAACCCTTTCGATTGTCTTTCTAGTCTTGCCTTAGGATTTATTTTAGGACGAGAACGTCCGACCAAACCGGGGTGCCAAGACATGTTCATGCAATAATTCCAACGTGTGTTTCGATCGAGGCAGTGCCTCATCATGCATGTACTTGACCCAACTTGAACTCGGAACGACAGGGTCGTGCCATACCCTATTCGCGACTTAAACATATTCGAGACGGTGCTACGCCGAGGAGCAACTTATGACTCGGCCGTGCCAAGACCTTTACTTGAACTCAAGTGCCTCAAGCCTATTCTCGTGCCAACGACGTAAAGGGGACGACTCGTGCAGGTCGTGCCGCTAGACTTGATTTGTGCCTTAAGACCTTGCTTAGACTTGTATATGCTTCAAGATTGAGGCCGCGCCTCGCAACTTATCAAGACTTTATCCATGCAACCGCCTAGCGGTCTTTCTATTCGACTCATGAACCAACTTAGACAAGACTTGCCAAACCTAGTATCGATCTCATGGACATCCCGACGCCAAGTATCGTGCTAAGCACGGTGCCTATGCTGTAGCCCAATCTTAGGCCCAGACATCGTGTTACCGACTAGACATGATTCCAGTTCTAAACCCAATCCAAAGGCATACACGCGGTGTGCCGCTATTGCCGACACATCTACATGAGTGGTCACTAGCAATGTCAAGCTATCTTGGACACGGCTCGGCGGAGGTATCGGGCCGCCCTTCTAATGGGTAGCTAGCCCCGGAAGCGCCGATACTTCCATGCGGTTATCCTGTATCCTGCTTTGAGCCACAACTCGCTTCCCCCGGGCGAATGATCCCGGCGCCTTGGCAATCATTCAAGAAGACTACACCTTGTCGACAAGTTGTCCAATGACCATGCAAGATCCAACTCGATCTATCAAATCCTTCCTTAACATGACCATGCTTTCCTTCTTTCTATCGAGACTTAACGAGACTCCCAAGTAGCGGGACCGATCTCGTATACGGGACTTATCAAGACATAGCGAGACTCCCAAGTAGCAGGACCGATCTCGTGTGCGGGACTTATCAGGACTTAGCGAGACTCCCAAGTAGCGGGATCGATCTCGGCGACAACAAGTCGCATGGATTTTCTTTGATCGTGGCATACACTTTACTAGATCCATCGTAGCTCGTACCTTAGACCTGGTTCTATAGGCGACGCTACACTCAAGTTATATACTTATACGACGAGCCTTGTTCTCAAGGGACTACGCGACTTGACAACTGCAGATAGAGCGGGATAGTACTACATATGGCTTGATAGACCAAAGCAACTCTTGTCTAACTTATTCGGGCAAAGACTCGACGAGCAAAGGCTACGCCAAGCTCCGCATCGAAGGAACGTGCTATGTACGGGGTCGACTTAACCAACCAAGTTCGTGCCTAGACTTAAGCCAATAGCCGTGCAAGACGACTTAACTTGCAGGACGTACGAAGGCTATGCCAAGCCTTGCGGGACAGGACCGTGCATGCTTTATTAAGCATTCACGCGGCGATGCCTATGACTTAGGCTGATTCGAGTGTTGTGGCAAACTGATGGGACCGTGCATGCTTTACCAAGCATTTACGCAGGCGACGCCTAGGACTTAGGCTATTTCAAGTGTCGGGACAACTTAGCAACTTAAGCCAACTTCCTTCTCCCAAGCCATGGGATCGAAGGATCGAGTGTCATTTGAAAGCACGCTGAGCCGATTTCTATGAAGACCGTGGGACCATTTTCCATGTTCTAAGGCATTCCGACTCGTCGGGATTATTCCCTTAGCTATGTGCGTTCGTAGCTTTTATATTAGCCTACTTGTGCAAGTTGAAAACATTGCAAGTTATTATGTGAAGGCTAAGATGAGGCAAGTTCACCGAAACTACCCCACCTGTGCGAGGAGTCGCCTCGACCGAGCGAGCCTTCGAGCAGCCGTTGCAAGACTAAGACCGAACGCCGTCGGCATTTCGATTCCTCCGATTGACTTTGCGGGACGGGGCACTACATTAATTACATTTGGAGCTAAGCCCCAAAGGGGCTTAGCGACTCAGACTCGGACTCAGGCTCGGGCTCGGGCTCGGGCTCGGACTCGGACTCGAGCTCGGGCTCATAGGGCTCAAGGACTCGCACCAGGCTGACTGTGCAGACTACAAGTCAGTTATGAAAAGACTGATTCAATGCGATTAATTCAGATCCACTTTTTGTGGGAATTAATTCAATCTTTCCATAAGATTTGAATTAATTTCATTGCAATCTTTGTGGAATTTAATTCAATCTTTCCATAAGATTTGAATTAATTTCGTTGCTGTCTTTGTGGGATTTGAATTAATTTCGTTGCCATCTTTGTGGGATTTGATTCAATCTTTTCATAAGATTTGAATTAATTTCGTTGCCATCTTTGTGGGACTTAATTCAATCTTTCCATAAGATTTGAATTAATTTTATTGCTATCTTTGTGGGATTTAATTCAATCTTTCCATAACTGAAAAGACGGTTAGGGTTTCCACCCTCTCTCTATATATACTCTCTTCTGGCCTCCTTTGTGAGGTACTACGAATTTTATAAGTCAGAAAAAGAGAGAGAGAGGGAGCTGCTGCCGCCATTACAAGTCCATCCGAGGAGTCAGAGCAGAGGTGACTTCGAGCGTTCCACAAGTTCTTCAACTTGCTGGTTCCTGGAAGCAATTCGTGTGGGACGAATCTTACTTTGAGCAACGGTGTTTTGACACCCCAGCAACTTTTATTCATCTCTTCTTTCTTTAGATTATTGTAACTCGTTCTGTCCCAATTGCAACACGTTTACAAGGAAGAACGAGAGATCTTCTCTTCTCTATTTCTCTCCTTTATATTGTAATCTGGCTATTTGGTTTTTTGTATCATCGTAGATCTTGAGTTTGATCACTGCAAAGTTTTTTGTGTGACATCTCAGATCTCGATTGCATCAGTTTTTCATCTTTGGTCAAGCCCCGGGACTAACAATCTCAAAGCAAGATCCTTGTAGATGGAAAATATTAATGCTTCGCTCGTCCAATCGGACTACTGCAAGTTGGAAAAGTTCGATGGAGAGCATTATCAAGTCTGGAAGAGGAAGATTTATCTAACTCTTCAACTCAAAGACGTTGATCATGTACTGTTAGAGGAAGAACCTTCTGTTCCAGACACTGGGTTTACTGCCGCAATCAATGCAGCTACCAAACTCCAGGCCAAATGGAGAAGAAAAAATAGCATCTGCAGGCTTCTCATCATGAATGCTATGGAGGATTCCCTGGCAGAATCCTACTCGATGAAAGAATTTGCCAGAGACATATGGGAGTCTGTGGAAAAACTGTATGAAGAAGACAGGAACAGGAGCAAGATGTTTGTGGTTGAAAAATATCACAAATTGCTCTTTGAGGACGAGAAGTCCATGTTGCCACAGGTGAAGGAATTTCTGAATCTGCGTCAGAAACTGGAAGACGAAGAGATGCCCCTTCCCGACAAGTTTGTCGTTGGAGGGATCGTCTCAAAACTTCCTGCTGGATGGAGTACCTTCTATGCAAGGATGCTCAGAAAGAAGCTAGACATTAGCTTGGGAGATCTACTTCAATAGATCCATGTTGAGGACGAGATGCGTTCCCAACAGAAGATGGACACTCTGTCAAAACAGTTGGCTAAGGCCAATCTAGTACAGACGAGAGATCCCAAGGGGAAGTAGGCGGCTTCTCATCACAAGAAGAAGAACTTCACCAATCTAAAAGTGAAGGGTCCTTCATTCAAGCAACAGAAGTCCAAGTCCCAAGTGACTTGTTTCAATTATGGCAAGAAAGGCCACTACAAGAGTGAATACAGATCCAAGCCTAAACAATCAGAGAAAGGTGAGCCTAGTAAGGTTTCATTGGTTTCTAACATTGTTGCTATGATCGCACAGGTCACAACTGTGGGAGTTGACTCTGACTGGTGGATAGACACTGGTACAACTTGCTATGTCTGTTCTGGCAAGGAATGGTTCGTCACGTACCAGCCGATATCTGAGAAGGTTGTCATGGCGAACCAGGCCCAAGCTGAAGTTCTAGGGATCGGGACTGTGGAGCTGAAACTCACTTCTGGGAACACTCTGATGCTTCAAGGTGTGAAGCATGTTCCGGTGATTGCCAAGAACCTGGGTGCCTGCTCTACAACGCAGGCTTGAGGATGGACATCAATGCTGGTCAGATGGTGATGTCCAAGAAAGGAACATACTTCGAGAAGGCTTATCAAACCGAAGGAATGTTTAAAATTCAGCTTGTCAACCAGTTTGATGACATTAATGCAGTTATATTTTTTGATTATTCTCTTGAGTTGTGGCATAATAGACTAGGACATGTTCATTGTAAAAGAATTAACAAAATGTCTAGTCTAGGACTTATCTCCAAATGTAGAGGTAAGGTGGAGAAGTGTGAAGTATGTGCTCAGACGAAGATCACAAAGAAACCCTTTCATCGGGTCAATCGAAGCACAGATCTTCTGGAGTTAGTACACTCCGATATCTGTGACTTCAAACATTTTTCCACGAAGGCCGGGATGAAGTATTTCATAACCTTCATCGACGACTTCTCAAAATACGCGTTCGTCTACTTGCTCAAGACTAAAGACGAAGCTTTCGAGAAGTTCAGAGAGTTCAGGGCCGAAGCTGAACGGCAGACTGGACAACAACTTAAGAGGTTGAGAAGTGATCGAGGTGGAAAGTACAGGTCTCATGACTTCGCATCGTTCTGCAAAGAACATGGAATCATATGCGAGACTACTGCTCCATATTCTCCTTAATCCAACGGAGTACCAGAGAGAAAGAACCGAACATTAACAGAAATGATGAATTCAATGCTGCTTACTGTAGGTCTTCCAAAATGCTACTGGGGAGAAGCTGCATTAACGGCCGCTTTTATTCTGAATAGAGTGCCATATGCAACTTCGGACGTAACTCCTCATGAACTCTGGTTCAAAGTCAGACCAAACTTGAATGTCATTCGAGTGTGGGGGTGTCTGGCGTATGTGAAGCTTCCAGATCTGAAGATTCAGAAGTTGGGGACAAAGACTACAAAGACGATCTTCTTGGGGTATGCCGGAAAGAGTGATGCTCGAAGATTTCTTGATATTGAGTCAAATCATATCATCGAATCTCGCGATGCTAAATACTTTGAAGACAAGTTTGCAGAAGACAAAAACATTATTCTTTCGGTCATTCCGAAAAATGATGTAGGTGCAAATGAGACTGAAATCTCATATGGGCCAGTAGTCCAAGAAGAAGCTGTTGTTGATAAAACAACTCTTGTACCAGAACTCGCAGAGCCGTCAGCAAAGCGAGCGAGGAGACCTAAAGACTTCGGAGATGACTTTGTCACCTATCATGTGGAAGCAGATCCGATTACCTATGATGAGGCGATGAAGACCAGAGATGTTATCTTCTGGAAGGAGGCAGTGAATGACGAGTTTGACTCTATCACCTCCAATAACACATGGGTGTTGGTAGATCTACCTGAAGGAGAAAAGTCCATCGGATGTAAATGGATCTTCAAGAAGAAGATGAAGACAGATGGAACTATTGACAAGTTCAAGGCCAGGCTGGTAGCCAAGGGATTTTCTCAGAAACATGGGATAGACTACTTTGACACGTACGCTCCAGTAGCTCGGATGACCACCATCAGGATGTTAATCGCTCTAGCAGCCATACATAAGTTGGTGATACATCAGATGGATGTAAAGACAGCATTCCTGAATGGGGAGCTGACCGAAGAGATTTACATGCAACAGCCAGATGGATTTGTCGTCAAAGGTCTTGAAGACAAAGTATGCAAGTTGGTGAAATCATTGTATGGTTTGAAGCAAGCTCCCAAGATGTGGCATGAGAAGTTTGACAAAGTTATTAGGTCAAACGGCTACAGAGTCAGCAAGACGGACAAATGTGTTTACACAAAATTTGCTGACGGAAGAGGAGTAATCGTTTGTCTGTACGTGGACGACATGCTAATCCTAGGGACGGATATAGGCTGTGTCACGGAGACAAAGAAGTTCCTCCCAACCAAATTCAGTATGAAGGACTTGGGGGATGCAGATGTCATCTTGGGCATAAAGATCATCCGGACAGACACTGAAGTAGCGTTGTCACAATCTCACTACATTGAGAAGATGCTCACACGCTATGGGTATAAGGATCTTCCAGGGATCGATACGCCATACAGGTGTGATCAGAAGCTGAAGCCAAACTCGAGGGAAAGCGTCAGGCAGCTGGAGTATTCTAGCATTATCGGAAGTTTAATGTATGCAACCACTGCCACAAGGCCTGACATAGCTTTCGCCGTGGGAATGCTGAGTCGGTTCACAAGCAACCCAGGGGTTGAGCACTGGAAAGCTGTGAAGCGGGTGATAAGATATCTCAAGAAGACTCAGACATATGTACTGCACTACAACGGGTATCCGACAGTAGTGGAAGGCTTCAGTGATGCTAGCTGGTGTTCAAAGGTAGAAAGCGAGAGATCCACAGGTGGATATGTCTTTTCCTTGGATGAAGCTGCTATATCGTGGAAGTCGAAGAAGCAGACTATACTCTCTCGTTCCTCCATGGAATCTGAATTCTATGCACTTGAAACTGTAGCAGATGAAGCAGAATGGCTTCGGGAGCTCATGTATGATCTTTCAGTGGTTGGGGCACAGATACCGGCGATACCGAGATACTGTGACAACCAGACGACTGCGGCGGTGGCATCAAATGACCTCTTCAACGGAAAGAAAAGGACTGTGCGGTTGAAGCACAGGGCAGTACACGATCTTATCAAAAGAGGTGTAATTGCAGTGATTGATGTTCGGAGTCAGGAGAACCTGGAAGATCCGTTCACAAAGGGCCTCAAGCGCCAGTTGGTCGATGACACAGCTTGTAAAATGGGCTTGAAGGCATTCTGATAGTGTGTCTTTGTAATCCTACCATAAAGTTTTATGCTATTAGTTCAAAGAGAAATCTACTAGGCATCTAACTTTTGGTTCAAAGGAGGTTCACTGACTGGAAAACTATCAGGTAACAGTGGGTACTTGTTCTCTGGAGCATGAAAGAGATACGGACCCATAATCACTGTTGTCTACTATGTATTTTCTGCGAAAAAAAATAGATCCTGTGGAAGGTTGGCTTAAACGCCTTAATGAGTTCTCAGGCAGAGTGAATGCCTAGTGTACTTTACAGGAAGCACGGTAGAGCAGCACTACAAGGAATGAAACTCCATGCTACAGTGGGGTGACTCCACCATGAGGTTCCCAGGTCTGGGGTAATGTCTCGGCTTTGCAAGCCAAGTCATAGCGGCGTAGCACCGCAAATAAGCAGGTAGCCTAATGCTGTATGACGTAATTAAAGAGTTGTAGATAGCACTACAAAGGGGAGAATGGCCCCATGTTACAGTGGTACGATACCACGATGAGGTACCCAGGTAGGGGTAAAGCCTCGGCCTTGCAAGCCATGTCGTTGCGGCGTAACACCGCAAGGAAGCCTTAGGCTTCATGCTGAGTAGATTGGCACTACAAAGAGGCCGAGATCACATGCTACGATGAGGTTCCCAGGTAGGGGTAATGCCTCGGCTTCAGGCCATGTCATAGCGGCGTAGCACCGAAAGGAAGCGCAAGGCTTCATGCCATGTCTCTTTAATAAAGAACTCACCTATAGTGTATGGAAAGAGATATCAGACCGTCTCTTGAGGGTAAACTTGTAGACGCTCAAAATTATACACTGAAACCAGGCTGGCACAGGGCCTTTAATGTGTAGCCAGAAGCACACGTAATTATACTTTGTGAGTGGAAAGAATTACAATTGTGGTGCAGAATTCAAGGCGTAGTCCATTCTTGTATCACATTATTATTTAACCCATGCGGAAAGATTCAAGTCGTCAGCGACATCTATCCTAATACAAAATGGACAGTTACTGTGGGGAACACTCAACCCTGGACACATATATATGTTGTGATATGTGGGGGATTCTTGGAGCTTTCTTTACATGGAGAGAGCTTGCTCTCAACATGCCTTGTAAAAGTTTAGTCCCACATCGAAAATGCACCATGAGTTATCTCAACATATATACTTGGTTGTGTTGTTGAGAGATGCACATGGGGTGGTGACCCTAAGGAGGGAACCATATGGGTGATTTTACTAGGAGGTAAGAATAAGGCTCTGTCACGTCCTGTATCCCAAATACAACGGTGACGTCATAGAACACATCCCCAGGCTACGCGCCAAATTCGCGATTGTCGCCCGTAAATCAGCAGAATGGAAAAATACAAGAACAAATCACATTCATAAGTACAACTTTAATTATATTTACATCAAAAGTATTTCTAAAGGTACAATAACTTTAAGTTTAGTTACAACAAAATGTTATACATCAGACTAACTACCAACTATCGGTTGCCTTCTCCAGAAATTCTCGCAGATCGTCTATTCATCATCATCCAGGGGTATTGGATTTTCTGGAACGTCATCCTCACCTAGTGAATAATTACTAGGTCGTTTAGAAACGACAAGCAAGTCCTCGGTCAAGGGAAGTAAATAAATGATAGAAATAATAAATGAAAGTGAATGACAAATGATATGTCTTGAATATTTGGAGATTAGTTTTACTTTCATGAGAGTAAATTAAATATCTCAATATTAATTATTCCTACTTATTGCATAACACTAAATATGTATTACAATAACATATAAAAATGCAATTTTGAGAACAACCCTTCCGAATATTCTCCAAATCAGCTTTTTCCGACAACAATCCCGTATACCTGGGATCAGGTTATGACTTGGTGGCACGGTGCTTAGAATCCGGCCCTGCCTCTCTTGGGCTTAAATGTACTGAGTCTCTCTTGAACCCAGAAAATCACCTAATCGATGTTACTGTCGAAGAGGTGCAATTGTTGGATGGCACGGAATTAAATCCAGCCCTGCCTCTCACGGGCTAAATGGATGGATCAGATTATTAAAATCCGGCCCTGCCTCTCATGGGCTAAGTGAGCTAAGCCTCACATACTCAATTCGTATGGCCCTACGAATGAGCTAGTGTACTGATCAGTCTTTGGTTATTATGTTGCGGAGCTGTAAAGGTGATATTCGGGTTGTTCTCCCCTCCCAATGCTTCCTATGATTTCTAAATGTATATTTTACAATCACAAATAAGGGATTTATTTATCTAAGGAGGCTAAAATGCATAATTGAATGATATTTAGAAATCTACTTTTAAAAAGACATTTGGATTTAAACTACCAAGTTGAATATAAGGAGTCTAATCCAAATTATAATACGTGTCTTATACATATCCTAAATATTCTCTAAGGTTTACAAGATCATCCAAATTTCTCGGAAAGTTGAGAATTTGTCTATCTCTTGAAATTTCCGAAAATTTCGGCAGAGTCTCCTTTGTATTTAGAGGCTCCGAAAATTTCCAAGAGACATGATAAAGATATAAATAAAATTCGGGTTCGCCGACCCCTTCGGTGGAGCAACTCTCAACACCGGAAACCACGCAGTTAATAATTCGGGTTCGCCGACCCCTTCGGTGGAGCAACTCTCAACACCGGAAACCATAAAATAAGGTGAAAGTGTAGTTTTGAAAGCTTATTACCTTGGCAAGCAATTTAAGTAATTAAGCAAGTTTCCTGATTATCGCAGCTTGCTAAATTATCAAAAATAGAATTGTTAGTAACACAAATCATATCAAAACTTGCTTCCAAGTGTCAAGACTTAAAGTTTACAATTTTATACTCTTTGTGACATTGGTTTGGGATAAAAAAAAGTTTAAAGAATTGAAATTTTGTTAGATGTAAGGTACCTTGATATATGGGTATTTGTAAAACTGAAATAATCATGTCAATGTATGCCATTTGGGTATATTTTATAAAGTGGACAGAATTGTTATAATAACAATTTAAATCTAAATTTTTTCATCTAACTTATACTTATTAAATATACTCGTATTTAAGCCTTTTGTTATGCAGAGGAAGTTTAAGATTAGAAACCTTCAAGTGTATGATCAATCTATCATATAAGGACTTAAAAATATTCATTTCGATTATACAATGAAAACCAATCTATTAAATATGGATATTTTATGTTGAGGACCGATTTGACATAATTGAAGGGAAATATTGCTCAAAAACTCTCATTTGCATATTTTCTTTTAAGCGTAACGATTGAGCCCCTAAGTTATGTCAAAATTTGTAAGTGTCCATGTATGGTGTCTCAATTTCTTACTCGCCAAGTGTCCTTTTGTATTTATTTATATATATATATATATATTTGTATATAATGTTCATATATATATATATATATATTTGCATTGATATAGTATTGTGTCCAAGTAGTATGATATTCTATACGATTATTCAAGTATCCAAATTATATACATCCATGATGTTAAAGTATGTGAACAAGTGTTTAATTTATAACAAGGTTACTAATGGATTTGAAATATATATAGTAACCCTAAAATTTGATGTCAAGTACTTTATATGTGTCGAGTGTACAAATCATTCTAGTTTTGCCTAGGAAATGATAAGATGCCTCAATTATTGGTATTATTTAAATTTGGACAGAATTATATATGTCAAAAAAAAAACACATATAAATATCAATACCTAGTTAACTTTGGTGTAAACTAGACCGAATATTTCAATTTCATGTATGATCGGTATCCAAAATCTAAATCTACACATGGATTAAGAGTGTGATGGGCTGAAAATGTAGGCATGCAATTGGATAGAAGGGTTAGTAATAAATAAAATAATAATACAAGTTCATTTAAAATTAATATTGCCACGCATATATCTCTTATTGATTTAGCCCCTAAATTCATACCATACTTTCCTTGTTTCATGTAAATTTTTAATTTGATCATAAAATTCAGAATAGGTTCCTAATATCAACAAGAAACTCATTGTAAGATAAACCAAGTAATTAAGAGAGAATGAGGACTTGCCTTGGGATGACCTAGGTTTTTCCACAAACTTCCTAATTGAACCCAATAATAGTCCAAAATATATATATGTTAGTAAACCCTAACCTAGGTTTAGAATTTGGAAAAGAATTTGAGAAGAAGAAAGGGAATTTTACCTAGGTTTTGGTACTTGGAGAGGAAAGGAGGAAGAGAGGGTGGTGCTGGAGGTGGCGGAGGTGGCCGGCGTCGGGCACGGGTGGCCGGCGGTGGCTCGGGCGACGGCAACGATTCCGGGCGGCAGCACACAGTAGCAGCAGTAGCAGTTTGTAGTATTGGCAGTAGGAGTGGGGTGAAGAGAAGTGAAGAAGGAGGAATAAATAGAGGAGGAAGGGAATAAGAAAATAATGGTGTTTGTTGGGTTTTCTTCCTCACATAGCCAAGTGGCTTGTGGGAACTTGGAAGGAAGGAGATGAAGCCAGCTCTTCATTCTCCTAGAATAGGTTATATGGAATGGAAGAACTATGGGTCTAATGGTATTACTTTCCCATGGGTGAAAAATTTCACTAAACCCCCTTTTCCAAATCAAAATTATATGGTGTCTATAGTGAAAAGTTTCTATTGGATATAAATTTGAAATTATGGTCATCTAATTATGAAATATATATATATATATATATATATATATATATATATATATATATATATATATATATTTGTTTATTTATTTGTTTATAAAAAAATGACAATAGTATTAATATTATTTAGTAGTTATTACACTCTACCCCCCTTAAAAAAAAATTTCGTCCCCGAAAATTTAAATGGTATTTATATAAATGCGATTACTGACCTGGCTCAGAGAACAGATACGGATATTGCCTCCGCATGTCTTCTTCTTTTTCCCAAGTTGAGTCTCCAGGAGAATCCTTTCTCCAAGCTACTCGAACTAACGGAATGACCCGATTTCGAAGAATCTTATCTCTTCGATCCAAGATTCCAACAGGTTTCTGCTCTATCCGTAGAGTTGGACCAACAGTGATCTCTGAATGATTTAATACATGACTCGGATCCGATACATATCTTCGAAGTTGAGATACATGAAATACATCATGTACTCCCTCCAGGGTTGGTGGAAGAGCTAGTTTGTAAGATACTCTCCCAATTCTTTCTAGTACATCAAATGGCCCAATATATCTCGGACTCAGTTTTCCTCGTGTACCGAATCTAATTGTTTCCTTTGTTGGTGAAATCATCAAGAACACATGATCACCGGGTTGAAACTCCAACATCCTTCGATGTTTGTCAGCCCACATCTTTTGTCTATCTTGTGTAGCTTGCAGGTGGTTTCTTATTGCTTTGACCTTGTCTACCGTCTGTGTCACCAGTTCTGGACCTAGCAATTGTCTCTCTCCTACATCTGTCCAACATACTGGAGATCTACACTTCCTTCCGTACAAGGCTTCAAAAGGTGCAACTTTGATACTATCATGGTAACTGTTGTTGTAAGAGAATTTTACCAAATGTAGGTGGTCATCCCATGATCCTCCAAAATCTAATGTGCAGGCCCTTAGCATGTCTTCCAAAGTTTGAATTGTCCGTTCGGACTGACCATCTGTTTGAGGGGTAAGCAGAGCTGAACTTTAACCGAGTACCAAGATTTTTCTGTAGACTTTTCCAGAAATGTGAGGTAAACCTGGTGTCTCTATCTGACACTATACTTACTGGTACTCCGTGTTGGCTGACAATCTGTTTCATATACATTTCTGCCAGTATTTCTGTTGACTGTCCAACTCGAAAAGTTAGAAATCGAGCCGTTTTAGTAAGTCTATCAACGATAACCCAGATAACATTGTTACCCTTTTGGGTCTTAGGTAGTCCTGTCACGAAATCCATTGTGAGATGCTCCCATTTCCATTCCGGTATGGGCAAAGGCTGAAGAAGTCCTGCTGTCCTCTGGTGTTCCGCTTTCACT
Organism: Iris pallida; assembly: GCA_029216955.1. Lineage (NCBI taxonomy): Eukaryota > Viridiplantae > Streptophyta > Magnoliopsida > Asparagales > Iridaceae > Iris > Iris pallida. The sequence goes on from JANAVB010043017.1 coordinate 2,959,862, forward strand.
TGTTGACAGACGAGGCATTTAGACACAAACCTAGAAATTTCTCTTTTCATGCCATGCCACCAGAAAATTTGTCTCAAATCCTGGTACATCTTAGTACTGCCCGGGTGGATAGAATATTACGAGTTATGAGCTTCTGACATAACTTCTGCCCGCAATTCCCTACCGGGTACGCACAATCTATCTCCGAATCTTAATGATCCATCTGGATGCTTCCTTATCCTGGTTTGTAGCCCTTCGTTTGTTTGTTTCCAAATTTTCTGAAGTTTTGTATCACCTTGTTGAGCATCCTTGATTCTATCTATTAAGGAAGATTGTATTTGTAAATTTTTCCATTTTTCTTCTGCTGTAGGACATATTACTTCAATTCCCATTTTTCTCAAATCCTCTAGGATTTCTTTTGGGGTGTTCATAAAGAATGCTGTTGGCTTTCTGCTCAGTGCATCCGCGACCTTATTTGCTTTACCAGGATGATATTCTATTGTCATATCAAAGTCTTTAAGTAACTCTAGCCACCTTCTTTGTCGCATATTGATCTCCTTTTGAGTAAATACATACTTTAAACTTTTATGATCTGTATAAATCTTAATCCTTTCTCCATACAAGTAATGTCTCCATAATTTAAGTACAAATACGACAGCTGCAAGTTCCAAATCATGAGTCGAGTAATTTCTCTCGTGTTGTTTTAATTGTCGAGAAGCATAGGCTATAACTCTCCCGTGCTGCATTAGTACACAACCTAGCCCCTTGCCTGAGGCATCACTGTATATCTCATATCCACCCGATCCTGACGGTAATGCCAATACGGGGGCTGAAATCAGCCTTTCCTTTAATTCTTCAAAAGCTGCTTGACATTTCTCCGTCCAATTGAATTTTTCTTCTTTCCGGGTCAGCCGAGTTAAAGGCTCCGCGATTTTTGAGAAATTTTCCACGAAGCGTCTATAGTACCCGGCTAAACCTAAGAAGCTTCGAATTTCTGCTACAGACTTTGGTGTTGGCCATGATTTAACAGCTTCTACCTTCTTTGGATATACTGAAATTCCTTCACTACTGATAATATGACCTAGGAAGGATATATGGTCCAGCCAAAATTCATATTTGCTCAATTTGGCGTATAACCGTTCTTCTCTCAAAGTTTGTAGTACTATTCTCAGATGCTCTTCATGTTCTTCTTCATTCTTTGAATATATAAGGATATCATCAATGAATACAATTACGAATTTATCCAAGTATTGATAGAATATTCGATTCATTAAATCCATGAATATTGCAGGAGCATTTGTTAACCCGAATGGCATAACTAAGAATTCGTAATGCCCATAGCGAGTTCTAAATGCTGTCTTGTGGATATCTTCCTTCTTGACTTTTACTTGATGATGTCCAGATCTTAAATCAATCTTTGAGAATACCTTGGCCTCTCCTAGTTGATCAAATAACTCATCAATACGGGGTAAAGGATATTTATTTTTAATTGTTACCTCATTCAAGGCTCTGTAATCTATTACCAGTCGTAAAGTTCCATCCTTCTTCTTTACGAATAATACTGGCGCACCCCAAGGTGAGGCACTTGGTTGTATGAATCCCTTTGATAATAATTCTTTTATTTGTTTGTTAAGCTCTGCTAACTCTTCCTTGTTCATGGGATATATCTTTTTAGCTATAGGTGCTGCCCCAGGTATTAAATTAATAGAGAATTCTACTGCTCTATTCGGGGGCAGTCCTGGTAGATCTTCTGGAAAAACATCCTTAAAATCTTCTACAACTCTTGGGAATTGTTTTTCCTCCAGTTCTTGGAATTTTTCTCGAATTGGCAGTTCGAGTTTCTCCAATTCTCCCGCATCAAATTCTTTCTGGTTTCGATTAAATTCATATGTTTTCTTATTTGGAAGTTGAAATAAAATTCTTCCTTTTCCACAATCTATATTGGCCGACGTCCTGGTTAGCCAATCCATCCTAAGTACTATATCATAATTGTTCATTGGGAAGACTAATAGTCTTACCCGAAAAGCTCCACCACCCAATTTTACTGGGCAGGCGCTGCAAACATGGCTAACCTTTACCATGCCATTGCCTGTAAGAATATTTAGATTCCTAGCCAGGGGTTGTGATTCAATTTCTTGTTGGGATATAAAACTAGAAGATATAAAGGAGTGTGTGGCTCCTGAATCAAATAAAACAGATGCTGGATATGATGAAACTAATATAGTACCTGTTACCACTTCGCCTGCAATCTCAGCTTCCTCAGTATCCAGCATGAATGCTTGCCCGTGTTTCTTCTTCTTCTTTCCAGCCTGGGATTGTCTAGCCTTCTGCACTTGTTGGTATTGATGGGCTTGGGATGCGAGTGGTGATCTTGGTTGCCCATAGGTTATCATGGCCTGATGTACAGGTGCTTGGAGCATGGGTCGAGGACCATTTCCTGGAAGCATTAACTTGCCCTGATTCCCTCGGAACTCTTGCCGTGCTCCTTGCCCCGGATCTCGGATTACTGGCCCGGTGGTTGATTGTGGTAGACATTGATTAGTTTGGTGGTTAGCCGAACCACATCTTAGGCATAATCCCAACAGCTTTCTACAGTTTCTTTTTAAATGTCCAGGTTTGTGACAATAGTTGCAAATGAGCGGTCCATCCGATCTATCAACTTGGGGTCGTTTAGATGGTCCTTGCCACTGACTTCTGGAGGATGGAGCTCCCGATTCCAGAGCCCTCTTCTGAGCTTGGGGCCGGAACGGTTGTTCTTCCTTTAACATCCTTTCCTGATTTCGGGCAGCTTCGGTTATTTCAGAATATGTTTGACACCGATAGGCTGCAACCTTACTTTTTAAATGTCCTCCTAATCCTTCCAGAAACCTTGACACCTTTGTTTCCTCATCTGCTACCATGTATGAGGCAAAACGGCTTAGCCTGGAGAATTCAGCAGTATATTCATCAACGGTGAGCCTCCCCTGCTTTAGATGAATAAATTGTCTTTCCAGCTCCATTCTGGCTGACTTTGGAAAGAACCTTTCTTCGAATTTTTTCTTAAATTCTCCCCAAGGTACTATATTGTCAGACTCTTCAGGGTGCTCCGCACTCCACCAATGTTCAGCGACATCCTCCAACTGGATGCGGACTGTAGAAACCATATCTTCAGGCCTAATCTTGGCTGCCTTTAGTAATCCTTCTATGGTCCTGATCCATTGTCCTGCCCCTATCGGGTTCTCTGTCTCGCAAAATTTAGGTGGCCTAAGATCTCTAAAATCAGCTATTGTCTTATCCTTGGAGCTTGTCGCCCGCATTTGATCTAGTACTTGAGCGGTAGTGGCTTGTGCTGCATTTGCATGTTGACTGTTTGATTCCAAAACTTGTTGAAATAATCGGTACATATCTGAGATAGAGGGTTCGGTTTGGCCTTGAAATGATGAAGCGTGGGACTGACCCTGATCAGACATTTTCCTGAAATTTTTTGAATAAAATGTCCTTTGTAATGCATGGCTTAGTAACAGAGAAATATGATTCATAAGAAATCACACTTAGAAGCAAGCATATTTTATTTATTCTTATCGAAATATTATACAAATATGCTGCTGGGTCTTACATACTTTTACATAACTTTTTACAGACTTCCCTTACTTCCAGGTTATCATACATACATATCTGCTATATTATATAGCAGAGAAGAAAACAACCCTTATAGAACCCCTAATTTCTAGTTACCTACATATAAGGGTTCGTTCATAGCTAAGGATCATTACTTCAGGATGTAATTCCTGGAAGTCATCTAGTGTTCCTTTGTACCCTTCAAGTATAGGGTCTATGTATAGATGACCGGGGTCTCGAACATATATGCAGTAGACCTGCCTTTCGTGGTCTACTTCAGCACCGTTTTCAATATCTCGGATGACAGGGTTCATCACTCCATAGTATACTTCATAGACTAGTATGTCATACCAGTCTGGTACTTTCCAAATCTCCCTCACGTGTTGCTGGTACCCATATAGGGTACGGTCGCTCCTATCCCATGGCAAGCTTGGAAGGAAAAGGTCCATACCTACATACACAATATTCCTTTTTAATTAAACCATAATTGGAAGTATAGGGGCAAGAACATAGAGTCACACATACTTTATTTATTTTCAGAATAGTACATAGTCAGGCTTCACATTCTTGCTATTTACAATTTTTATATTTTTACACATTCAGTCACTCATATCCACATTTTTCTTATGTTGAGGATTTTGGCATCAGGGTAGGTTGTCATCCACTCTTCCAGGGTGCCATTGTGTTTGGACCCTGGTTCTCCAGACGGTTGGGCCTTAATAAGTACAAAATAATTTACTACATTGTAGTATTCCACCCTTTCATCCACAATATCTGTAACTACTGGATGCTTCAGCTCGTAGTGTACTCCGTAAGCTTCTATCATTCCTTTAGGAGCCACTCGCCACATCTTCTTCACAAACTCATAATATTCGTCCAGACTATGGCTGTGATTGCCCAATCTTGCGAAAGGTACAAATTGGGACATGATCTATACCATGAACTTTTAGGTTAGTATACTTTTTAAATAAGATCAAAATAAATGGCTTAGATAGTAAAAATAATAGTAATTTGTAAAATGCTACTAATTATTGATATTACCTTCTTTAAGGATATCTATGGTAAGATTGGAATTCAAGATTTCTCCTATAGGTTCTTAATCTATGTTTTACTCTATACCTAGACCTATATCTGTCCTGAATTTTCCATTCTTTGCTGACCTGCATGGGCCACCAACAAAAGACGTGTCACGTCCCGTATCCCAAATACAACGGTGACGTCATAGAACACATCCCCAGGCTACGCGCCAAATTCGCGATTGTCGCCCGTAAATCAGCAGAATGGAAAAATACAAGAACAAATCACTTTCATAAGTACAACTTTAATTATATTTACATCAAAAGTATTTCTAAAGGTACAATAACTTTAAGTTTAGTTACAACAAAATGTTATACATCAGACTAACTACCAACTATCGGTTGCCTTCTCCAGAAATTCTCGCAGATCGTCTATTCATCATCATCCAGGGGTATTGGATTTTCCGGAACGTCATCCTCACCTAGTGAACAATTACTAGGTCGTTTAGAAACGACAAGCAAGTCCTCGGTCAAGGGAAGTAAATAAATGATAGAAATAATAAATAAAAGTGAATGATAAATGATATGTCTTGAATATTTGGAGATTAGTTTTACTTTCATGAGAGTAAATTGAATATCTCAATATTAATTATTCCTACTTATTGCATAACACTAAATATGCATTACAATAACATATGAAAATGCAATTTTGAGAACAACCCTTCAGAATATTCTCCAGATCAGCTTTTTCCGACAACAATCCCGTATACCTGGGATCAGGTTATGACTTGGTGGCACGGTGCTTAGAATCCGGCCCTGCCTCTCTTGGGCTTAAATGTACTGAGTCTCTCTTGAACCCAGAAAATCACCTAATCGATGTTACTGTCGAAGAGGTGCAATTGTTGGATGGCACGGAATTAAATTCGGCCCTGCCTCTCACGGGCTAAATGGATGGCTCAGATTATTAAAATCCGACCCTGTCTCTCATGGGCTAAGTGAGCTAAGCCTCACATACTCAATTCGTATGGCCCTACGAATGAGCTAGTGTACTGATCAGTCTTTGGTTATTATGTTGCGGAGCTGTAAAGGTGATATTCGGGTTGTTCTCCCCTCCCAATGCTTCCTATGATTTCTAGATGTATATTTTACAATCACAAATAAGGGATTTATTTATCTAAGGAGGCTAAAATGCATAATTGAATGATATTTAGAAATCTACTTTTAAAAAGGCATTTGGATTTAAACTACCAAGTTGAATATAAGGAGTCTAATCCAAATTATAATACGTGTCTTATACATATCCTAAATATTCTCTAAGGTTTACAAGATCATCCAAATTTCTCGGAAAGTTGAGAATTTGTCTATCTCTTGAAATTTCCGAAAATTTCGGCAGAGTCTCCTTTGTATTTAGAGGCTCCAAAAATTTCCAAGAGACATGATAAAGATATAAATAAAATCCGGGTTCGCCGACCCCTTCGGTGGAGCAACTCTCAACACCGGAAACCACGCAGTTAATAATTCGGGTTCGCCGACCCCTTCGGTGGAGCAACTCTCAACACCGGAAACCATAAAATAAAGTAAAAGTGTAGTTTTGAAAGCTTATTACTTTGGCAAACAATTTAAGTAATTAAGCAAGTTTCCTGATTATCGCAGCTTGCTAAATTATCAAAAATAGAATTGTTAGTAACACAAATCATATCAAAACTTGCTTCCAAGTGTCAAGACTTAAAGTTTACAATTTTATACTCTTTGTGACATTGGTTTGGGATAAAAAAAAGTTTAAAGAATTGAAATTTTGTTAGATGTAAGGTACCTTGATATATGGGTATTTGTAAAACTGAAATAATCATGTCAATGTATGCCATTTGGGTATATTTTATAAAGTGGACAGAATTGTTATAATAACAATTTAAATCTAAATTTTTTCATCTAACTTATACTTATTAAATATACTCGTATTTAAGCCTTTTGTTATGCAGAGAAAGTTTAAGATTAGAAACCTTCAAGTGTATGATCAATCTATCATATAAGGACTTAAAAATATTCATTTCGATTATATAATGAAAACCAATCTATTAAATATGGATATTTTATGTTGAGGACAGATTTGACATAATTGAAGGGGAATATTGCTCAAAAACTCTCATTTGCATATTTTCTTTTAAGCGTAACGATTGAGCCCCTAAGTTATGTCAAAATTTGTAAGTGTCCATGTATGGTGTCTCAATTTCTTACTCGCCAAGTGTCCTTTTGTATTTATTTATATATATATATTTGTATATAATGTTCATATATATATATATATTTGCATTGATATAGTGTTGTGTCCAAGTAGTATGATATTCTATACGATTATTCAAGTATCCAAATTATATACATCCATGATGTTAAAGTATGTGAACAAGTGTTTAATTTATAACAAGGTTACTAATGGATTTGAAATATATATAGTAGCCCTAAAATTTGATGTCAAGTACTTTATATGTGTCGAGTGTACAAATCATTCTAGTTTTGCCTAGGAAATGATAAGATGCCTCAATTATTGGTATTATTTAAATTTGGACAGAATTATATATGTCAAAAAAAAGACATATAAATATCAATACCTAGTTAACTTTGGTGTAAACTAGACCGAATATTTCAATTTCATGTATGATCGGTATCCAAAATCTAAATCTACACATGGATTAAGAGTGTGATGGGCTGAAAATGTAGGCATGCAATTGGATAGAAGGGTTAGTAATAAATAAAATAATAATACAAGTTCATTTAAAATTAATATTGCCACACATATATCTCTTATTGATTTAGCCCCTAAATTCATACCATACTTTCCTTGTTTCATGTAAATTTTTAATTTGATCATAAAATTCAGAATAGGTTCCTAATATCAACAAGAAACTCATTGTGAGATAAACCAAGTAATTAAGAGAGAATGAGGACTTGCCTTGGGATGACCTAGATTTTTCCACAAACTTCCTAATTGAACCCAATAATAGTCCAAAATATATATATGTTAGTAAACCCTAACCTAGGTTTAGAATTTGGAAAAGAATTTGAGAAGAAGAAAGGGAATTTTACCTAGGTTTTGGTACTTGGAGAGGAAAGGAGGAAGAGAGGGTGGTGCTGGAGGTGGCGGAGGTGGCCGGCGTCGGGCGCGGGTGGCCGGCGGTGGCTCGGACGGCGGCAGCGGGTCCGGACGGCAGCGCACAGTAGCAGCAGTAGCAGTTTGTAGTAGTGGCAGTAGGAGTGGGGTGAAGAGAAGTGAAGGAGGAGGAATAAATAGAGGAGGAAGGGAATAAGAAAATAATGGTGTTTGTTGGGTTTTCTTTCTCACATAGCCAAGTGGCTTGTGGGAACTTGGAAGGAAGGAGATGAAGCCAGCTCTTCATTCTCCTGGAATAGGTTATATGGAATGGAAGAACTATGGGTCTAATGGTATTACTTTCCCATGGGTGAAAAATTTCACTAAACCCCCTTTCCCAAATCAAAATTATATGGTGCCTATAGTGAAAAGTTTCTATTGGATATAAATTTGTAATTATGGTCATCTAATTATGAAATATATATATATACATATATTTGTTTATTTATTTGTTTATAAAAAAAATGACAATAGTATTAATATTATTTAGTAGTTATTACAGGCTCCAAGGATTAAGCATTAATGCTTTTGTCATTCTCTTGGATTAATTCCATTTGGAGCTAAGCCCCAAAGGGGCTTAGTGACTCGGACTCGGACTCGGGCTCGGGCTCGGACTCGGACTCGGGCTCATGGACTCGCACCAGACTGACTGTGCATGCTACAATTCAGTTATGGAAAGACTGATTCAATGCGATTAATTCAGATCCACTTTTTGTGGGATTTAATTCAATCTTTCCATAAGATTTGAATTAATTTCGTTGCCATCTTTGTGGGATTTAATTCAATCTTTCTATAAGATTTGAATTAATTTCGTTGCTATCTTTGTGGGATTTGAATTAATTTCGTTGCCATCTTTGTGGGATTTGATTCAATCTTTCTATAAGATTTGAATTAATTTCGTTGCCATCTTTGTGGGACTTAATTCAATCTTTCCATAAGATTTGAATTAATTTCATTGCTATCTTTGTGGGATTTAATTCAATCTTTCCATAACTTAAAAGGCGGTTAGGGTTTCCACCCTCTCTCTATATATACTCTCTTCTGGCCTCCTTTGTGAGGTACTACGAATTTTATAAGTCAGAATACGAGAGAGAGAGAGGGAGCTGTTGCCGCCATTGCAAGTCCATCCGAGGAGTCAGAACAGAGGTGACTTCGAGCGTTCTACAAGTTCTTCAACTTGCTGGTTCCTGGAAGCAATTCGTGTGGGGCGAATCTTGCTTTGAGCAACGGTGTTTTGACACCCCAACAACTTTTCTTCATCTCTTCTTTCTCTAGATTATTGTAACTCGTTCTGTCCCAATTGCAACACGTTTACAAGGAAGAACGAGAGATCTTCTCTTCTCTATTTCTCTCCTTCATATTGTAATCTGGCTATTTGGTTTTTTGTATCATCGTAGATCTTGAGTTTGATCACTGCAAAGTTTTTTGTGTGACATCTCAGATCTCGATTGCATCAGTTTTCCATCTTTGGTCAAGCCCGGGACTAACATATATTATAGTAGTTGGGAATACAAAAAAAAATTAATCTTGTTTTCTTGAGGGAGAAAACAATATTTATTTTTTTATAAGACCCAAGGATGACAAGGTTCATGGCTAAACAAGTATGAATTTTAAGCTACACAAAATCTCCTCGATCAAATGGTCAAAATTGATCATAAATGTCTTGTATGAGCTGACTGGAGTGACCCGAAAGTTTAAGGTTCTGATTATTTTGGGTTAGAATTAATATACACTTTAATACCAATCTTATTTTAAAAATAAATAGAAAAAATGAGCAGCCAAAATAGAAAAACTAGAATAGACCGCCAATATTAGGTATAGAAAATTAAATTTATCACTAATTTATGCAAAAAATTTCTCTAAATTTTTATTATTATTTTGATTTAAAAATTTTATAGTCCATTTTGACTCCGATGTATCCAAATCCTGGCTACGTCACTGACCTGCACCAAGCTATCACTCAAAGCTCATGACCACAAAACCAGCCTTAAATGTAGCAAGTAACTATACCGAAAGCCTCCACTCACAACCCATTCAATGTTTCCCAGCAGTTACTTGACCTACCTAATAGAAACCAATGCTAAGCTTACTATCAATCATTTATAACTTTTCTACAACCTATTCTTTTCCATAGTAACATTGTCTCATCCGGTCCCACCTCTTCTCCACGTGGCCGATTGTAACCTCTTGAGTTGTAGGCATAACATTGCTCAATAGAAACATATGAGAGTTTTGACAATTTTTTTTTTCCTTTCAAAATCTTTCCAATGACAGGACATCGTCACATGCCCTCAGGCCTCAACCCACCCAACCACTCCCACAGTGTTCACAGATGCAAACGAGTAGAGCTTTTCATGACTTAAAACGGATCGTTTGTGAACATATACAAGTTGTATGATCTCCATTGTACATCTTTTTCGAAGTGTTGTCAAAATTCGTTTTTCCATCTAAGATCTGTTTCGGGAATAACGCTATTAGCATTATAACCATGGACTATCCTTGCACAAACACGAGAAAATATTATTTGTATGTATCTATATCGTGTCGTTAGCAGTATCTGTGTCCCTGTTAGCACTATAACCATAGACTATCGTTGCACAAACACTAGAAAATGGTGTTTGTATGTATCTATATCGTGTCCCTATCAGTATTTGTGTCCCTATTAGCATTGTAACCACAGATTATCGTTGCACAAACACGAGAAAAAGGTGTTCGTATGTAAACATATCGTGTCTTTATCAAGTATTTGTGTCCCACCAAAAATCTGATGGTGTTTTAATGGCCTAGCTTCATTGTTAACCAGTACCTGCTCCTCCTGCAGAATTTTAATGTCAAGAAAACAAGTTCCCCTCCCTCTTAAATGCTCACTACTAAGTGTAGCGGTTGAAAAAATTGTTGTCCTTCTCAAAGTTGTACATCTATAGTTCTGTATAGAGTTGCAATGTTGGAAAATTTGTATCGAAGAAACTGAAATGTACTTTCAGACCTTGAAATGTACTAAATTTGCCATCAATACAATTCCGTACTTGCACTATGTCTCTAATCGACCATATGACGCATCCAAGGACTTCACGCTCGACCCCGTGCGTTATCCCCGACCCGAGCTCCTGGCGTTCCTCGACAAGGTCCACAGGCGATTTTAGCTATGTTGCATAAGTTGTTTCAAGTTTCTTTTTCTAGAATATTTAGTAATACGCTCTCATTTATTAGTTGATAGTAGAGTTTGGTGTTTTTAAATTGTCCAAAGTTAGTGTCCAAATCACTGTTCACTGGTCTATGTAAATAGTGATTTTGAAACCCAACATACTACCATTGGACAATTTAAATATCCAAATTCTAATATCAACTATTATGTTACACCATATTACTAAATAATCCCTTTATTTTTTTTGCATTCTTTGTTGCTAGTTGAACTAAGCCTTGGTTGGGGGTGTTTAGCTTAGTAGAGTAGAGTAGAGATGAGCATTATTTTGTTATTTTCCGTCCAAAATTAAATGATCCTCATCCCTACTATACTTTATAAGTGAGCACGATTCGGTTTTGGACCGAAGAGCCAAACCGAATCGAATAAAAGATTTCGGTTTAGCGATTATTGTTTTAAAAAAAATTATTCGATTTTGGTTTTGAATTTCAGTTTTGGTTCAACATCAAATAAGACTTACGCGATTATGCAAATACTTTCAATTATATGCATTTGTGTATATTTTGAAAAAAAAAATTCTATGTATATGTTTTAAAGTCTAATTTTTAATAATTTAATAACTAGTTCAACTTTGGACCCAACTTTAAAATACAACAAAACTATGTACAAAAATTCTTTAGTATAATTTAACAAAAAAAATTAAATTTAGATCTAACTCATTAAATAATAAAATAGTCTAATTGAACAAACTGAACAAACTCAATCGATGACTAGTTCGGATCAATTTCGGTTATGATCTAATTATTCTATAAGCCGAACTTATTACGCACTTTTATGTTATCCACTTGATAGTATAGTTCTTCCCATTTTTTATACAATCAAATGAATACAATTATGCTATTTGGCTCCCAAAATATTTGGATGATGACATCTTCCATTATGTGGCATCTGACATGTCAGCTGTTATGGCAGCTGACATAACAACTGACATGGCAAATTTTAACCCAAAATATTATTTATCCAATTTTTTTAAATATTAATGTTAATGTTAATATTAATTTTAATTTTAATGTTAAGGTTAATTTTAATGTTAAAGTTAATGTTATTGTTAATTATCATGTTAATTTAATATTAATTTTAATTTTAATATTAATTTTAATGTTAAATTTTGTTATGTCAGCTGCCTTGTCAGCAATCATATCATATGCCACATAATAAAAAATGATATCACCCAAATATTTTGGGAGCCAAATAGCATTTTTGTTTACTATATGAATATAAAGGAAGTATTCTCCCTCATGAATTCAAACATCCAATGCGTTGCCACCAAGCCAACCTCCTCCTTACCCTCCTAGACCAATGCAAAACACTTGCCCAACTCCAGCAATTCCAAGCACACCTCACCACCTCCGGCCTCCTCCACACCAACCCTACCCTAAACGCCAACCTCATCAGATCCCTCTCCCCCGTCCCCCGCCACGCCCTCCGCGTCTTCGCGCATTCGCTCCGTCCGCACACCAACACCTTCTCCTTCGTCTATGCGCTCAGCTCCTGCGCCCGTTCGCACGACCACAACGCCACGCGATGCGTCCACGCCCTCTCCGTCGCCCTTGGCCACCGTGCTTCCATCCACGTCGCCAGCGTCACGCTCCACGCGTACGCTTCCTGCGGCGACATCCCCTCCGCTCGCGCCCTGTTCGACACAATCCCCTCCCGCTACACAATCCAATACAATTCCATGATATCGGCCTACGTCCACAACGGCCTCCCCGGGGAAGCTCTCGACACGTTCCGCAGAATGCGCTCCATAGGGGTTCCGGTCACCGCCGTGACGGTCGTCTCCGTGCTCTCGGCCTGCGCTCGGACGAGGAACCTTCGGCTAGGATCGCAGCTCCACGGGTTCCTCAGCAAAAGGGCAATGCAGGCGGAGAGAGCGATCAACGTCGCCACTGCTCTGCTCGACATGTACGCGAAATGTGGACTCATGGCTCCGGCCAGGGAAGTGTTCCGATCGATGGAGAGGAAGGACACCGGCGCGTGGAACGCTCTGATCGGAGGCTACGTCTCCAATCAGTGCTTCCGCGAAGCGCTCGGAACCTTCGATGCCCTGCTCTCCTCCGGCGTCAGCCCCGACAAACCGACGCTGGTGAGCGCGTTGTGCGCTTGCGCGCGTTTAGGCGCGCTCGACGTCGGCGCGAGGATTCATCGATACGTACGGGACAAGTATCCTCCTCGGCTCGACGCGACACTGGGGACCTCTCTGGTGGAGATGTACGCCAAGTGCGGGTGCATCGAGATGTCGCAGCAGGTGTTCGGGGAGATGGCGGAAAGGGACGTGGTGGCGTGGTCCTCGATGATCGGCGGGCTCGCGGCGCACGGCCGCGGAAGGGACGCGCTCCAGCTGTTCGATTGTATGACGAAGTCGGGGATAAGGCCCGATGGTGCCGCGTTCGTAGGCGTGCTGACGGCTTGTAAACACGCGGGACTGGTGGAGGAAGGGCTGGGGTACTTCAGGTCGATGAGCAGAGACTGCGGCATCGTGCCGCGTGCGGAGCACTTCGGCTGCGCGATCGATCTTTTGGGCAGGGCGGGGCGGCTAGGGGAGGCGTTGGAGCTGATCGAACGGATGGGGGCGGAGGCGAACGCGGTGGTTTGGAGGAGCCTGCTCAGCGCCTGCAGGTGCAGCTCGGACGTGGAGCTGGCCGAGGTTTGCGTCGACAGCTTGATGAGGTTGGGGTCGGGACACTGCGGGGATTACGTGCTGCTTTCGAATATCTACGCGCTCAAGGGGATGTGGGACGACGCGAGGAGGGTGAGGATGTCGATGAAGGAAGGGAATGTGAGGAAGAAGCCTGCATTTGCCTTCGCCTTGATCGAGTCGAACTTAACACGAGATTGTAATAGTTTACAGGAAATAATAATCGATTGAAGTGACGATAATTTTGCATCATTTTGCTGAACTTGTCATGTCAATTTTTTGATTGCATTAAAAGTCCCGAGGTTTTGCAAATTGGACCGGCTGGTTCAACTGGTTGACTCGTGATTCGGTAATCTTTTCGAACCGGGTCAGTGTTGACCCATTTTTATTCTTCGAAAAATCAGTTTTGAATGAATATGTTTGTAAAAATCAGTATCCATAAATGATTGAATTGGACCACTTAGATTAATTCAGTAGTTAAATTACTGGTTTAATCGGTTTGATACGACCTAGTGTCTTGTCCAAGTCTATCATCGGTTCGGTTGTTTAGAACATTGATTGAGATAACCACTGTTTGTTTGGATGTTTGAAACTACATTTGTAATGGATATTCTGGTTCTTCCTTCGCCCGTATCGACGGGGTGCAACTCGGACGGGTTGGATCGGGCTTGAGGTCAACCCGAGCCCAACTCGAGGAATCATAAGCCTAGTCCGAGCTCAAGTCCGACCCGACCTCGGATTCAACATATGAAGCCCAAGACCAAGTCCGGAGGATCGGGTTGGGCTCGAATTTGGTCGGGTTCATCGGGTTCTAATATAATATTTGAAATAATTTTAAACAAAAGTAATATTAAACACATAATCAAATAGCAATAAAGTCTTGATCATTACAAAATACAAACTAAAATAAGATTTATGACAAGGAGTTGAAGAGTTTGGGTGAAGAAATTTAGGATTTAAACTTTTTATTTAAGAAATGTGAAAATATATATATATATATATATATATATATATATATATATATATATATATATATATATATATATATATATATATATATATATAAGTCGGGTTCGGGTTCTTCGGGTAACCCAACACATGAACCCGAGCTCGACCCGATTTTAATCGGGTTTAAATATTTTAACCCAAGTCCGAATCCGAACCCGAGAATCTTCAATCCTAACCCAACCCATTAACGGGTTTCCCCTACCGGACTAGGGCTTAGTCCACCCAAGTTGCACCCCTACTTCTCAAAAGTCTTTTTTTTTTTTTTTTTTTTTCTTTTCTTTGAGTAGACTATGGAATCATTCCCTATGCCATGGCCAATTTGGAGAACGTTACAAACATTATAGGATTTTAGGCTTATACATGGTTTACCAAGAAGTGATTTTTTAGTATCTGGTTCTCATTTTTAAATATGTGATGGCTCTGTTTATTTATCATGTTTTGCTCAACAACTGGATTCAGTTTTGACTCGTCTCGAGTCTTTATACATGGTTTACCAAGAAGTGAATTTTTAGTATCTGGTTCTCATTTTTGAATATATGATGGTTCTGTTTATTTTTCATATTTTGCTCTGGGATTCAGTTTTGACTCGGCTCCATTAACTTATAAATTATTCATTAAGTTGGTATCTTCTCTGTGCTTAACTTGTGAATTATTGTCGGAGCTCTCTAACCCTAGTTGTAGTGGAGCGGACATCCGGAGGGGACCTTATGAATTATTCATTAAGTCGTGGATCACTATTGCATTGAATTTATAATTTCCAAGTTTGGTGAGTTCAGCTTACGCAAGCTTTGATTTTCCTTGTTCAAACTTGAGAGAAAGTTTGCACTACTTTCCAGCATTAGTTAACGAGTCAAGTCACTAGAATTTCTGAAAATTATACTATAGAAAAACTAATATAAATTGTTAGTCATCTACCTTCTTCTACTATATAATACGACTTCAAAACGTTTCAAAATAATTCGACTAAATCGTATGTATATCATCAATCATTTAATTGCAAAAAATTACTAAAAATTATAATTTTAAACTTTCTAACTTTTTCTTCCGCATCATCGAATATCCTATTTTTTTTTTTTTTCCGACATAACCGAATATCCTATCTTTTATTTACATATATTCATAACAAATTATAATTAAATTTAAACTAACTAACTATATATATATATATATATATATATATAAATTATATTTTGATAATATTAGAAAGAAGAAAATTTATTTTAGGTGCAACCCACAACATGTTTTTACTAGTGGTTAAGAGCATCTCCAACCCTATTGTGAGTTTGGAAAAAATGGTTGCCACATAGGAATGACAACCATTTTTTCCAAAAGTACTTCTCCAATGCAAATGTGAAATAAAGTGTGGAGTTGACATGGCAATGACATGGCAAAGACAATGTGAAGTTGGTTGTCTAGATCTAGACAATGCACTTCACAATGTCTTTATGTCCACATCATCATTTGTGAATAAAAATATTTATAAAAAAGAAGTAGAAGAGTAAAAGTTGTCTTGGAAGTTGTAAAAAATTATTTGTATTGTCTTCTCAATACTTTTGCATTGGAGATGACTTTTTAAACCCATTGTCATTTGTGAATATAACCTTGCCACCTATACAAGACATTGTCTTGTCCCTCATGCCACATAGGATTCACAACACAAAACAAGACAATAGGGTTGGAGATGCTCTAAATAATGGCTTAACTACCAATAACTCCTTAGAGCATCTCCAACCCTATTGTCTTGTTTTGTGTTGTGAATCCTATGTGGCATGAGGGACAAGACAATGTCTTGTATAGGTGGCAAAGTTATATTCACAAATGACAATGGGTTTAAAAAGTCATCTCCAATGCAAAAGTATTGAGAAGACAATACAAATAATTTTTTACAACTTCCAAGACAACTTTTACTCTTCTACTTCTTTTTTATAAATATTTTTATTCACAAATGATGATGTGGACATAAAGACATTGTGAAGTGCATTGTCTAGATCTAGACAACCAACTTCACATTGTCTTTGCCATGTCATTGCCATGTCAACTCTACACTTTATTTCACATTTGCATTGGAGAAGTACTTTTGGAAAAAATGGTTGTCATTCCTATGTGGCAACCATTTTTTTCAAACTCACAATAGGGTTGGAGATGCTCTTAGTATTTAGAGCATCTCCAATCCTATTGTGAGTTTTAAAAAAATGGTTGCACATAGGAATGACAACCATTTTTTCCAAAAGTACTTCTCTAATGCAAATGTGAAATAAAGTGTGGAGTTGACATGACAAAGACAATGTGACTAGACAATACACTTCACAATGTCTTTATGTCCACATCATCATTTTGTGAATAAAAATGTTTATAAAAAGAAGTAGAAGAGTAAAAGTTGTCTTGGAAGTTGTAAAAAATTACTTTGTAATGTCTTTTCAATACTTTTACATTGGAGATGACTTTTTGAACTCATTGTCATTTGTGAATATAATCTTGCCATCTATATAAGATATTGTCTTGTGTCCCATATTATCTAAGATTCACAACACAAAATACGACAATAAGGTCAAAGTAAAATTATCAATTGCTTAAATCTCAACGACGACGTCAACCTTGCACAGGCGTGACTCGGGGAGCGTGTGTGTGTGTAACCTTCTTCCGTGCAATCTCTTGCTTGTTTACGACTAGTTGATTACAATTTACTTGTAGGTACATCTAATGTTGGGAACCAGCTTAGAAAAAAAAGTTTTTCCGTATCGATATAACTTTGTAAGAATAGAAGAAAATTATATAATCCATATACGATTCCAATATTCATGATCAAACAAAACACAACGCAAATTTTTACTTAAAAAAAATCTGACTAAAAGAACATGACTATCGGAGTCCAGATCGAAAAATGCTACATTAAAGAAAATACATTGTTTTCTTTACAAACTCTTCCCCCTATCCATACGGATCATCGCAACACTTTAAATAATTAGAAATATATTACAACGAGTACAAAATGATTATCGAAAACTAGAAGGCTAAAAATAACTAATAAAGAGCTCCTGAGACCATCTCTCTTCAATCAACCTCAGAAATTTCGAATTACCTCTTCACCTCCTCCTAAATTGTACCATTTGTGAAACTCTATCATTTGATTATAATTCTTGAGAATTAGGGTTAGAAAACTTTCCTATTTAACGTACCACAATTTCGAGAAATTTTAGAACATTGATTTTAGTCCGACGGTGTTTATAAAAATAAACACCAAATTAAGCCTCCAGTCTTGCCACTGGTATATCAGCGGTATACCAAAATTTGGCCAATTTGATCCAGAGCAGTTATGGAACGAGTTGTTATATCACTAATCATGTACTGATGGTATATCGGCAACGGTATACTACCGTTATACAGCTGACAGTGATACTTTTTCTTAAATGTTCTGACACTCTCGAACGAACTTCTTTGCCCTCGAAACTTTTTCGACCGTCGTACTCAAGAATGTTCTCCACGTAGGTTGAAAATTCCATCGAACACCAACATTTATCGGGATCAAAGTTTATCAATTTTGATTATTTTCTTTCTAAGTACAATATATTTGATACAAATTAGATTAAGGGTGCGTTTAATTTCAAGGTGAAAAATACGTAGAAAAGAAATTAATTCCATGGAATTATTTTTCTAGGAAAAAAATTTCATATAATTTAAAAAAAAATTCATGGAAAACTAAATTTGGGTGGTTGATTGCCATTATTTTTCACGAAAAATAGTTATTTTTCATGGAAAATGATATTTTCTTGTGGGTTGGACAAGTTTTATTTTCTACCATTTTAGATAAAATATAGAAAATGATAATTTTTTGGAAAATAATTCCATGAAAAATATAAACTATCAAACACTACAATTGGTGCAAAATTTATGTTGGAAATATTTTTCCAATCAAACGCAGCCTAAATCTCAACAAAGAACCATGGATGCTTCTGGTCATCCACCTTCACTATTTCCATAAAGTGATGCTACTATGAGACAAATATATTTCCTGTTTTGATCGGGCTTTTCCTAAAGGATAGTTTGGTTCACAGAAAAAAAAGAAATTTCTTTAAAAAAATTTACAATTTTTATCTATTTTTTAATCTGTTGTTTGAAAATATTAAAAAAAAAGGTTGAGATGGAAAAGTGAATCTTAAAATCAGTGGAGGAATCTTAAAAAAAGAAGGTAAAGATGGAAAAGTCAATCTAAAAATGAATGGAGGAAAAAAAAAATTCCCTAAATTTTTTTCTGATATTTTCTTTTTCTTTGACATTTCAAAGACAGAAAAAGAAGTAGCCTAATTGTTTATTCTGTTTCTCCCAATGTTGTAAAAATCGGACCGGCGGTTGGACCGGATTCAACCGGTTTAAGCCAAAAAATCGGTCCAGTTCGACTAAAATCGGGTCTTTTAAAGAACCGTCGGTTTTTTGTCAAAACCGGATTCAACCGGTGAACCGGTCAATTTTGGTTATTTTTTCATTGTAAAAAAATTAAAATAAATTATTATGAAAAAATTGGACCATTTGATTCTTTATTTGGTTTTAATCGACCTTATAGTTGTAAAATTAAACCGAACTAACATACTTATGATCAAACCAAACTAAACCAAGAAGTAAATATGAATATTTTATCTATTTGAACCAAACTAAACCAAGTCTATTGAACTCCAATTGAATCCTAGTTAAATCCCGATTCGACTTGTATCAAAAAAATTCGATTCGATCACCGGTCCGATTTTTAAAACTTTGATTTCTCCAACATGATGCATTTGAGTCCAGTAGGAAAGTTCCAGGGGAAGTCATGTGGGCCCAGGAATAACGATGTGTGAATAGGAAGTGAGTCCCATTTCGTACTCTTCTCCTGTGGTTCCTGTGGAAATTCTTGTTTTTTTTTAACATAATTTCTCCTCTCTTTTTTTTTCTTCCCCTCTTTTATTAAGTAGTTGGTATGACCATGCTGACGTCCTCTTCCTCTTTTCCCTCCCACTCATTTCTTCGGTGACAGAGTGAGATGACGACGTAAGCCACGATGACGCAGTGGTGACGAAAGCGATCCGACCCGAACAAGGAGCGGTGCGGTCATATAATAATTGTAACAAAATGTTCCCGGAAACTTACTTTAATTAATTGTTCCGAGATCCCCACTTCCATTCCTTTTTAATATCCCCACTTCCCCTCCTCTTCTCCTCCTAGGAAAATGGAGGCCGGCAAGCGGAAGCGGGCTCCGACCGCCGACGGCGCCCCAAGGGAGCGGAAGTCCGCCCGGAGGGAACCTCCGCCGCCGGAGGTGGACGACGCCGAGGTGGACGAGTTCTTCGCCATACTCCGCCGGATGCGCGAGGCCTCCTCCAAATGGGGAGCCGCCGCAGCCGCCAGAGCCAGCGGCGCCGTCAGGCTGTCGGGGGAGGACGGGCTGAGGTGGAAGCCGGCGTTCGTGTGGGAGGACTTCGAAGGAGCCGGCTCCGCCGTCAGCGGCGACGACGACAAGGCGGAGGACGGGAACAGGAGGAGCCTGGATCTCAACGCCGATCCGGAGCCGGAGGGGCGGTGACGATACCGCGCTCTTCGCTAGCCGGTGACCGCAACTCCTTTTCTCCTTCTTATTATTATTCTCTCTCTCTTTTTTTTTTTTCTTTCTCTGAACTATTTATTAGTTAACGGTTAATTTGTTCTCTTCTAAGTTTACTTATGTAATTAATAAAATGTTATGGGTATAAATAAATTAAGAGAATAATCCTAGTTTCCGCAAGGCTTCTTGTATCCAGGACGATACAAATTCCAATTCCTGTTACTATAAATATATGAGTTTTATGAGAAGTATACGTTCACCTTAAAAAAAACCATCTTTGCTTCTGCGAAGTGCGTTGAAATAAAAAAAGAAAAAATTTCAAATCGATATTCTGCGTATGTATTGCATATGTACGTATATTTTATTGCATATGTACGTCATGTATTGCATATGTACGTCATGTTTACGTATATTTTATTGCTTTGTTTCGGTACTTCGAAGAAGTGACGTTAAATGTAGAAAGATTTAAAATTTTGGTGTTCGGATGGTTGTTGGTATCAAGGGCGGAGGCAAAAAAAAAATTTGGTGAGGGAGGGGAGGGGCTAAGAGCGTGGATGAAAAAGAAAAAGAAAATCATGTAATAATTCAGAAAATAAAAAAACTACAAAATCTACACAACCAACAACACATACAATATTCAAACTTGTCTCTGCTATGTAAAGAGCCAACCACTCAACCAATTACACCGTAACACTTACATGCTGTAGAAACTAGTAGTTGTTATTATTTATTTGGGAAGTCCGGGATGTAGTCCGGGACAGTCCAGCTTAAGCTCCGTCAGTGGTTGGTATGATTTAGAAAATATAATATTTTGTATTTTCTATGTTTGGTTTATAAATAAGTGGTACTGGATAGTTCTTCTCTTTTGATAGTAGGTGAGGTTATTTTTTGATAGTAGAATTTCTTACTACAGCGTTGTTTCAGAACGAAAGATTTTTCAAGTTAAAATTATCCTAAATAATGAGATTGTCAAAATAAGAAATTAAGGCGAAACAATATTTACTTTTCCTGTAATTCAAATAATATTTTTTTATTCCTCTCCAAACAAACCAAACACGTGAAGTGGTCTCCTTTTGGCCTAAATTCTAAAAGTTATCCACTCCACTACCTAAATCTTCATACAAAACAGTCCCCCAAGTAGTAGCCTCCTTCATGTCACTAGGACAATGGAGTCCAAAAGCATGACCATTAAAAAAAAAAACTAAAAATTTCATGCAAAGCATTTATATTTGGAAAATTTGATAAAAGCACATAAATTGCTAAAATAAGAACTAAAATGTCGATAAAACGTTTTATAAACAAACGCCAAAAGGATACATGTTTCTCTTGAGACGACGAATAAAAAAAAGGGAAATCAACCAAAACGCCATACCATTGAACTTTTCTTTACATAAAAACAAACTACATTTAGGCGTTTCATGCGTAAAATACGTCTAATTGTACGACTTTTTTGAAATAAAAAAAAAAATCTATTGTATACCGGTTGGATATCAACAACTATATATTTGTAAGGGATAGATTGTTCAACTATTTAAGGGTTAATGGTACTTTCTTCTACTATCTAACTCCTACGAATACTATATTAAGAAGATCCCCCAAACTCTCTCTAACTTGTCTCCAAACTCTCTTTCACCTAGGGCTGTGCACAATTAAGTCAAACCGATCAAATTGAACCAAGCCAAACCGTACCGATTGGTTTTAAACCGAACCGATGGTTCGGTTGGTTTGGTTTGACTTCAATTTTTTTTAAACCGACCAGTTCGGTTCGGTCACGGTTTAGTTATGCCAAAAACCGTCTAAATCGAACCTAACCGAACCGAACCAAATCCTTGTTAAATAATTAGGTTTTAAAAAAATTGAATTTGTTTGAAGGGATACTAGATATCGTAGAATAGTATTTTTTTTCACATTATTTCATCATGTGGCAAGGGCCATATATATAGGGATAAGGGGCAACCCAAGGGTCATGAGTTACATAACCCAAGTGTCATGAGTTACATGATCCCAAGGGTCATGTGTAACTCATGACATAATGATGAATAGTAAGGGTTTCACAACACTCTTCCTTATTCATCCATTTCCTTGGATCCACTTATGAAATACTTCAGGATTCAATAAGCTAATGGGGTGGATACTGCTGGATTCAGAGTAAACTTGGTTTGCCTCATTAAAATCTTGGCTGTGGAAAACCTAGTGGGAAAAACCATCAGTCCTAAGGAAAAAGAGTACAATCCTATAGTTTTACTACCCCTGATCTATACAAGCTTCAGGCTTGCAGGTCTTTTAGTTGCCTCATCCCTATTCCTCTTACAAGTTTTACAAAAGTACATCGTGGCAGTGTTTTGGTAAACAAATCTGCTAAGTTATTACAAGATTGAATTTGTTGTATTTTGACTTGTTCCTTCTCTTGAAGGTCGTACGTCCAGAAGAATTTGGGAAATATGTGCTTCGTCTTGTCATTCTTTATGTATCCTTTCTGAAGTTGAGCTACGCATGCTGCATTATCTTCAAAAAGGGTAGTAGGCTCAAGTTCACCAGTCTTCAGCCCAGTAGATGCCAAAATGTGCTGAATGACGGAGCGAAGCCAAACACACTCCTTGCTTGTTTTATGGATTGCCAGGAGTTCAGAATGGTTGGATGAGATAGCCACACTGGTCTGTTTGACGGACCTCCAGGAGATAGCCGTACCACCGAAAGTAAACACAAATCCAGTTTGTGATTTCTCTATGTAGGGATCTGATCTATAACCTGCATCTGAATAACCAAGTAAAATGGAAGACCCACTATTCGGGTAATATAGTCCTAGGTCTATAGACCCTTGGAGGTAGCGCAGAAGATGTTTCACTACATTCCAGTGGCGCTTTGTGGGCGCTGCACTGTATCTGACTAATAAGTTAACTGAAAACGCTATATCAGGACGCGTACAGTTAGCTATATAGAGTAGTGTCCCAATGGCACTTAGGTAAGGTACTTCGAACGACCATTGGTGTACTAAGGGGATGACATTTATCCATGTGGAATTGTTTAAGTAATCTTCGTGTATATGTAGATTGGTATAACAAGATACCACCCTTTAGGTGGTCGATCTGTAAGCCAAGACAATACTTTGTTTTTCCTAGGTCTTTCATTTTAAAAGTTGTCTTAAGGCTTTCAGATATCTCAGTGATCTCTGTAGGAGATCAAATGAGATTTAAATCGTCGACATAAATGGCGACTATAACAAATCATGTTTCCGATCTTTTTATAAAGATACACGGACAGACTTTATCATTAGTAAATCCTTGCGTAGCAAGAAACTCACTTAGTCTGTTTGTAAGCCCCCTGAATTTTAGGATTTATTTTAAATTTTTTAAATGAATTATTTTCGATAAGTATTTTATATTAATTTTAAATACGTATTTTATAGCGTGTTTCGTATTTTTTTGATTTTCGTAATGCTTTAAAAATAATTTTTCTAACTTATAGATTTTCTTCTTGGCCGACATACCGCCAGTATACCGGAGTATACCGACGGCATATCGTCCAGACAGATTTTCTACATTTTAGATATTTTCGATTTCAGATATTTTCATGAATAGTATTTCCGATATTTTGATGAATAGTATTTTGGATATTTTGATGAATAGTATTTAAGATATTTTCGTGAATAGTGTAGATACACTCTATTATCCAATGGATATTTAGTTTTGTTTGAATGGCCATGATTGACTTAGATTTTGACATGGATCACGATCCGACGGCTAAGATTAATTTTCCCTTCTATATACCCTTTCACTTTCTCTCTCCTCTCTCTTTTCATTCTCTTCACTCTCTCTTCATTTCTTCTTCCTTTCTCTTCCCTTGGAGCTTGTTAGGAGCTTGGCCTTGAGGTCTAGAGTGTGGTTTCGTACCCCTATTGGTGGTGGAGTAGAAGATTAGGCTTGGAGCTTAACCTAGGCAAGTGCATCTTGCTCAAAAGTGACATGACCATACTTTATTTTTGTTTTCCATAGAAACTAAAGTTTTATTGGCCGATAATTTGCTTCTTTAAATTGTTAACATGCTTAGTATATAGCTTTTTTGGTTTTGATCGACAGTATTGCGTAGATCTGAGTTTCTAGATATAATTTTCGAGTATTTTGAGGTTTTGATCTATCAAATGTTTTGATTTGTGAAAACTAATAGTCCCATGTTGTAGGAAATTCAATTCTATTCAATTTTGACTTTTTATGGCCGAAACAAGTTTTGAGTTCAAAAATTAACTTTTTGTGACGGTTCGGAAAATTCGTCGAAAATCCGCGAAAATCCGTCGGAAAACCCGAACTTGCACCACAAAACTTGCTGTGACGGAACAGAAAATTCGCCGGTAATCCGCTGTAATCCGTCGGATAATCCGGTTAGGCTGTTTTAAATTTTTTTATATATTTTAAGTGCTGTAAAAATCTGGAAAAAATTGTATTTAAATATTATGTTAATTTAGCTAATTTATTATTATTTTTTCAGCATTTAATAAGTACTTTTGGTATTTTATAAAAATAGAAAAACATAACCCATTTTCAGGATACATATGTTTGTTGATTTTCAATAAATATCTATGAGGGTTTATAAATTCCAAAAAAATTAGTATAAATTTCTATAATTAACAAGGATCATTTTGGTACTTTATTTTATATAAAATTGAGTTTTTTGTCTATCTAAAAAATTATTAGAACATAATATTCAGTTTGATTTATTTATTGAATAGTTACGACTTGCAATATTTTGTGTTGTTTTGAGTTATTGTAGTATTGGACCACCCCCTACACTAGTGTAAAGATCCTAGAAGGTTAGTTTGGATATTGTGTCACCCCACATTGGACTTGGAATTGACCGGAGTTGACCAGTTGACCAAAGTCAACTATAAGTCAACATCTGACCCAGTTTGTCTTAGTTTGCCCTAGTTGACCTAGACATTATAGTATGTCTTTTCACCCTGATTAGCTATTGTATTATCTCATCTTTAGGACTGTGGCTTCACTCCGAGCCTTGATTCATATTGACAGCAGGATCCCAGACAAGTACATCTACAGACTCATTTACTGTCTTTTAATGCTAGAACATGTATTAATCCTGTTAAAATACTGATCTTTGAGGTAGCAAGTTATGTCTTCACATGTTGTATCACTTTCAGTACCGGCCATACTTAGGACAGTTATCATATCTTCACATGCTTCTTACTGGTTCCCCGTACATGTTTCACTATGCTTATATCTGCTCCGAGTATTCACATGTTTTACTGCTATCAGTACCTACCGTGCTTTATACCGATCTCAGTAGCTCTTACATGTTAGAATCTGGATATAGGGAAACTGATAGTAGAGTACATAATCATGTCCCCTTTATCGTACCGAGCAAAGTTACATTTTATATGTTACTGTGCCGTAGGCCTTTATCCCGTATTTCTTTACGGATGTACACCTATGCTGTACACTTGTACGTATGTACATTTTATTTACAAGTGCCCCTGCACATTGTACACCTATTGACCGATCACGTACCTGCTACAGTTTTAAACATTACATATGTATCTGTCTCTATGACATATGTATCATTGCCATGATAGATTATGAGTTATACCATAATTCCAGATAGGTCATGTTTCCTATGTTACTATGATACTGTGATCCCAGTTGTACCATGAGACCATGTTTCCAGTATTTCCTATTTTATAGACTTATCACACCATATTTCTTGTTGTACATCTCTTTCATTATATGTTCAGTATTTTAGTTGTAGAGGTTGTACTTGCTCCCGTCCTGACAGGATAACGTTGTAGGTTTACTTTCGAGGAGGAAATGCTATGTGATAAATATTATGCTACTGCTTTTGAGGACCTGGCCTTAGCTCCAGAAGAGGCCCCAGCGGGGAACCTTGCTTAGTTATTTTTCATGTGTTTTGAGACCTAGACTTTGTCTATACTTATATTTGGATACTGGACTTTGTCTCCAGTTAGATACTTGGAAGTGTATTATTAAATATGTGTTTGTTTACCTTCGTTTATATATGCTGCGTTGTGATGAACCTTTAAATGTGATTTTAGAACTGTTAGCAGCTTAGATCCTTTATTGTCTATTCTTTGAACATCTTACTACGCTTTAACAAGCGTATGCTGGACATGGCTCGGCCCGGCCCAACAATTTGGTTAGCGGGTCGTGACACTGTTATACCATATTTTTTCTGATTGTTTAAGACCGTACAATGATCTTTGTAACCTTACAGAATTGGTGTCCCGAGGTCTATATATTTTTTCTGGTGAAATTTTATATCCTTCAGGGAGTTTCATATAGATATCTTTATCTATATTGCCATAAAGATATGCAGTCACAACGTCCATGAGCTGCATTTCTAGGCTTTTCAGAGAAGAGAGGCTGATCAGGAATCTGAAGGTATTCCCATCCATGACTGGAGAATATGTTTCTTCATAATCTATTCCCGGTTTCTGGGAGAAACCTTGTGCTACAAGGCGTGCTTTGTAGCGCACAACTATGTTGTGTTCATTTCTTTTTCTTGTGAAGATCCATTTATATCCCACAGGTTTTACATCTTCGGGTGTTTGGACTACTGGTCCAAAGACTTCGCGTTTCAAGAGTGAGTCCAGCTCTACTCCTATTGCCTCGTTCCACTTTGGCCAATCGCCTATGCGTTTACATTCCGCTAGAGACCGTGGATCGATGTTATCGTCATTTTCAGTGACGTGAATGGCAATATTGAACGAAAAATCGTCGTCGACGACTGTGCTTTTTCTGTTCAGTACCTCTCCGGTACGTACATAATTTAATGATATTTCTCCTGTTTGTCCTCTTCAGGAAAAACTAGGAGGGGAGAGGTAGCTGATCTGAGCTCAGCATCATATGTTGGGATCTTCTTAATTTCTCCAGGGTTTTTCTTTTACGAGGGACTTTGTCTCTCGAACCTGGTGGGCGTCCTCTTTTTAATTGAGGTATTGCCATTTCTGCTGCCGGCGGATTGCATCCATCTTTGGGGATGTCAATCCTAGCTGGCGTGTTGGCAGCAGGGCCATGTGATCTGACAATCTTCTGGTTGTCAGTAAATGTACCCGGAAGTAGATGTACAGTGTTCTGAAGATGTAATATCTTCAGGATCTCATCTTCACATTGACTTGTACGCGGATCAAAATGAGACAAAGTTTTTGTGTCCCAAAAAATTGTCTTAGAAGCTTCTGGCTTCTTAGACTGTGTGCCCAGTTTAGGAAATAATCCTTCATCAAACTCACAGTCATCAAGACGTGCCTTAAATACGTCACCCGTCAGGGGTTCTAGGTATCTAATTATAGAGGGTGAATCAAACCCAACATAGATACCTAATTGATGTTGTGGACCCATTTTGGTCCTCTGTGGGGGAGCAATGAGGACGTAAACAGCACAACCAAAAACTCTCAAATGAGAGATATTTAGAGGTGAACCATAAGCGAGCTGCATCCACTACAAAAAAAAGTGTCTTTTTGGGATGACACTATAAAGAACACAAGTCTAAAACGTCCTAAAAGTATAGTTTTAGGGACGGCTATATTTTTAGTAACAAAAAGCTGTATTTTTTTTGGGACAGATTGTGAAAATGGATCACTATTTGGGACTAATAAAAATTTTTGTTCCAAATAATACACATGTCCGTCCCAAATAGGTCGACGGGAATACCACACATTTGGCGGTTAATTGATAAATTTTATGGGAGGAAATTTTGCCTCCATATGTTTTCATCTTAGCCGTTCGATCGGATGGCTTAATCTAGACAGTCCATCCCAAAACTTTCAGAACTTAGTAGATAAAAACTTTCAGAACTCAATATCAAAATAACCTCTCTCTCTCTCTCTCTCTCTCTATCTCTCTCTCTCTCCCTCCCTTTTCGATCAAAAACTGGATGCTGCTGCTTTCTCTCTCTGACCTAGGTGCTCCCCCGCCGCGGCCAACATCCTCCCCCGCCGCGGCCAACCGAAGCTCGACCATCTCGGTCTTTCCCTATCGTACGAATCTACTATCGTTAACCTCTCCGTTCCTTCCCGACCTCCCTAAACCCTCGACGCCGGGGTCTCCTTCCAGCTCTGTCCAGAGCCACCGCCTCCCATGCACCCGACCCCGCGTCGCTTTCGTCCGCCTGCCGCCGTGAGAAGAGTGTGCCTCCCTGTTGGCGAGCTGCCGCACCCTAGCCGTAGGCTCCGGCAGACGACCAGCGAGTTTAAGTCGAGCGCCCAGCGTTCGAGGACCCCACCGCCTCTAAATCTCTCCACCGGAGTTGACCACAGTAAGCTACTCTCCCCACCATTCTCTTTCACTCTCAGTTTATTTCTCTCCCCATACATCTCTCTCTGTCTCCTTTGGGAGGAAGGAGAAGAGTCTCCTTTTGACCCCCCTTTCCTTTGTTGAAAAAACAGAGAGTAACTTCCAGTGATTTCAAGTATAAATATTAATGGGCTATTAGGATGTAGACTTTAGAAACGAATTATTCGGAGTATATAGCACTATAATTTATATTATTGACAGTATATGTTAGATTATTATTTATTAATCGTTTATCATTTTATTTAATCATGGGAACAGTGAATAAGTGGGTTAAGTTTATTAACCCACTTTATATAGCATGTCTTGTGTTCATATATGAAATTCATGTCTGTTTCCTGCTTCTGTCAAGTTAGCTCTCTTGTGTTGAATATATTCAACAACTTTCATTGAGCACAATGAGATATCCCAACATAACTTTATCACATTGAATAGATAGAAAACGCACTTTTGTACGTTATATGGAAGTTAAAAGAGAATATTGGTTGTCTAGAGGATGTTATTCTTCATGCCGTAGTAAATAGTACAATCTTCTGGAATATCCTTCATGCCATGCTAGGATATCCTGGATTTCAGTATCTTGCCAATTATTCAAAATTACCCTTCACATTATATATAACAAATTGTTGAAAAGTTGGCTCAACTTGATTAACTTGATTTTTTTGGAAATGGAAAGTACAATATATAGGCAAGGGTGACTCAACCCTTTCTAGTACTTTTTCGATGTAAGACTAACACGACTAAATATAAAATATAAGGATAACTATCTTCTATATAATTGATGCAACATGCTGAAAGGACCACTTATTTTCCTTTAAGAAGCTACGAAATACCCAATACTGGCTTTGTCTAGAAGTACTGACTACAAAATTCTTGATGGCAACTGATGTTCAATACTTGATGGCAATGCTGTCTCGACCCAAGTCACACAAGTAGTATTCATGGGTGGGGTGGGGGGGTACAATACGTTACTTCAGCTTCGACTAAAATCTACAAAGTATATACAACTCAATGCCTGCGTCACTTTCAATGTGAAAGCGAAGCTACAATCAATTTGTACACAAAGGGGTTAGTGATCTAAACCCCACTTTTTCGGCAAGGTAGTCATCGGGAACACCTATGTCGCATTAATTCATCAGCGATACATGTTTCACTTGACGAACGACATCTCCCAACACATTGTCTGACATTTTGTTCCAGGACTCCGCACAACTTGTCCGTTGTCATATTCACATAATGTATGCTGTTGTTCTTGATCAATCTTGAAGGGAGCAACTTTGGATTCATCATTTGTCATGCTATTTTTAGTTCAAATGCTTAATATTGATCATCTCCTCCCCTGCTTTGGTGTATATATAACCTCTCCACTCCCTCCCAAGGATATTCACAACATATAAACAATGTACAAAGATGGAAACCAAGATGATCATGGTGGTTGTTACGGACCCGGAGATCGACTCCCGTCCCTCGGAGCAACTATAAGCCAGCCTACAAAGCTCAGAAAGTTCATTTTCAATCCATATGATCACCATTACAGGTGTGTAGCTGCAGAGAGACTCCCATAACCTTCTGATATCTTGCTAAAGATTGGAACAACCCACATTATTCACTCTCTTTTTCTTTTTATTTATTTGACCCAGAGCCTGGGAGACATTCCTCATCCTTCTGGTTGTCTACTCTTGTGTTCATATATGAAATTCATGGCTGTTTCCTGCTTCTGTCAAGTTAGCTCTCTTGTGTTGAATATATTCAACAACTTTCATTGAGCACAATGTACGACAGATTGCACGTATGCATTTGACTTACCAGGTGTGTTTTCAAGCTGGATGAGCTGGGATCTGAGATTGTACGTATCGCAATTCCTGCAGCATTGGCTTTAGCAGCTGATCCACTCGCTTCTCTAGTCGACACGACATTCATTGGCCAAATAGGTAAGCTATCTCTCGCATCCATTTCAAGTTGAACATATAGACCAGTCTTATATTCCCTTTGAGAATTTTCACAAATTTTCAGGATTTTGTCAATAGACCTTTACTAACAAATTTTCAGGATTTTGGGAAAGTTAAAATGTCCTTTATAGGAAATGTTTGTAACAAAGAAGCTTACTGGTACTACAACTTTCCACATGGTATAAATCATCTAATGTATGCTTCTTTTATTTTGATAATGAAATATAGGTTCTGTGGAGCTTGCTGCTGTGGGAGTTGTTATTGCCATATTCAATCAAATTTCAAAAGTTGCAATCTATCCACTTGTTAGCGTCACAACATCTTTTGTAGCAGAGGAAGATGCTATTTGCAGCCAAATTATCGAAGAACAAGAAATGGGGATTTAGAAAAGACTTCTGCCATGGATAAAGAAATGGAAGAGTTGTCCCCTTGCAAAGGTATGCCTATATATATGTCCAGTATTAGTTATGTAGACAAAATTAGTTCAAAGATTCTAAACTTAAAAGTTAATTTCTCGAGTTCAATCTTGAAAAATTTTCTGTTTGTCATCTTTACGTAGAATTTTTGAAATTTTGGAACGTCATTTTCAGACTCGGGAAAGACAAGATGCAGTGATCTGTCGTACATTGCAAACACATTCACAAATCAATCCAGTCCTCCGAGCAAACGAAAATATATTTTTGTGACATAGTTTTAAAGTGGTTTTTCTTTCTTAGCCAGCGAATCGAACTTTACTCCTTAGAAGTATCCCTGCTTTTTCGGGACAGACCTCCAATTAGGAAAGGCTGTAGTAAGTAAATATTTCATACATTGTTTAGGTAATTGCAGTTGTGGATTTACGGGCTCCCAGTCTGTCAACTAAGAGTTAGAGGATGTATCATAGGAGTTGAAAGTTATATCCATTAGCGTATCTCAGATTCCTGGATGTCGGTGTGAGCATGAAAGTTGTTTAATATGGTGCCTAGGAACTTGCCTCAGGTGCAGGGTGCGGCAGGCATCATCTTGTTGTCATAATACTTAAACAAGAGCAATAATTCAATCAGAGCAATAGTTCTACATGGTGCACTTTACAAGTCTCTTAATTTGAGGTGGTTGTTATATGTCCTTAATGTATTTGATGTGTACCCTTTGTTTGAAGATCATAAACAATGATTAGTGGTACAAAATCAGTAGTCCCTTTACAAAATAAAACAAAGATAACTCTTGTGCTTATGGAACCCTTTTTCTTTGTTTCACCTCTCACTGCCTTTCCCACTCAGTATTTTACTACTATTGACAAAATCCAACCTCAATACACAGCAAGGCAAGCATTTGAGAACAATTTAAGGGAAAAGGAGAGAGTAATATGCACCATATGTGTTCGTACGAGAATTTTGCACGTGTGGGTGATTTACTTCTTTCCTTTCTTCATCTTAAAAAAACTTGCCTTCTCTCTTTTACCTTTTAGTTCAATTCTTCTGTGTTCTATAGTTAATTTCCCTCTACTTCATCCTATGTTAAAGCCAATACTTTGTTAATTTTGGTCTTTAGTTTTTGGTAATATTGTTTTCGTATGTATTAATTTATTGATTGCTGAGAATAAGTTTCAGGTTGATTTATTCTTGTTAGTTATTTATGTTGATCGGACACAAATACGACAATTCATGATAATGACACCACGACACATACATGGCTCCAATTTTGGTGTGCCCTATTGTATTTTGGAGTATCCTTGTTGGGGAGCGAAACTGACACTAAAAGCATGATAATTTGGTGATTATTGTATTTGGTAGTCTTTTTTTGTCTGAGGCAGACCCAACAAGCATCCGTTTTTAGAGTATCCCAGTTGATAGCCATCTGATTGATACAGATTAGTTTAAAATTGTTTTTTGCTTTTTTTTTTTTAACAAAAAGTTCCCCCAAAAGTGAAACTTCTAATCCTTGTTTACATTAAAAGCTCACTTGGATATTTGAAGTTTCTGGTTTCAAGGACTATAGCTGTTATATATCACTAACATTTTCAATAACATCAGTTCTAGAAAGATCAGTAGCGTCTTAAATGTTATCTTTGATGTCAGCTCAACATTCTGATGAAAGTACTAGGGTTCTGAATGAAAGTTTAAGTTCATCTACATCCCCTTTTTTGCAGGATTCCAGTGTCCAATATCCTTTCCTTCAAAGCAATTGATCACCAACTGGTGGTACAACACTTCAGAACAGATGGAGCAAGGATTCGAAAGTGTGGCACCATCTGATGTTGATAATGCTTATGCCCTACCAATTTGAAGGCTAGTGTCAACTAGTTCCATATATGAGTGACTTTAAATTTCTCTTTCACCACACTTGTGGCTTAGTGCATACAATACCAATGATTCATGCATAATTAGTAGGCTTTGCTTCACTGTCGATTCTAGACCAATTTGGTTTTATACTGGATAGATTGTACTATGTTACCTATTACCCATTTGGTATGACAAACCTACATATATCTATTCATATATATATATACATATATGGACATGTATCCTGGTTTACCTATGTATATTTCCCTAATTATATAACTAGGCATATAGGTAACCTCCATTTATTTAATAACATACCATGCTATATATGCATATTAACTTGTGATGTACCTTTCCCTTTTTCCTTGAACTCAACTTGTCTAACTCACCCTACTAATACACTCAGTCTCTTACATTCTCCTACCAGTGCATACTACTACTATAGCACTCCTGTCTGCCATACTGCAATTCACAGTTACCTACTATTAATCCTCGATACACACATATGAAGTCTTGCACCTAGGGTGTCCCTCCATACGGGTATGGCTCAAAATACCCTTTACTAACATCCTAACCTATTCTCGGTATTCGAAAGGACCCAAAGACACACACAAAAACCTGCATTTTGGTCACTGCCTCCTACTTCTCTGATACCCATATGTATATGCCCCTCTTTCTCAAATATTTCATGGACAATCAAGGTCAAGCACCCAACAATCAAGGTCTACTAAATTTTATCCTAAGTTATATAACATGTAATCCAGGAAATCAGAACACATGCTAAATCTCTACAGTATCGTGTTATTGCAGTCTTCATTGGGATTTTCTATTTAATCTAGCATGATCATCACATATGCAACTAAAGTACTAAGAAAGCAATCATCAATCAATGGACGGAAAGAACAGGTAAAAGAAAGAACAAGACCCTACCTCCTAGTCCAATGCGTGCAGGATCCTCAACGGTCATCGCAAAAGCCCTGTCCTGGCGGGGTATATCCCGCTGCTGGTGGAGGGCGTGATGCGGTGCCATAGGTGGCCTACCCTGTGCTCCCTGAGCTGCACGGCGATGGTTCGTAGGACAATCTCTCAACTGATGTCCAGCCTCCCCGCAATAGAGGCACAAGCCCAGCCTCTTCCGGCAGACCTCCCAGATGTGACCGGGCTTCTTGCAGTAGCCTCAAGGAGCCCCTTGCTGTGCCTGCCTCTGCTGAGGGTGCTGCACCTGCTGCTGAACCGGTGCTCTGGCCTGCACCTGCGGCTGGTGATGCTGGAAAGAACGTTGCTGAAGCTGAGGGCGTTTAGCAGCCCCTGCGCTGCTAGTAGCCCCCGAGAAATGATCACGCTTCCTCTTGGGCTTCAAGCCCCACTCCCGCTCAACCTTGTGGGCCTCCGCATAGATCTGGGTATAAGTCTCATAGAAAGAGGGAATGTGGATCTTGATATCCCAAGTGAGCCCCTCCCTGAAACGGCTCACCCTGATCTCCGGGTCTCGAACCATGTACTCTGCATATCGGCTCAGACGGCCGAACTCCGCTGCGTACTCCTCCACAGATAGACTGCCCTGCTGCAGATCCTGGAACTGTCGCACCAAGTCAATCTTGTCCGTAGGGGAAAAGAACTTCTCCTTAAAGCGGAGCTTGAACTCTGCCCAAGTACGGCCCTCTCCAGCTAGGGCTGGCTCATTTCTGAACCAGGTGCGTGCAATGTCTAGCAACTGCAACCCTACCGCCTCGACCTTCAGGTCGTCTGCCAGGCGGGAGGCCCTCATCTGCCGCTCGATATCCTCGAGCCAATCATCTGCCTAGACCACACCCTCGGTCCCGCTAAAGTCACGGGGCCCGAGCTTCTTAAAGTCCTGGATATCTCCGTACCTAGTACGCGTCCCCGAATGAGGAGCCCTCTGCTCCACGGCTGCAAGGGCCAACTGATGGGCATCCTCCATGCCCTGGCATATCGCGTCCATCTGCCTATGCTGAGCCACGGCCTGGGCTCTCTGAGTCTCCAGTATCTGCTGGAGAAAGGTAAGCATCTGCCCCATATCTGTAGGCAGAGGAGGTGGAGGTAGAAGTACGTCTGCAACTGGCGGAGGAATCCGCTGCGCAGGAGGAGGAAGAGCGCCTCCGACAGCTCCCGGCACTACGGGAAGAGCACCCGCAACCCCAGGGACTGTCATCTAGGTAGCTGGAGGAGTACCTCTGAGAGCCCCAACAGAAGTCCCATATGTAGGGGAGGTGATCGGAGCCTGTCCGCCAGAGGTGGCAGACCTCTCCGTCTCCCCGTGCTCCTCGTCAGGAGAATGAGTCATCACTATCCTGGAGACAAATTGAAAAGATGATATCAATATGGCACATGAAGGCAATATCAAAGGAGGACAGCTAGAATGCAGTAAATCGATATCAAAGACGGTAAGCAAGATAAGCAAGGAAAGATCCTACTGTGATTGAGTGCTCTTAGCCTATAGCCTATCCTAGATACGTACCGCAGGCTCGTAATAGCACTCTAAGTCGAGCGCCACTACGACATCGCACTAATTGCGACTTCAGGACCTGCGTGGGCCACCACTAAAATGTGTCACAACCCGCACCCGCTAAAAGGGCACGTGACGCGACAACGCCCAGCCCTCACCGAAAAATCGGCATAGAATGCTGTAGATTTTCTACTCTAAACATTTTATATATATAACAAAAACCTGTCGAGAATATGGTCAACTCCGAACGGAGGACAAGCAATGAATATATATATGAGTACTCAATCACGACTCTAAGATAACAAAGTAAAGACGAAAAGATAAAGACAACAAGACGATAATAAAATAATAACCTGTCAAATCCAACACAAGAATATATACAAGTCCAAGTCTCTAATACAGACCATAGTAATAACAGTCTCAAAAGTAGCTGGAGACAAAGTCCAGTATAAAAGACCTACTCTAACTAAGCAAGGGGTAAGGTCTCGCCAGGCGGAGCTAAGCCCTGCTGGACCAAAATCTCCAGGTCTAGGCCCACTACGTCATCCGGACCGTAGTAGGTACAGTAGTCTCCCTCATCTGCATCTGTAATATTTTTAACATATCCTGTCAGGATGGAACGAGTACAATCTACTAACAACAGTTCACAAGATATGACGAAAGCTATAAGACAGTAAATAGAGAGTATATACAAGAAAATCATGGAATGTACATGTGAGTATCATGGCAAGGTAAGCTGTAAAACTAGAGCTAAAATAAGGCAAGTAAACTGATCATGGCATGTACAAGAATCAAGAATCATATCTCTAGGTGTGTGAGTACTAGCTACAATATGTGGCCGGCTTGGGTCTGCACAAGGTCTACTGATCAGCCAATCCTACGTGAAGTATAGGATTAATAGCATTCAAGGTCTACAAGAATAAACAAGGTGGATAATGACCACACATCTACACTAGTACTCCCCGTCCCCGACTGGTAGAGTGGATCCAAGCAAGACACGTTACGACACGGGATTCTACGAGAAGGGAGCAAGTCTTCTCGAGAATCGGTGTCCATATACTGTACAAGAACTACAAGGGGGATTGTACAAGATATACCAAGATAACGAGGAATAACATCTCATGTCGGGATCCATGAATACCAATCCGTGTGACCAATGTGTCGAGAACAAGCATATCCACACTAATTACATGAATCATAACAATCATTATAAATTGGAAAAGTGTCAGAGAATGTACTCGCCTGTAATATGGTATGATATGTCTACCGGAGCAAATACAGCATCTCGAGGACCTATAGAGAACAAGACGTATCAATACTATGCTTAGGAAATAAAGTCAAGACAATTTAAATCCTATTAAGTCATTCTAGGTCAAGACATATCAAACTAGACTGTACGAGGTCAACCTAAGTCATATTAGGTCTAGCTAGGTCATACTGGGTCAATGCAAGTCAAACGGAATTAATCTAGGTCGATTTGAGTCAACAGTTGACTTTTGGTCAACCGGACAACTCTGGTCAACTGTGGTCAACTCTGGTCAACCCTAGGTCAACTCTAGGTCACTGGTGACTAATAGTTGACTTTTGGTCAATTGCACAAGTCTAATGGAATTTGGGACTAAATTGGTTAAAGTGTTGACCCATAGTTGACTTTTGGTCCAAAAAGTCAACCGTGGTCAACCAGGGTCAAGACTAGGTCTAGGCGACTATTTCTAACTATTATCAACCTTTACAACCCATATCCAAGTCCATCTTGGACTTCGAAACTCAAATCTTGGCCGGAGGCCAATTTTCTATTTTACCCTTAAAAAGGGCAAAATTCTACCTTCGGCGATTATCTAGTTAGCCTACCTACGCTTGATATTTTGATCCGATCTCTCCAGGGTAGTAAGATACTAACCTATACATATGTTACCTACCAAAATACCTAGGTAACGTGGACATCCGGTCCACGATACGGCCCGTTGCCAAAATCTTGAATATTTCAAGATACGTATTGATACGGCACGATACCGGCGCCCTACGACCCCGATTTCAACTCGGGAGCCTACCCGCAAAATCTGATTCACGTATCCTAGGCCTACGCAAAGTTTCATCTCATTCCGATACTCCGAGCTCCGTTTCGCCCTCTAACTCGATCCCCTTTATTTCCTATTTCTCACTTTTCTTCCTATTCTTCTAACTTCTTCAAATTCTTAAACTTCTTCTAATCTTCTCTATGTATCTATCTATATATAAACACACACACTCTCCAATTTCTCTTACACACGCACATAAAAGCACAAACACACAAAATACTCAAATTCTCGGGTTTTAGCATACTAGGACAACCTGCACACCTTTAAGGCACTTCTGCTCACCTTTAAGGCACTTCTGCTCACCTTTAAGGCTCTACTGCACAGTTTTTCTTGAATAGCATTCTGCACACTTCTAAGGCATTCCTGCACAACTACAAGCCTCTCATGCACAACTCTAAGGCTCTAATGCACAACTATAAGTTCTAATGCACAACTCTAAGCATTGATACATACATATACAATATATAATATATATATATATATACATACCTATATAAAACACCCAAACATGCACAAATGTATATATATATATATATATATATATATATATATATATATATATATATATATATATATATATTTTTTTTTTTATATATATATATATATATATATATATATATCTAAATATATATATATATATATATATATATATATATATATATATATATATATATATATATATATATATATATATATATATATAAATCTCACACATACACACAAATATACATATAGATACATATACATATACATATTTACACATGTATATATATATACGTATATATATATATATATATATATATATATATATATATATATATATATATATATATATATATATATATATATATATATATATATATATATACCACTCTCAAAAAGGATTAAACCATAATAAATCCTTAACCTATATTTTAAGGGAACACTACCAATCCTAGGGGCAAAGTGTAGAGAATCTCCCCCTCTATAATTATTGTGAAGACAATAAGTGCCAAAGAGTAATAAATAGAGAATCATAGGCATACCTAGAATAGGTTTCTTGCTTGGAGGAGAAGAGCTTGGAAGAAGAAATGAAATTAGAGAGAGAGAGAAAAAGTTTCTTAGTGATGAAGAAAGGGGGGCTCCTACTCTTGTGGCCGGCCATGTGTGGGGGAAAGGATATTGGGTTTGGGTGAAGTCCATTAAGCTCCCAGACCCAATAGACCTAGGTTGGGTTGGTTCGGGTTCGTTTCGGTTTAAATTCTAAATACTAATTAAGCTCTAAAATGACTAATTAAGCCATGGAAATAGGGTTTATGGTTTTTAGCCTAATTAGGATGGTATGTGGGCCAAGCCCAGCTAGTTTGTGGGTCCCACCAGGGTCCAGGCTACCAGGGTCTCCAATTTGAGTCCGAATTAGATAAAATCCAAACCAAACCAAATAAATCCCAAAAAATCAAATAAAATCAAATAAAATTTCTAAAAATTATAAAACTTGAAAAATGACGAAAATACCACTAATTTGAAAACTGGGGTGACAGAACCTATCGCTCCCTTGAAAGCATTTGGCAATATGCCCTTTGGGCTTCATACTCCAGTTAGAAAGATGTGTATCACATGAAACAATTTAGTCATTATTTTACCTTCAATCCTGAAGGATGCTCTGCTTCAAAAGCTCCAACCCAGTGTAGAATTTTTACCTACTACTACCTACAGAACTTCTGCATTGAGCTCCAACACAACAGCTTGTTGACTTGGTCAAGGATATAAGGAGATCAGATTTCAACTTCTGTAAAAATTAATGCAAATAACTAATAACTGCCCTTAAGATCGATCTCCCAAGACATCATTTAACAACTGAACTCCAATTGTTTCAGTTATGAGTCAATGGATTATGTATAGATGTTTATCAACTATCAAGAGGTCCTGAAACTACTATGCCTCTCTAACAATAACACATAGGTACTTATGTATTCAACTGGTACCCATACTCACCTGCCACCAAGTCCCTTGTTGCAGTCTCATACCTGGGTTCTTATCTAGGCTGGGATAGGCCTTCAAACTGCTGTTTGCAGTTGTCACACTGAAATGCACTTCCCTTTCCTTGCACGCCTACGAGTTTGGTTTTTATCCTAGTATCCTCTATAAACGTGTGGGTACTGGTGCATTACACATATGTGCATCCTATCCCTCTAATCCAAGGGAGTACCTGTCCTCATGTCCAGGACACCCTCATACCCCTGCCCTGTCCTGTGCAGAAAAATAGATGGTCTTGTTGGCAATGCCTCTCACAGGGAACTAGAGGGCAGATCACTGCCAAGTTCCAACCAGCCTTCAAGTATGCAACTATGAGTTGGTAGTGGTGTTGTGAAAGTTTCAGTAAGCTTTGCTCTGTATGTACCTCATAAAGAACTTTTGTTATGAGAGAAGGTATCCGTGAGGAGAATGATCAACTTCAAGACCAAGAAGGTAACGAAGAGGATCGAGACCCTTCATCTCAAATAATTGTGTGTGCATAATTACTACCAATACTAACCATATATAATGGTAGTAATATCCCAGAAAGGGTATGTGAGCAGAGTAGGATCATAAGAACTCATAAAACTCCAGTAGCATGAATTAGCAGTACTACTGAAGTTTACCATTGGCAAAAAGTTTGACCTTGTACCTTCCAATAATACCATCAGACAGTCTCTAACCCTGGTTATACTCCCCCCTATTTGAATGCAAGCACTCAATTGCCCACAAGTCCTGACATCCTCCCCAGGTTACTCTCTCTCTGTTATGTGCAGAGTGCAAACCAACATTGGATGCGGTTTGCACCTAGGACTGCTACCTATCCTGTTTAACCTCATTGAGGATATTGAGGTAGAGGCCTCAATTGCTGAACATACAAATCGGCACAGGGTCGTGTGTCCTGGGTATCAGGATACGTGGACATATCCTGATCAGTCTACTGAATAGGGTCCTGTGTCTGTGGTGTGGGTTGGTGGAATGCCTGTACCTGCTGAAACCTATTTTTGGAGGTTTATGGGTGTTGGAATTCCTGCAGTTGCAGAACAAGGAAGCTTTCGTATGCTACTTCTTCCTCCTTGCTGCTGTCAACTAACAGCTGCGCCATAAAAGTTTGCTATCGAGGTTCTACAAGCTATGATATGATGTCAATCCCTCTCTGCAGCAACGACATTATGTTTGCATGCTGGAGAAAAGGTTGGCGTCTATTAACATCTCTATTCCCTTCTTTTGTTCTTGCAAGAAGCTGTCTCTGAATAATTGGGTCCCAGTGTGAAAGTGTACATGTAACTTTCTCTGTTCCCTATGGTAAAGTATTTATTACATACATTTAGTCATGTCGGTTCCTTTCTTGTCTTTCAGTTTGAATCATCCAGTTGGAGTTTCTGTCTTATATGTCAAGATCTTCCAAATATTTTGCATTGTGGTACCAAATTTGAATTATGATTCTTTTTGGAGTTTGTAATTGTTTCTTATTATACCATGTTTGTCTATATTGTAGCACACAATTTTATGGCTCGTTGGATGGTCCCTTCCACATATACCAGCAGTTAGCGGGGAAAGGAGGCTATAAGGTCTCTTCTGATGATTCAATGCATTTGGTTGAGGCATTGAGGTGATCTTTTTGAGTAACTCATGTCATTTCATTTTTTATGGAATTTCACTTCTCGTTTCTTGTTCTATGTTTAGCTCGGGGCACAATACATGTGGCAGATGTTTAAGCTCCATAACACGTTCAATCATTTTTGAGTTTCTTCTTCAGTGTGGTTATACCGAACTGCCATCAGAGCATGCTAAGAAAGCTTTGGAGCTAGTTTGTATGCCATCTGTTACTGCTCTACAGATTGATACTGACTCAATAGTTTATTTAAGATGTAAATCATGTCGATATTATACTGATATTCTGAACAAGCAGGAACTTACTTGTGCAGAATGTTCTGGGCTGGCTGCATATATGGAAGGAACAATGGTGGTGACAAATTTGGTTTCTTTTCTCATTCAACACTTGAGTTTTTGCTGGAAAGTGGATTTCGTCCTGTAAGTTTAAGACAAAGGGTTGGCACAAAATATCACTGCAGTAAATTTAATTTTTAGTTAATTGTAGTGATTGATTAGAAACTATACAGACCTTCAAGCAATGTCGAAATTATTTAGAATCAGCTTGGATTTTTCGTTCGGTATAATATTTGATGTTTACTAGATCTTTTTCATCTTTAAGTTCAAAATATTTTCATAATTTGATACAGATGCAGAAAGAGAATATGAAACATGCATTCACTATATCATTTGCTTATCACTTGCATCATTTTATCTTCTTCAACATTTTAACCGATAATGATCCAATAATATATGAGTATTCACTTTGATATCGAAGTAACATTAAAGTTGGAATGCATAAGGTGTATCCAGCATATATCTGACTGACATGAATTGGAGTATTCAAATGTCTGATAAAGCATAGTTTATTTCCTCTCTACCATTCATTATTTTGAGTTGTTTCTTGAATTATACAGTCTCGTATTCTCCAATTTTTTGTTCATTGTTTTGAGTTGTTTGTTGAATCATGCAATCTTTCTTTTCTGGTTGTTCGTGTACAGTTAGCAGGTTGATAATATATTGGCATATCTTCATTTGCAGGTCCTTCAAAAGCATTATGGATATACTAAAATGATGGACGACGATCTTGTGATGATAAAAAGTTTGGGTTAATTTTTGGGTTCATGTTGGATATACTAAAAATATGG
This sequence comes from Iris pallida, assembly GCA_029216955.1. Lineage (NCBI taxonomy): Eukaryota > Viridiplantae > Streptophyta > Magnoliopsida > Asparagales > Iridaceae > Iris > Iris pallida. The sequence continues at coordinate 3,001,819 of JANAVB010043017.1, forward strand.
TGTAATGGTGGAGACAATGGGTTCATTTTGTAACTGATGTTGTGGGTATAGTGTTTTGGATTTATTTTGGAAAAGGTGGTTAAGGATGCTTAATGGGTTCAACATTTTGTATGTAATGGTGGAGAAAATGGGTTCATTTTATAACTGATGCTGTGGGTGATGTATAGTGTTTTGGATTTATTTTGGAAATGGTGGTTAAGGATGCTTAATGTTAAGCTTTTTGTTGTTTATCAATTGAACATATATAGTTATATATGGATTTTGTCGTCTTCTACTTAATGGTAAAGAATGCTTGATGTTGTTAAGCTTTTTTTGTATTGGAGCTCTGATACCTGGAAATACATCTGAGGACAAGCTTGACAACGGCCATGATCATATGAATTATGTGTATTTAAATTGTATATTTTATAGCTGAAAAATACAAACAATAATTTCATAAGTATTACTTTTGGGACGGTTATGTAATTGTCCTAGATATAAACGACATCCTTTTGTAACGCTGACAAATTTTTTTAGGACGAATGTTATTCGTCACAAGATCTTTTATTTTGGGACCATTTTGTAAACCGTCATAAACATATAATAATTCAAACTCTTTTGGTACGGTTAGATTTTTCGACCCTAAAACCAAATTAGGACGGTATTTTTCGTCCTAAAACTTTTAGCTACGCCACCCTAATAGCACTGTCACTTACCGTCCTAAAATTTGTCCCAAATTACAATTTAGGACTGATTTGGGTCTTTTTAAGACGGATTTTTGGTGTCCCCGAAAGACATTTTTTTTGTAGTGACCGGAGATAGAATATGACCTCCAGAAGGCCGTATTTTAATAAGTAATGCGGCATGCAATATAGCATGACCCCAAGCTTCCACAGTCAACTGTGACTGCATCAACAATGGACGAGCAATCCATTGTAATCTCTTAATAAGAGATTCTGCTAACCCGTTCTGGGTGTGAACATGAGCTACATGATGTTCAACTTCGATGCCAGTTGCTTGGCAATAGTCTTGAAAGACCTGTGAAGTAAATTCATCCGCATTATCTGTCACGCCCCGATTCCGTCGAATCGATAGTCGTCCCCTGGGCGTGATGCCATGCGAACCTAATTTGCGATCGCACAAGGCCTAGTCATAAGGTAATCCGAGACACGAGATCTAAGAGAGTACGCAGACAAATTGATACACACAATAATTAAAGGAAACTTGATCTTTATTGATAATGAACATCTTTTTACAGACTCTGATACAAGACTCTTTGCCGCGCGGGCTACAACATGACTCGATTACAAAAGAGTGCCGATGAGATAGCCGTTCCATACATTGCACACATCCCTCAATATTCACAAGTACTCCATTGACCTGGATGGGAGGGACGCTGAGTCATTTTCCTTGGACTGTCGAGAGCCTTCAAAAGTAGAGTCGCTGAAAGAGAGTCTTCGACGCACGGCCGAAGCTTCAAAAGTCACGAACGTCGCCGAGCTAGTTGGCGCGTCCTTCCTGGTTCGCGGGACCTGCAAAGAGCGAGGATCAGCACGATACACATGTACTGGCGAATGGCTAATTAAATCCAAGCTCTGCATTTGATTCAAGAAATTTGTAAACATGTTAGCTAGCTAGTTCAATGATCTTTCTAACCATCCTGTTCGGTTTGCATGTTAACATGTTCTGAGGCAAGCATATGAAATTGTATAACATTGAGCAACTATCAGAATCATCCCGTGCCATGTGCGTTTGTTAAGCAGTGTGAAGGGTGTGGGGGCCACTGGCAATTGCAAGCCATCGCGGACATATAGCTGAGTTAGACGGCGACCCTTTCGCGTCGGGTAGCGAGCCCTGTACGAAAGTTCCCGCATAACTCGCGCCGATGAAGGGCTGGCGCTTACTATACACTCGTTCCTCCCGGGCCGAATCGGTCCCTTGGCCTAGGTAACCGTTCGAGGAAACTACACCTTGTCGACAAGTTGTCCAATGACCGTTTTCCTTTGAACTTAGTTGATTTGGTCATTTAGCCGTATCGTTGCGATAAACATTAATTGATTCATTCGTTGGTTGCATAGACCAAGTAAAATTGCATAGGGAAGCATGTTTTCCATTACCAAAACCGGCAGTTCGTTAACAAGTGTTTCATGAAGTATCGTGGCACGATTTCATTGATTCTACATTATTATTATGACAAGCATTTTATTTACTTCACATATTGAGTTTTGAAGTAGAGGGACAGGACAGAGGAGGTCAGCCACTCGCCTTAGGCTTGCTTCAAGCGAGCGACCGGTTGGCTGCGCTGTCGTCGTCTACGCGATCACCTGCAATCGCATAAGCAACTGATTAGAACACTGTGTATTTTAAGGAATTTCGATATGAATGCGAGCTCGAAAACGCGTCACAAAAACCCATCGAAAGCATTCACGAAAACGAAAGCCAAAGCCAATTCGAGTGCGGCATGAAAACCAGAGCAACGGGAGGTCTCTCCCGACTCAGCCGCAGAGCCAATCCTCGAGGCGCAACCCGCTGAATATGGGACTTGGTTCCGAAGAAGCCATTCCATAACGGGGAATGGATCTTAATTCAACCGTTCCCGTTCGATCGACTCGGCCGATTCCGACCTATCGGTCCCGACCGAATCGATAGCGACAGTGTTCCTTTCTCGCACACCCCATGGACGGAGACGGGGCACGATGTAGGGACGGGGCACTACACCATAACCAACTAATAAAAAGTTTCGTCCTCGAAACTTAAAGATGGAACCTACCTCTACGAGAACAATGAAGGGAATTTATCCTTCATCTCCGATTCAAGCTCCCATGTCGACTCTTCGACCGAGTGGTTCTTCCAGAGGACACGGACGAGAGGGATCGCTCGATTCTGCAGCAACTTATCCTTGCGTTCTAAGATTTGCACTGGTTCTTCAATGTAGGATAAGTCTGACTTTAGCTCCAGCTGGCCAAAATCTACCACGTGACTAGGGTCGTGCACGTACTTCCGCAACTGAGAGATGTGGAAGACGTTGTGTACACCTTCAAGCGCCGGCGGTAGGGCAATTTTGTAGGCCACTGGCGCGACCCGTTCAAGTATTTCAAACGGCCCGACGAATCTCGGACTCAATTTTCCTTTCGTACCGAACCGAGTAACTCCCCGCATGGGTAACACTTTGAGGAACACGTGATCGCCTACTAGAAACTCGAGCGGTCGACGATGAATGTCTGCATAGCTTTTCTGACGACTCTGTGCGGTCTTTAATCTTTTCCGGATGAGCTTGACCTTTTCCACAGTCTGTTCCACCAGCTCCGGGCCGAGTATTTGCCGTTCCCCGACTTCATCCCAGCAAATGGGCGATCTGCACTTCCGGCCGTACAAAGCTTCATACGGCGCCATTTGGATGCTGGATTGGTAGCTATTGTTGTATGCAAATTCTGCCAGCGGTAGGTGGACGTCCCAACTTGATTTGAAGTCAATTGCGCAGAGTCGTAGCATGTCTTCGAGAATCTGGTTGACGCGCTCCGTTTGGCCGTCGGTCTGAGGATGGTAAGCTGAGCTGAACTGCAACTTGGTTCCCAGCGCCGACTGAAGGCTACTCCAGAATTACGACATGAATCGTGAATCCCGATCAGAGACGATGGATACTGGAACTCCGTGCAGCCGAACTATCTCGTCGAGATAAATCTGCGCTAGGCGATCAACGCTCCAAGTAACTTTGATGGCGATAAAGTGCGCTGACTTGGTTAATCGATCGACGATGACCCAGATGGCGTCGTTCCCCCGTGGTGTCTTCGGCAGGCCAACAATAAAATCCATAGTGACATGATCCCATTTCCACTCGGGAATAGCGAGGTTCTGCATCTCCCCGCCCGGTCGCTGATGCTCAGCTTTCACCTGCTGACAGGCCATGCATTGCGACACGAAGAGCGCCACATCTCTCTTCATTCCGTGCCACCAAAAGGTCGTGCAGAGGTCCTTATACATCTTGGTACTGCCTGGATGCAAAGTATATTTCGCATAGTGCGCCTCCGACAGGATCTCCTTTCTGAGTTCTGAATTGTCCGGAACGCATAGCCTACCCTTCAATCGAAGTACGCCGGTTTCGTCTTCCGCAAAGTCGGTCGTTCTTCCTGTCGAAATTAGCTCTCGCACTTTCTTCAGGTACGAATCGTCCGTCTGAGCGATCTTGATCTTATTCAGCAAGCTCGGCTCTAACTGCAACTTTGCCAACTGCACGTTCCGAAATCTGACTCGGAGCTCGATGCCCATCTCTTCAAGGTTGCGTAGCAGTCGGGGGTCAATGGATAACGAGGCAATGTACTTCCGACTCAAAGCATCCGCCACAACATTTCCCTTTCCCGGCGTGTAGTCGATAGTCAAGTCGTAATCCTTGATTAGTTCCAGCCAACGCCTTTGCCGCAAGTTCAGCTCCTTTTGCGTGAATAGATACTTGAGGCTCTTGTGATCGGTATAGATCGTGCACGCCACACCATAGAGATAGTGGCGCCACAATTTCAACGCAAACACAATCGCCGCTAACTCCAGGTCGTGCGTGGGATAATTTTTCTCGTGCGGCTTTAGCTGTCGGGAAGCAAAAGATATCACCTTGTTCCGTTGCATCAGCACACACCCCAAGCCCTGACCGGACGCGTCGCTGAATATCTGGAAACCCTCCGTCCCTTCTGGAAGTGCGAGTATCGGGGCCGAGACGAGCCGTTGCTTCAACTCTTGGAAAGCAGCTTCGCAGTCGTCCGACCATTCGAATGCGACTCCTTTCTGGGTGAGGCGAGTCAGAGGCGATGCGATCTTCGCGAAGTCCTTCACGAAGCGTCGGTAGTATCCCGCTAAGCCAAGGAAACTTCGAATCTCACCGACGGACGCTGGCCGTTTCCAATCGACAACGGCTTCAACTTTCTTTGGGTCGACCGCAATGCCTTCAGCAGAAATGATGTGTCCGAGGAATGAGACGCTGCTAAGCCAAAATTCACATTTGCTTTGCTTCGCATATAGTTGGTTTTCTCGAAGGGTCTGAAGCACGGTCCGCAGATGCTCAGTGTGTTGCTGCCGATTCTTCGAGTAGACGAGTATATCGTCGATAAAGACTACTACGAACTTGTCGAGGAATGGGCGGAACACCCGATTTATTAAATCCATAAAAGCAGCAGGGGCGTTCGTTAGGCCGAACGGCATTACCAGGAACTCGTAATGGCCGTATCGAGTACGGAAGGCAGACTTCGGTACATCGTCCGGCTTGATCTTGAGTTGATGGTAACCCGAACGCAAATCAATTTTAGAGAACACCGTGGCACCTTGGAGTTGATCAAACAGATCATCTATGCGGGGCAGGGGGTATTTGTTCCGGACAGTGGCTTTATTCAGCTCGCGGTAGTCGATACAAAGACGCATAGAGCCGTCCTTCTTCTTGACAAACAGTACGGGCGCTCCCCATGGCGAGACGCTGGGTCGGATGAATCCCTTGTCGAGCAATTCCTGTAACTGCACCTTGAGTTCTTTAAGCTCTGCAGGGGCCATTCTGTACGGGGTCTTCGAGATCGGTCGAGTGTCGGGGAAGGTATCGATAGTGAACTCAATCTCTCGATCGGGCGGCATGCCGGGCAGCTCGTCCGGGAACACATCGGGGAATTCTGCCACAACGTCGGTCTGACCCGCGTTTGCACCATCCTGTCGCATGTCTCGAACGGAAGCTAGATAGCCTTCACACCCGGAATACAGCATCCGTCGAGCAGATATTGCAGAGATCACCATGCAGGTCGGCGACGCCTCACCACACGAGTAGCAGAATTCAGGCACTCCCGGTATGCGGAATGTGACTTTCTTTTCAGCGCAGTCTATGGTTGCGTTGCACGGACCAAGCCAATCCATCCCCAGAATGATATCATAGTCCTTTATATTTAGAACTATCGCATCGAGACTGACCTTTTGACCACCTATACAGATGATTCCGCCTCCGCAGACTAAATTCGCAGCTAGTGGCATGCCCGACGGGATGTTAACAGTAAGCTCAAGACCGAGCGGTGTCAAGGGAAATTTGTGCTCGGCGGCAAAGTCCGCCGATATGAAACTATGCGTGGCACCTGAATCAAACAATACACGAGCAGGTTTATTATTGAATTGCAGTATATCTGTCACGACTGTGTCAGATGCGAACGCTTCGTCTCGGGTCATGGCGTAGACACGGCCCTGAGCATTAGGGCGACGGTCTTGGCCATTCTGTGGTGCGGTCGGTGGAGCCCGAGGTGCTTGGCCTCGGTTCTTCTTCGGGCAGTCGCATACGGTATGGTCGGCTCGGCCGCACCCGAGGCACGTACCGTTCTTCAGTCGGCACTCGCTGATCAAGTGTCCCTCCTTGGCACAGAAAGTGCAGACCACTCGATCCTTCGTCTGGTTGCCGCTTCCGTTGCCACGATTTTGACGCTTGTGTGCGTTGTTGCCTCCCGCATTACTATGGCGTTTGTTATTAAAGTGAACAGTGCCGGTAGTAGTAGGAGGATACTCGGACTCCAGACGGATGGCGTGGTTGAGTGCCTCGCCCATGGTTTTGTATTCGGCCACCGAAACATGCGCACGGATGGTTGAACGCAGGCCCACTTCGAATCGTCGAGCTCGGCTGGCGGTGGTAGGTAGGAAGTCCCCAGCAAATTTGGCCAGTTTGTTGAATTTGGCCGCATATTGTCGTACCGTCATATTGCCCTGCTTTAACTGCATGAACTCATCTTCTTTCTCCTGTCGCACGGCTGCGCAAAGATATTCAGTCTCGAACGCCTTTTTGAATGTCGTCCATGAGATCGCCGCCGTCTCGTCTTCACGTCGAATTGCCCGCTTCTGCACAGCCCACCTATCGTGCGCGTTCATTCGAAGTAGAAGTTGAGCACACGCGACTTTCTTTGAGTCCTCGACACCCAGAAGCTCGAACTTATCTTCCAGCTCCTCCAGCCAGTCGATCGCCACCGCGGGATCTTCTGTGCCGTTGAAGGAAGTGCGACAGCTTTTCGTGAATTTTGACACGTCGAAGTTAGAACTTCTCGGTGCTGCAGGTGAGAGCACGGGCGCCTCTGGTTCAGCTTCGTTGGATCGAACCGCAGGCTGGGTCACGGCAGGTGTCATCGTTGAGTTGTTGTTGCCGACGACCGACTGTACGATCTGCTGGAGGGTATTCAGCTGCTGCTGCTGCAGCGTGAATTGAGCCTCATACCGATTCTCAAATTGAGCCTGACGAGCCTCCGCTTGCTGACGATGGAGCTCGCTTTGACACTGCTGCATTTCAAGCATTTGCAGCATACGTTGCATCGGGTCGCCGGAAGGTCCGGCTACAGTAGGTGTCATTCCCGTTGGGTTGACGGAATGCTCGGGTCCAGAAGCACTCGAGCCGCTGGAAGCGCTCGTCTCGTCTTCTGCCTGAGCTCCCGTAACTGCAGGGAAAAGGAAAGGCAACTCTCGTTAGTTTCAGAAAATGTCCTGGGTTCAGCGTATGGAACAACTCTTCTCATCAACACGAGGTCAACGGTTGGAGACTAGAACTCGACACTGGAGGCCAAGGACGTAAAGTCGTGCTCTGATACCATTATGTCACGCCCCGATTCCGTCGAATCGATAGTCGTCCCCCGGGCGTGATGCCGTGCGAACCTAATTTGCGATCGCACAAGGCCTAGTCATAAGGTAATCCGAGACACGAGATCTAAGAGAGTACGCAGACAAATTGATACACACAATAATTAAAGGAAACTTGATCTTTATTGATAATGAACATCTTTTTACAGACTCTGATACAAGACTCTTTGCCGCGCGGGCTACAACATGACTCGATTACAAAAGAGTGCCGATGAGATAGTCGTTCCATACATTGCACACATCCCTCAATATTCACAAGTACTCCATTGACCTGGATGGGAGGGACGCTGAGTCATTTTCCTTGGACTGTCGAGAGCCTTCAAAAGTAGAGTCGCTGAAAGAGAGTCTTCGACGTACGGCCGAAGCTTCAAAAGTCACGAACGTCGTCGAGCTAGTTGGCGCGTCCTTCCTGGTTCGCGGGACCTGCAAAGAGCGAGGATCAGCACGATACATATGTACTGGCGAATGGCTAATTAAATCCAAGCTCTGCATTTGATTCAAGAAATTTATAAACATGTTAGCTAGCTAGTTCAATGATCTTTCTAACCATCCTGTTCGGTTTGCATGTTAAATGTTCTGAGGCAAGCATATGAAATTGTATAACATTGAGCAACTATCAGAATCATCCCGTGCCATGTGCGTTTGTTAAGCAGTGTGAAGGGTGTGGAGGCCACTGGCAATTGCAAGCCATCGCGGACATATAGCTGAGTTAGACGGCGACCCTTTCGCGTCGGCTAGCGAGCCCTGTACGAAAGTTCCCGCATAACTCGCACCGATGAAGGGCTGGCGCTTACTATACACTCGTTCCTCCCGGGCCGAATCGGTTCCTTGGCCTAGGTAACCGTTCGAGGAAACTACACCTTGTCGACAAGTTGTCCAATGACCGTTTTCCTTTGAACTTAGTTGATTTGGTCATTTAGCCGTATCGTTGCGATAAACATTAATTGATTCATTCGTTGGTTGCATAGACCAAGTAAAATTGCATAGGAAGCATGTTTTCCATTACCAAAACCGGCAGTTCGTTAACAAGTGTTTCATGAAGTATCGTGGCACGATTTCATTGATTTTACATTATTATTATGACAAGCATTTTATTTACTTCACATTTTGAGTTTTGAAGTAGAGGGACGGGGCGAAGGAGGTCAGCCACTCGCCTTAGGCTTGCTTCAAGCGAGCGACCGGTTGGCTGCGCTGTCGTCGTCTACGCGATCACCTGCAATCGCATAAGCAACTGATTAGAACACTGTGTATTTCAAGGAATTTTGATATGAATGCGAGCTCGAAAATGCGTCACAAAAACCCATCGAAAGCATTCACGAAAACGAAAGCCAAAGCCAATTCGAGTGCGGCATGAAAACCAGAGCAACGGGAGGTCTCTCCCGACTCAGCCGCAGAGCCAATCCTCGAGGCGCAACCCGCTGAATATGGGACTTGGTTCCGAAGAAGCCATTCCATAACGGGGAATGGATCTTAATTCAACCGTTCCCGTTCGATCGACTCGGCCGATTCCGACCTATCGGTCCCGACCGAATCGATAGCGACAGTGTTCCTTTCTCGCGCACCCCGTGGACGGAGACGGGGCACGATGTAGGGACGGGGCACTACATTATCAAGTCTTAATTTTTTTGATATGGTTATCGAAAAAATGAGCCCGCAACGTAATTATTTGTGCCAATAGCTTAGAAAAAGCTAAGTTGCGGGTGGACAAAAGGCACACATAAGACCATTTAGTAGATGCATCGATAAGTACCATAAAGTACCTAAATGGACCACTTGCGGGGTGAATAGGTCCGCAAATGTCTCCATGAATTCTCTCTAAGAAGCTAGGAGACTCTAGTCCCACTTTCAAAAGGGATGGTCTCGTTATAATTTTGCCTTGAAAACATGGTAGACATGAGTAATCATACTTCTGAAGAATCTTCAGGTTCTGCAGGTTGTGTCCACTGGATTGGCTTATGATTCGTTTCATCATAGCTGATCCTGGGTGACCCAGTCTATTATGCCAAAGTTTAAATTTTGGCGATGAATGACACTTCTGGTGACAATCATGTTAGCTTTTGTTGATTGAATATGAGTATGATAGAGACCCGACGGGAGTCCCTTGAATCGTTCTAAGATAGTTTTTGAACCATCTTTTAGACGAGTAACATACAGATATTCTGCCTCATTTATTTCATTTGTTTCTAAGTGATATCCGTTTAAACGAATGTCCTTAAAACTTATGAGGTTCCTATTTGATTTAGGAGAGAATAGGGCATCTTTTATTATCAGTGTTGTTTTATTTGGAAGCAATATAATTGCTTCACCAGATCCTTCTATTATGTTTGATAGTCCTAATATCGTAATAACGGGACCGTCATAATCATATAAGCTATAAAAATAGCTTTTTTCTCGAAGGATTGTGTGCGTCGAGGCGCTGTCCACAAGGCATTCACACTTCATCTATAGATCTATGAAAAAACAACAACAAACCATCGTAATTAAAACAACGGTTTTGAAATACAATTTTTGTTTAAAAAAATTCTCTTATATCGATCGACGGGCCGATATAGAGAGGTCAATAAGTTGCTTGCAAAAATGCATAATTTATAAATATAATTTGAGCAAAAAATAATATTCGGTCATCCCCTTTCGGTAGCTCTACGTGAATATGACCAGGCGAGAAAATGAGGGAGGAAGGTCACCGGGGACCAATTAAATACCAAGCCTCAAGTTCTTTCTGACATCATATCCAAATAGGTGAGCTTATTCGGAGAGACTTCGTAAAATTTTCTTTGTCAAATGTAAGAATAAATATCATTTTTCAAGAAATTTAAAAGAGAAGCATAATATGAAAATGCGGCAACATGTTTTTAAAAGCAAGAAATAAGATAGTGGCTCTAGTCGAGTAGGTCGTCGTTCTCGAAGTCTTCCGTCGAGAACTGAGTAGACGGCTGCTTTTCTACCAGATTTGTTTCAACTTGAGACTTCTGGCTCGCTTGATACATATTTTGTAGATGTCGCGGGGTACGACAGTTTCTGGACCAGTGTCCAATCATGCCACATTTGTGGCATTTGTCCTCCCAATTTTTTTGGAAATGGACATCAGTTCTGTGGTCTTCTTCTACTTCTTCTTTGCCCCACTTTTGCTGCTCTGGGGATGAAAGTTGTTTTGGGGTGGACTTCTGGCCGGCCTCTTATGGGAATTCCCCATGTTAGATCTGTCCTTATTTTTCTTCTGCTTCTTGGAAGAAAAATGAGCTTCTGGGAGAGGAGCTGAGCCTGCAGGGCGTAGGTTATGAGTGGCCAAGAGAAGTTCTCTGTTTTGCTCTGCCATCATCAGGGTGGAGTGCAATTCAGAGTACTTTTTGAACTTTCGTTCACGGTACTGTTGCATGAGGATTGTGTCCTTCTCGTGGAAGGATGTATAAGTTTTTTCCGACATGCGATACTCCGAGACTTCTTCACCACACAACTTCAGGCGTGAGGTGATATTATGGAGAGCTGAGTTGTACTCAGATACGGACTTAAAATCTTGAAGTCGAAGATTTTTCCACTCATACCTTACACGTAGGAGGATTACATCTTTTTGATGTTTATAGCGGTCCTCCAGTGTAGTCCACAATTCCTTTGGGTCTTCTACAGTGAGGTATTCGGCCTTCAGGGTCCGATCAATGTGTCTTCTGATGTAGATAATGGCTTTCGCCTTATCTATATCAGAGACGTTCACTGTAGAAACAACCACAGCAGTGTCTGCTGTATTTTTCGTACCAGTGGTCGGAGCCGATGGAAGAGGAGTTGAAATTGTGGCTAATATGCCCTGGGCACGTAAGTGGAACTTCAGGTCCACGTGCCAGCTCAAATAATTTTTTCCAACAGCATCTAGTACTTCGAAATCGACACTCGCTATTTTGGCCATTTTATCTATCATGTGAAAAACAAGCATAAATTAAAATTAAATATTTATGCATAATCATAAATGTTACAGAGTAGAGATGTCACTTTCCGTTCCCGAAATACGTATTTTTATATACATGTACAACTCATGAGTATTTATTTAGTATTTATCATGTAATTAGTTTGTATTTAAATTCCCTTAAATTTTCATGTTAATAAATTATATGCTCTTTAAATTTTCATGTTAATTAATTTTCTGCAATTTTATTACCTGCATTTTATTCCTGCATTTATTTTCTGCTTTTACCTCCTTATGTTGCTTTCGGGTTTGGCCTTGGATGACTCCCCTTAAACCCGGCCCACTAGCTCTCACCTACCACCCCTTCCTATTTAAAACTTCCATCTTTTTCTCTCTCCTCATTACTTCATTCTCACCAATACTTCTTCTTCTTCCTCTCATTACTCTCCACCACCTACCAGCAGCAGGAGAAGGCAAGTGCAATCTTGCTTCTTGCTTGGAGAACCATTTTTGTGGTTCATTTCCCTTCCTCTCATGATTCTGAGAGAGATTAGTTCTTAACGTTTTGATTTCTATGGCTGGTTTTTCCTAGATCTAGGTTGTTGTATTTCGGTTGTTCATGGGTTTTTGGTCCACCAACTTAGCGTGTATTTCTGGCACTGGAACGAAAGCTCCATAGGACTTGGAGTTCGGGAGATGTTGCACGCACACGTTCTTACGTGTTCGCGTAAAACATCAGCCCAGTCACGCACACGTCTCTACGTGTCTGCGTGGATTTTGAGACACGCTCATGTTCTTACATGTTAGCGTGTATTTTTAGTCACGCACACATCCATGAGCGTGCGTGTATTTTTAGTCACGCACACACCCATGAGCGTGCGTGTATTTTTAGTCACGCACATATCCATGAGCGTGCGTGTATTTTTAGTCACGCACACATCCATGAGCGTGCGTGTATTTTTAGTCACGCACACATCCATGAGCGTGCGTGGATTTTTAGTCACGCACACATCCATGAGTGCGTGGATTCTTAGTCACGCACACGTCCACGAGTGCGTGCGTGGATTTCTTATCATTTTTCACACTCACACTGTGCATACCAACAGAACCATTTTCACGCTCACTTCGACTAGACTTGTTGGCGTGACTTTTGGCCTTAGCTTAGACTTGCTGGCGTGAATTTTTAACCAGGGTGTTTCTATTTGCTATAACTTATTCCACTACCAAAATACACCCATTTAGCGATGGATGTTTAGCGACGGAAATTTTTGGTCGGTATTAGCGACGGTTTAGTGGCCGCTCAGCGACTGAATTTCGACTACAAGCCTTTGCCATTTTTATTTTAATTTTAGGAGGAGGAAAAGTCGCTCATCCGTCGCTAGACTGACGGTAACATAGCGACGGATCTTCCGTAGTCGCAACACAGTCGTATATTTGGCGGGAATAGTGTAGGAAATTGGCGAGACATATTTTCGACGACGTAGGGACGGATAGTCAGTCGGCACTTATCCAAAAGGGCGACAACCGGGCGACGGATATCTACCAGTCGCTAGTCCGTCGCTATATTTACGTTCCAGACTTTAAATGAAACGGCGGGAGAAACTTTTTGCATTCTCCCCAAATTCACTCTCTCTCCTCCCCCTCTCTCTCTCTCTCTCTCTTTCGCCGGTGTCGGCTTCGGTGATCGGCGTCGGTGTCGTCGTCGTCGTCCTCTCCTCTCTCTCAACCGAAGGTAACCCCCTCTCTCTCTCTCTCTCTCTCTCTCTCTCTCTCTCTCTCTCGCGGTGTCGTGGGCTGGGCGGCGCGCTTGGGGCTGGGCCGTCCGGGGCTTGGCGGCTGGCTTGGGTCGGGGGCTGGACGGCGAGCTTGGGGCTGGGGCGTCGGGGTCTGGGCGGTGGGCTTGGGGCGGGGGCGTCGGGGTCTGGGAGGCGGGCTTGGGGTTTTGGGGCGTCGGGGGCTGGGCGGCTTGCTTGGGTCGGGGTCTGGGCGGTGGGCTTGGGGCGGCGGCGTCGGGGGCTGTGCGGCTGGCTTGGGGCGGGGGCGTCGGGGCTGGACGGCTGGCTTGGGTCGGGGGCTGGGCGGTGGGCTTGGGGCGGCGGGCTTTGGTCGGGGGCGGCGGGTGGCTTTGCTTCTCAAATTCATCTGAGTTTATATATTGGCTAAATAATGTGTTATCCATATTGGGTGTTTCATTAGTTTGGTGGTGTTTGGATTAGTAAATGTGAATATATATGAGGTTTGGATTCATGGTGTATATGTTCACTGTCTCAAGGACAGTGCGAGTTCTATCAGTTGTGTGCTTCTGTATAGATATATATATCTATACATCTAGCTGTGATATACATATGTGTATGTGACAATCTCAGTTAGCGACGGACTAGTTACCGGTTAGCGACGGATATTTCCAGCTCCATTAATTGCATTAATCTACGGTACGACATGGTGACGGATATTCCCTACAGCCATTCGACTGGCGAGGCAGAAACTATGTTGCCGTAGATAAAGTTGCCTGTCCTACGACCCTCATCCCTCGGCAATGATGATACGACAACCCATCACTATATCTTATATAGTAGTAGATGATGTCTTAGTATTACATTAGTGAGTTCATCTTGATTCTGTTACGTACGTCCTTCAGATACTAGATACGATAAGGTTAACATATACTACACGATATGTATACAGAATATAGATGATTCACACTAATGTATGCTAGAATGAATCTTGGGTTGTGTTCTGAGCCATCCGTTCTCACACTTAAAACACATAGGAATTAGTAGTGTGAGAGCGCCGGAGAGAGTGAGAGCGCCAGAGGGGAAAGGAGAGAGAGAGTAAAATGGTACGACATGGTGAAGTAGTACTGTATTTTGGCTCCAGTTCCAGCTCCATTTGATCTACGGTACGACATGGTGATCAGGACATAGTCTCTGCAGCCATTCGACTGGCGAGGCAGAAACTATATAGCCGTAGATAAAGTTGACTGTCTTCCGACCCTCATCCCTCGGCAATGATGATACGATAACCTATCACTATATCTTATATAGTAGTAGATGATGTCTTAGTATTACATTATGTGAGTTCATCTTGATTCTGTTACGTTCTTCAGATACTAGATACGATAAGAACATATACTACACCATATGTACAGAACATAGATGATTCACACTAATGTATGCTTGAATGAATCTTGGGTTGTCTTCTGAGCCGTCCGTTCTCGCACTTGGCAAAAAATCGAATTGGTAATACTTTATCGGCTTTCGAAAATGTACTCAAATTACATGATGGTTCCTTTAGTTAGCTTGCTTATGTTACAATTATATTATTTGTGACTATCCACCATGCTGTCACTCGAGCTCTACACGAAGGATGTCCACTTGAGCTCCGGGGCAAAGTTTTGGCTTGGAGTCAGATTCTGTTGACGGAGCACATCCACCATGCTGTCAAAAAAAATAGTAACGGTGAGAGACCCATCTGAGTAGGACGTATACTCTGATAGTATCCCCTCCAGCACTCAATCCCACTACTGATATCATTCTTGTAAAGGTGATCTCTCAGAGTATACGTCCTACTCAGATGGATCTCTCAGGGTATCCTCTCCAGTTGGTTGTGTTCTGAGCCATCCGTTCTCACAGAGGGTCCTATTTTGAATTCTATATTTTGTATTTTGGTTTCTGTATTTTATATTTTGGTTTCTGTATTTTGGCTCCAGCTCCATTTGCATTAATCTATGGTACGACATGGTGATCAGGACATAGTCCCTGCAGCCATTCGTATGTGCATATTTGGTCTATGTGATTCTTGGATAATTGGTGTGCATTATATATTGGTTTGGTTTATGCATATTTTTGTGAACAGAAAAAGTGTTGCACCATATGTACAGAACATAGATGATTCACACTAATGGTGATCAGGACATAGTCCCTGCAGCCATTCGACTGACGAGGCAGAAACTATGCAAGTAGCCTTAGATAAAGTTGACTGTCCTCCGACCCTCATCCCTCGGCAATGATGATACGACAACCTATCACTATATCTTATATAGTAGTAGATGATGTCTTAGTATTACATTAGTGAGTTCATCTTGATTTTGTTACGTCCTTCAGATACTAGATACGATAAGAACATATACTACACCATATGTACAGAACATAGATGATTCACACTATTGTATGCTAGAATGAATCTTGGCTTTTGTTCTGAGCCGTCCGTTCTGATGAAGCATCTTCCTTCTCCTCGTCCTCCACCATGGCTCTGAACAAATCTGCTCCTCCCTCTACTTCCCTCTTCTTATTTGACTCTCTCAGCAACATACGACATCCACCTCAAGTGTAGAGTCGGAGGAGAAGAAGTGGACAGAAAGAGGAGGGGAAGCAGCACAGCTGGCGGCATGACCCGGGGAAAGTACAGAGGTTTTCTTCAACAGCCGTAGGAGAACTATAAGGATATGTCTTTTTAGCGACATGTCATCTTGTCAAAGATCCTTCATGTGAATATCATGTTACCGCGGTGTCGGAAGACTAACATGTTAGTCTTCCGACACCGCGGTAACATGATTGTCACATTAAGGGTCTTTGACAATGTGATATGTCGCTAAAAAGATATATCCTTATAGTTCTCCTACGGCTGTTGAAAAAAACCTCTGTACTTCCTCCGGATCATGCCGTCGGCTGTGCTGCTTCCCCCTCCTCTTTCTGTCCACTTCTTCTCCCCCGACTCTACACTTGAGCTGGATGTCGTATGTTGCTGAGAGAGTCAAATAAGTAGAAGGGAAGTAGAGGGAGGAGCAGATTTGTTCAGAGCCATGGTGGAGGAGAGGAGAAGGAAGATGCCTGATCAGAACGGATGACTCAGAACACAAGCCAAGATTCATTCTAGCATACATTAGTGTGAATCATCTATGTTCTGTACAAATGGTGTAGTATATGTTCTTATCGTATCTAGTATTTGAAGGACGTAACAGAATCAAGATGAACTCACAAATGTATGCTAGAATGAATCTCGGGTTGTGTTCTGAGCCATTCGTTCCGATACTTGGCAATTAAGCCATTCGACTGGCGAGGCAGAAACTATAAGGCTACTTGCACGTTCTTCCAACTTTAAATTACAAGATTACTATATTAGGTTAAATAAATCACTAATCTCATCACGGTGAGTCTTGGTGTAGCACTCAAATGTGGGGCACCTGTAATCTATGTGAGTTCATCTTGATTCTGTTACATCTTTCAGATACTAGATACGATAAGAACATATACTACACTATATGTACAGAACGTAGATGATTCACACTAATGTATGTTAGAATAAATTTTGGGTTGTGTTCTGTCACGCCCCAGAACCAGAATACTGAAGAACGGGGACGTGCACAGCCAGCTACGTGTAACGGAACGACAACCATCCCGCTATACGATCACGGCTGTCTAGTTATGTGAGAGTACGCTACAAACCATCAGTCTCTTAGGGTCAAATCAAGCTATTGTCTCAATCTCAACAAGTAATGATAGTAAAAAGATATCAAACCACCAAATATACAATTGTAAGGCGTCCCAAACATTACATATCCAGATGATCATGAAGCTAGTCGTTCAAAATGTAAGGACTAGCAAGAGTTAAGTCATACATGATCAACCTCGAGTTGCCAATCATGATTACAGCCCGTAGGCAGACAGAAAGTAAAGTGCATCGAGCTAACAAGTGCTCGTCGGCTAAACGCCTCAAAAGAATATCAGTTAACAATACAGTGGAAGAAACAAAAAGAGAAAACCCACTCGTTGCCCGGGTTCCGTCTAGTGTTCACCATCGGGCTGGAAAGCAGGTAGATCCTTTGCTGCTGCTCCGGTATCTGGCCATACAAAACCAGCTGGGTCAGACCCCAGAAAGAGCAAGTGCCACAAAGGAGGCCACGAAATAAGAACAAAAGCCAGCAATCAGCACAATAATATAATTACATAACAAGAGACAGTAATTTAAGAAAAGGCATGATAGTTAGATATAAAAGACAAATCTTGTACAGAATCGATAAAAGACAGAACATATGGAAAGGCATGACAGGATGATATACGATGAGATGACCATGGGACTATTCAGATAGCCAGATTACAACCCGTAAACCAAACAAGGACCGGGGTTGTAACCCTTTCTCTGAACGGAACTTGGTTTCTCCCACCATTTATCGGCAAGATAAAATACGCGAATTCAAGACTTGCAATTAAATATGATTAAGGTAAAGCACGAATAATCATGTCATATCATGACCTTGCACAGGATCAGGACAGGACAAGAGGGACTAGACTCCATCCAATCAATCACGGCTAAGCAAGTACTACAGCTTACTACTTTAACTAACTAGGGTTATCACAGACCTGATTACTAACAAGATGCAATGAAAATTCCAAGTCCGGTTACCTGTTTGTTACTACCTGAATGCTTCCAGCAAGAAAAGGAAAAGATAGCATGATATAGCAGACACACTGTAGTAAGATACATGTGTCCTAAGGTACCACGCTCGACGGCGGGCTGGAAGTGCGCTCATCTCGATGGATAGCAACAAATCCCATGTATATATATAAGGCCGGGACCAAAGGGGCAACAGGTAACTGGGAAATTCTCCATGAACTAATTGATCAATCTAGTCATTAACCTAGCCAGATTCAATATGAATCCCTGACCGTGGGAACCAGGGAGTCACGTCCTAGACATGATGCAAGACAATACGAGTGGATTGCACAAGCAAGCAGGAACACCCACGGTGTCAAGACAAGTCAAGCTAAGTTATCAAGTCATGTTAAGTCAGGAGTGCGCCGCCACGGGCCACTATCAAGTTATCAAGATAATTCATGTCAGGGTACTTGTCAGGAGTGCGCCACGACGGGCCACTTATCAAGTCAGGTTGGTCATGTCAGGAGTGCACCATTACGGGTCACTGTCATGTTATGCTAGTTCCTTGTCATACCGTGCCATGTACAATAGTCATTCCAACATATTAAGTAAAATCAAGTTCATGACAGAAGGCGTAAGGATATAAAATGGGCGTAAAATATCTAATAAAATATCAATATACAGAGCTATAGAAGAGCCAAGCTCAAGAAATAAACAAATTCATCATAGACAAGTAGGTTGTGCAAGAAGGTCAGGGGTTGGGCTGCGCAGGGTATGCACTGCGCATGGAAGAGTTGCACAAGAGTTGCCTTGCGCAAGGGTTACCTTGCGCAAGGGTTACCTTGCGCAAGGATAGACTGCGCATGGGGTCAAAGGGCACAGGGTTAAAGGGGCACAGGGGATGTACTGCACAATGGGTCATTGCGCATGGACCAAGGGTACAGGGGCTGCCTTGTGCATTGATTGGATTGCGAAAGGGAGGATTGCGCAAGGGTAGACTGCGCAGAGTATGGACTGCGCAAGATCAGGTTGCGCAGGAATGGATGGCGCAGGGTCAGATTGCGCATGAGATGGATTGCGCAGAAGTGGAGTGCGCAGGAGCAGATTGCGCATGAGCAGACTGCGCATGGGCAGACTGCGCATTGGCAGACTGCGCATGAATCCATGCGCAGTCGAGTTGAGTGCAGTTCGCCAAGGGGCAAGCTGCGCGGTCGGCGCTGCACTAAAGAGCGCTGGCCGAGGGGGATGCGCAATCCAGCACTGCGCTAAAGAGCGCAGGCTGCAGGCTGCTACTCCAGGCCGAGAAGAACACCAAAAACACCAAAAATTCAAATTTTTATATCTTTGTCAAATCAAAGCCAAATCTAGATTTTCAAGGTTCTAACTTGAGTAAAATTGAATTCTCTTCCACATGGAAGCATCAAAACCCACAAAAATCCAACCAAAATAGATCAAAACTATGTAAATCCGAAAATAGTTAAAACCTAGATCTAGAACAATGGAAACTCTAAATCACAAAATGTCAAGTTCTAATGTTGATCTCCATGGCCTAATCTGGCTAATGGATAAATAAAAGTGGTTCTCATGTGGTGGCAAGGTGCACTTGCCTAATGGGTTGGAGAGTTGTGTGGAGGAAGAAGAAGAAGAATTAATGGAGGAAAATAATGAGGAGAGAGAGTGTTAGGTGGGGATTTTAATGGCGGAGGATAAGTTGTGTTGAGGGTGGAGGTTAGCTAAGATGGTCCAATGCATAATAAACCAAACCAATTCCTTCTCCTATCCAAATAAAACCAAGCTCCATTAATCAGAATTAATCCAGGAATGATAAATGACAATTAAACTACAATGCTAAGTATGAAATATACCACAACTTAACTAGTCAAGAAAAAAAATAAAAAAAATACTGGTCAGAAATACGATCACGTATAAAATACGTATCACGAATTTCGGGACACTACATGTTCTGAGCCATTCGTTCAACTGATTATGTTTAGTTTGTCTTACGATACAGATTTTCACATCCAAATTGAAATGGATCGTTACTTCGTTGATCGTACATGGGTGTACTATAGCGGATCAACCTCCTGGACCGTAGGTACTTATAAGTATTGACCGTATCGGATTAGTATCGATCTATCGTTTTGGTATGGGCCGTATCGGTTGGTATTGGTCTTAGCGAATTGGTATCGTCCTATCCGATATGTATCGGCCGTATAGCTAGGATTCATATTGGCCTTATCGATTTGGTATCTGTCATATCCGATAGGTATCGGCCGTGTTGGATTATTATATACCATTTCGAATTAGTTTCGTAGAAGGTTTAGTAACAACTGTACTTGGATTTCTCTCTTCTAGAGCTAGATTACCATTGTAAGAGAGTCACGAGAGCGTAAATGGCCAGTTACAGAACATACATACTTCCTTTTCAATCTCGCTTTTCCTGATAGAAAAGGAAGTATGTATGTTACTGTAACTGGCCAATCACGATCTGGTGATTCTCTTGCAATGGTATTCTAGCTCGAGAAGAGAGAAATTCAAGTACAGTTGTTACTAAACCTTCCATGAAACTAATCCGAAATGGTATATAATAATCCAACACGGCCGATACATATCGGATATGACCGATACCAAATCGATAAGGCCAATATGAATCCTAGCTATACGGTCGATATATGTACATATCGGATATAGGACGATACCAATTTGTTAAGGCCAATACCACTATGATACGTCCTATACCAATCCGATAGACCGATACAGGCTTGATACACTAGATACTAAGTACATCTGGCCTATACCAGCGGATCCACAAATTACTGCACGATAGGCCCAACGACTCCAGTTACATCCGGTTATTGGTGAGTACATGATTACATAGTAATTCTGTTAGTCTTGTGATACAGATTTTTACTCATGCTACCAACGTCACAACTTTTCCAGTGCTGCTCCCTCTAATGATGATGAACGCAAAAAACCAACGTCACAACTTTTATAACTTGAGTAAATTTCTTTACCCTATATGAAAATTTCTGTTGTCAGAAAGATGGCTCCTATGACTCGTCGAGGTGGTGCTGCTAGTCGAGGAAGGGGTCGAGGCAAAAAATCCTTGGAGGTCGACACGGAGGAAGTCTCCTTCGTCAAACAAGAGCCGATGACTGTTAAGGAGAAGGTGTTACCAAAGGTCGAGGTCAAGGAAGAACCGATGACCATCAGGGAAGAGATTGCTCCCAAGCTTGAAGCTAAGGAGGAGCCACCGTCAGAGAGTAGTAGCATCGGGACCGACCCTCCTGTTCCTACAGAAGACCTCAACCAGATTGAGCCTTCGTATGCAAAGTGGCTGATAGAATGGTACATGTCTCAACGCAACTATCATCCCTGGCTGTGAGGATTCATTGTCTGACTTGTGGTCTTTGTTGAGGCCAAAGTCGATTTTTCTATGTGTTTTAGAATATTTGTGAAAATTTTGGAATATTTGTGCTATGATCGGTCGTCAGGATTGGATATTAGGTTACTGTAACTGGCCAACTCTTTCCTATGTGTTTTGGAATATTTGTGAAAAATTTGGAATATTTGTGCAATGATCGGATTATAACGATGGATATTAGGTTACTCTTCCGGATAACTGATGTCTATTTTATATTAATTTGGTTTGGTCTATATGATTCTTGGATAATTGGTGTGCATTAAATTCGTATGTGCATATTTTGGTCTATGTGATTCTTGGATAATTGGTGTGCATAATATATTTGGTCTATGTGATTGTTGGATAATTGGTGTGCATTATATATTGGTTTGGTTTATGCAAATTTTTGCGAAGAGCTAAAAAGCTGTAATTTTTTTTCAAAATATTCTCAGTTAGCGACGGACTTATGACCGTTTTGCGACGGAAGTCTCCAGTTTCCGACTACTTTTTGACGGTTATGCCGTCGCTAACTGGATATTTGAAATTTATTCCCAGGTAGCGACGGATGATCGACGGAAAATCCGTCGGCATGATTTATTGTTCGACGGACTAGCGACGACATATTCGTCGCCCGTATTCTGGAAATAACAAGAATTTCCAGAACAAGGTCGACGGTTAATCCGTCGCTATGCGGTCGATATATTGCGACGGCGTAGCGACGACATATCCGTCGCCAAGTTGCTGGAAATGACATGAAATTCCAGAAGCTGGCCGACGGCTTTTCCGTCAGAAAGCCGTCGCTAATCCGCCACTTGATATCGACGGTATCGACGGATTAGCGACGAAATGATACGATCTGATACGCCTTTGCGACGGGTTAGCGACGGCTTTGCTCGTCGGTATTGTGTACACAGTTTAGTACTTAAAAGCTGAGGTGGACGAGATTCCGTCGACAATGCGTCGCTAATGCTTCGTATTGTGACGTCGACTATCCATCGCTTTTCCGTCATGTGACGACAACTTAGCGACGGATGGTTATTAGCGACGAGGTGATTGCCGACGGATTTTTTTGGCCAATATCCGTCGGTAAGCGGTCGCTAATGGTAATTACCGTCGTCTTAGCGATGGATGCGGCCGTCGCTAAATCGATAAATTTTGGTAGTATTCATTTAATGATGGCATGATAATTCTTCTATTATATCCTTACGCCTTTTTGCATGAATTTCTTGATAAATCATGATAAGTTAAATTTGTTAAAATGGATTGTTATGCAAAATGCACCTTGTGTCCTGATTGATCCATGGATACCCAATATGACTAGAACTTAACCCTGAGAGTTATAGACCCGACCCCATGTAATATTGATGAACTTTTATGTCTTGTCACCATTGATAATGATTGTGGCATTGACTAATAATTGATCATGCGTTCCTAGTTGGAACTAAGAGACTGGCTAGTCGTCTTATTGAAATGAATGAATGAGACACGTTCATGTAATGAACTATTATACTCGATTAGCCGATCACGAATATTGGCATACAGGCACATGCAGGCTTCAAAATAATTATTTATTATTTAATTATCTATTTAGCTTACAAAGACAGCATGTGTACTCTATGGTCAAGGCATGATTACTCCGTGGTTAGACTTGATTGTTGCATCACGCTATGTAAAACCTACAACCTAGCCGCACGGGTATCGTTGTAGAGTTGCGCATATCGTACCTCGTACGAAAGTACTCATTTGAACGACCATGATCCACGGCATGGAACTTCACTCAACGTAGAGGCTATTAAGTTAAATAAAATAATGATGGCATGGAGAGAATGGATTCCCGAGTTCTTACATGGCAGCCCCCTTGGGACTATTAAGTGCCCGACGGGCCGGCTGGTTCCCACAGATACTGTAAATCTGTCACACGGGCAGGAAACAGTATCTGCTTATATTATTGTACATGCTATAACGACGGGCGTCCCGCTGGGACTCGTCTAACTACATGATTGGCGCAATTGATTGACTGGATAGACTAGCCTTGCTCGCACATAGTAAGAACTGAGGAATCCCTATTTTGCATAATTCCAGGATAACTTGGGACTCACAATAGCTAGCCGTAGGAATTGATTGGCCGTTCAAGATGATTTGTTTGTGTACTGTATCTACTCTGTTGCCTAACTGAGATGATCAGGATGTCAGGACATGACGGGCCAACTTCTGTCCTTGTTTGGTTGGGAGGTTGGTTCGAAGTGTCGTGACGTTATATGAATCCTAGTGGGAGGCAGAGATCTATTATTACATTTTCTTACTTACTGGTTTAGTCCTTCGTATCGTCCTTCCTTGTGGTACTTGCTATTAGAGGTCTAACCTCTCTGGTTTTGCATGGCCAGATTTAGAGCCGGTCCCCGAGGATCCAGCTTACTTCTACCTCCAAGATGGTCAATACTAGAGGGATGATCGCAGGAGGACTCGAGTGGGTTTCCTTACTTCACCGCTCGTTTTGTCATTCACTTTATACTTAGCCGTTTGGCACCGACATGTTGGTCGAATCATCTTGTACTTACTTTTGCATGATTGTAATTAAGTCAGACTGCAGCTGATAACAATTGTGTATACCTTACTATACCATCTGGCTATGTTTTGTAAAGCCAGATTTCCAGAACATTCTGACTGAGCGTTTGGAACGCCTTACTGCTTTATCTTACATGTTCTGTATTACTGTTTCTTATTTAAATGATTGAGACAATAGATGCGAAATGACCATAGTGAGACTTTTATGTAGTTTGCACCCCCTCGTCTGGTTAGACAGCATTGATCGTATTATACGGTATTCATCTACCCGTAATACGTAGCTGGCTGAGTCATTCCCCCGCTCTCCAGTATTCTGGTTCTGGGGCGTGACACAGATACACACAATCACGAACATGTTTGAAATACAATCTCATCAATCAACACAGATATATGAAAATTTGTAACAACAATGTCAAACATAATGGTCCACAACTTAATTGCCAAGTATGGGAACGAATGGCTCAGAACACAACCTAAAATTCATTCTAGCATATACATTAGTGTGAATCATCTATGTTCTGTACATATGGTGTAGTATATGTTCTTATCGTATGTAGTATCTGAAGAATGTAACAGAATCAAGATGAACTCACATAATGTAATACTAAGACATCATCTACTACTATATATATAAGATATAGTGATAGGTTGTCGTATCATCATTGCCGAGGGATGAGGGTCGGAGGACAGTCAACTTTATCTACGGCTACATAGTTTCTGCCTCGCCAGTCGAATGGCTGCAGGGACCATGTCGTACCGTAGATTAATGCAAATGGAGCTGGAGCCAAAATACAGAAACCAAAATACAAAATACAGAATCAAATTCCTGGTTTCCCCGAAAATACAAAACACAGTTCTAATTAATATGTATTTTAAGTATGAGAACGGATGGCTCAGAACACAACCCAACCGGAGAGGATACTCTGCAGATCCATCTGAGTAGGACGTATACTCTGAGAGATCACCTTTACAAGAATGATATCAGTAGTGGGATTGAGTGTGTACGTCCTACTCAGATGGGTCTCTCACCATTACTATTTTTTCTGACAGCATGGTGGATGTGCTCCGTCAACAGATTCTTGCTCCGAGCCAAAACTTTGTCCCCGAGCTCAAGTGGACATCCTTGGTGTAGAGCTCGAGTGAGAGGTTCCTGACAGCATGGTGGTCTTCTTTGTCAAAGTATCCGTGCTCGTCCCACAACCAATGTGTGATGACAGCATGGTTGGTTGTCGTATCATCATTACCTAGGAATGAGAGTCGTAGTACCAATACAATCCAGAGATTGACATAGTACTAATTCATATATGTAGTCCAATACAAATAGTCTAATACAAAAACAACCCAATACAAATAGTCCAATACAAATAAGTACTAATAGCTAATGAGAGCCACGCTGCTCACGCAAATGCTCAGTGATATGTTCACGCAACCACCTCGAAAAAGTGAGATTTTTGGCACGAGGAGAGCTGTCGTCCCTTGCAAGGACTGCATGAAGAGTCCTCTCGGTCTCACTAGCTACCGGTGCTGGATGAGTAGAACTCCCGGTCTCACTAGCAACCGACGCCACTTCCTCCTTAACTGTAGGAGGAGCCACCTCAGCATTCACTGTTTCCCTCAAACGATGTGCCGCTCCTCGGGTCATGGGTGTCATCTGGTAAGCAAGCTAATATAATTGTAACATAAGCAAGCTAACTAAAGGAACCATCATGTAATTTGAGTACATTTTCGAAAGCAGATAAAGTACAATAAATTCAATTTTTGCCAAGTAGCAGATGACAGATGGCTCAGAACACAACCATAAAATTCATTCTAGCATACATTAGTGTGAATCATCTATGTTCTGTACATATGGTGTAGTATATGTTCTTATCGTATGTAGTATCTGAAGAATGTAAAAGAATCAAGATGAACTCACATAATGTAATACTAAGACATCATCTACTACTATATATATAAGATATAGTGATAGGTTGTCGTATCATCATTGCCGAGGGATGAGGGTCGGAGGACAGTCAACTTTATCTACGGCTACATAGTTTCTGCCTCGCCAGTCGAATGGCTGCAGGGACTATGTCCTGATCACGATGTCGTGCCGTAGATTTAGGATTTAAAATATGGTATTCAGGTCAACTTAATTCGGTCAAAGGGTACTGAACAGAAAGTCTAATTATCCCATATTTCAGTAATGTCAGTGAGCTAAATCATACTCAACTGTCGAGAATACTTAGGAGAAAACTCATTCACAGGATTAGTATCCATCCTTCGTGACATAGCTAAAATTTTATAGGGCTCGATAATAATTATTAGTCAATTTATTCATCATTTCAAAACCCTGAAAATGCCCAAAAAAACTCCCAGTATCAGTAAATAGGGCTCGAACCCTAAATTAGAATTCGAATCCAAGCAAAACATCAAATTGACAGTTGATATGCCCAAAAAACAAGATTTTTCAGTATATAGGTGTCACACTGTGAATCTCGTGTCCATAAAGTGGGACACGACGTGTCCAAACCAACAAAATAGGTGTCACACGAACTAGAAGCGAGTCCACGCTCTCGTGTCCCCCGCAGCGAGTCCACTGTCAGTCTCGTGTCCCCCGCAGCGAGTCCACGCTCTCGTGGACACGAACTAGAAGCGCGAGAGAGAGCTAGAAGACGAGGAGAAACTGGGAAGGAGCTACCAGAGGAAGGAGGAGGAGGAGAAGGAGGAGAAGGAGGAGCTACCTGAGGAGGGAGGAGGAGGAGAAGGAGGAGGCCAGAGGAGGGAGATCGCCGGAGGAGCGCCGCGGAGGAGGAGGAAAATCGCCGGAGGAGAGTCGCGGAGGAGGAGCGCGCCCAAAATTGGGGGGAAAAATTGTGAAATGATCGAAAAGGAAACCCTCGCTGGCTATATGAAACGATTAGCGACGTCCGCATAGGACGTCGCAAAACGTCGCTGATATATAATAAATGGCGACGCAACTTAATATGCGTCGCTCAACGTCGCTATATCAGCGACGAGTACCGACGAACTTGCGACGCACTACCCCATTTAACAAAATGTAGGCGCTAGACGTCGCTATTAGTCGCTGTTGGCGACAAACAGCGACGTCTTATATTAACGTCGCTAAATCCCCAAAAATTAGCGACAAAATTTTACGGAGTCGCTAAATACGTCGCTGATTTGACTTATTTTGGTAGTGAAGTGCAAGTTGAATTGAAGCCGCTGAATTACATTTACTGTTGCAAAGTGCAAGTTGACTGAGGTTTCACAAAAAAAAAGCATACAGTCCATTTTTTTTATCTGATCAAAATCGACCAAGTCGAACCGATCCAAACCGAATCAAGTCGGTCGGTTTCAAAACCGAACCGACCATTTGATTGGTTTGGTTTGGTTCGGTTTTGCTTATTTTCAAACCGATTAACTTCGGTTCGACTTCGGTTAGGACCAAATAGGTCGACCACCGACCGATGCACACCCCTATTCACCTACAACTATTCAGAAGGCCTCCATAAATATATATATTTTTGCAAACTCCCTTTCTTCTACAACTTTCCACAACCTATCCAACAACAATCCGGAAGTACTAGCATCTAAATTATTATCGTCATTATTATCTAAATAACCATCAAAATATATTATTAATTATGTGACCATCACTATTTTTATCATCGTCGTTTTCTTCAATTTGGTTTGAAAAACTATGACCAACATTAAAATTTTGGTTATTGGAAAAACTTTGACTACTTGAAATGATATTTGTGGCAAAATTTGGTAAAGGTGGAGTAATGTAATTACATTTTTATACAAGAGAAACCTAAATTACTTTATACAAGAACATTACATGATTCTTCACTATCTATTAATTTACAAGTATCGGTAAAAATTTACCTTATTATGCATTCATATATGATAGAAAAAAATTTGATTGTATTATTTGCGTAACTAATCTAATGTGATACTCTTATATGCTAAAAAATTAAATTCAAAAAATATTGGTATTTTCAATTGGATTAATGTTGGTACAAATGATAAAAGTCATAATTTTGCCTGTTGGATAACATTATATATATATATATATATATATATATATATATATATATATATATATATATAAAAATATATATATATATATATATATATATATATATATATATATATATATATATATATATATTAACACTTCAAACATTACTATATGTTCTAATAATTTGATTAAAATTTTACATGATAAACCAACAATAACATTGTTTGATGGTATTAAAGCTAAAATTATAACGCTTCATGACAAGAAACTTACAAACTGTTGAAAATTTGAAACAATTAATTTTTTGTTAAAATTTTATAAAATTAATGAACTACATCAAAAGAGAGTCACACATATTTCAAATCCTATGTATTTATAGTTTTTTATTTGAAGTATTTGATCACAAAACAAGTAGATCGTAGTTTTGTCATTTAGTATCAATCACTCATCATGATGATGAAGAGATTGAGAAGGATGTAATACATATAATTAAAACATAATAGTTGAAATGAATGAATGTTTATGGAATACTTTGTGATCAGAAGATCTCTGAAGTTGAAAGAAAAAAAAATTATATGGCCGCTATAATATCAACCATAATTTATGAATTTGAGTGTTGGACAATTAAAAAGTAACATGTGAATTAAACTATTGTAGCTGAAATAAGAATGCTAAGATGAATGGATGACAATATGTTAAAAGATATGATAAAAAATGAGTGTATTCGTTGGATCTTAAAGGTGGCGCTAATTGAGAAAAAAAAAAAAAAAAAAGACTTACGTGTTTTGGGCATGTGTAACCTAAGGAGGAGCTATAATATAACATATAATATAGCAGATAATGGAGTCTTTAGAACTAGATGTAGATTTAGATTAACATTATTTGAAATGTTAAAAAAAAATATCGACATTATTAGCAGTATAGAGGACATGAGCCTTAATAGAACCGAATGGAGAAAGATAAGTCGAACAGATAATCCATACTTTATGGTTTATAAGAACAAGAAGTATTTGTGTTTTAAATTCATGAGCCTTAATAGGACCGAATGGAGAAAGATAAGTCAAACACATTATTATTATTATTATTTTAAAGTTTTTCTTTTTTTACTTATAAGGTGTTTGGAAGATTAAATTGATCAAATTTGTGAGAATAAAATAACACCCAAAATTAGTGGGGCCCACAATTCCACAATTGTATGTGGACAGAAAATCTGAAAACAGCAGGTCCAAGCCCCTTGGAAATGTGCCATCAATGAATAGAAAGGAACGTCCACAAAAGTTTAAAAGAAATTATGGCAATTATAAAAAAAATAGTATATTATAATATGAATTAGTGGTTGACCAACAAATTACAATCCTTGTATATATGAGTTTTCTCTATCCATCCTTAAAAATCCCACTAGAATCTTCCAGTAATTTCGCAATATTAGCCTAGTCGTCATAGTATTTTTGCATTACCTATATTCGAAATGGTGTACATGTTTGACTGTCCAAAGGGCATATCTTTTAAAAAAAAAAACTATTCAGTAGGACGAGGTCGCCACGTGGAAGTGGTGAATGTTTGGTCGTCAATATTTTCTTTTTCTTTTCAGAGTATGCTTATATGATTCGCAGTGTCAGAAATTTCATTTACAATTCCTAGTTCATCTTAGGGGCTGTATGGTTCTTTGAAAGTGGACAAAAGTGTAATCGTGTATATATAAAGCAGGTGGGAAAGTACTTTACATGTGTATTTCACTTTTATGTTATTTTCTGCCTGAAAATTTAACTTTCAATACTTGGATAGACGTTATATTGTACGCAAAAGTGATGAAATTCACACTTATGTTATTTGGATATTAAATAAAAATGATGCGGAAAAACCAAAAAATACATTACAATAATTATTTACTAATTAATTAGATTAATAAATTAATGATTATTTACTGATACTAATTATTATATTATTTACTAATTAGTTGCTCAATTTAACTATTAAGCATTACGTATTAAGTATTAACTATGAACTTAAAATTAATAACAAATATTTACTAATAGATAATTATTAGTTGTTAATTATTAATTTAATACATATATACTAATAGATAATTATTAATTCTTAATCTAATACTTGAAGAAATGATGTGCACATCATTTCCTCAAGGGACCCATCTCCTTTCCCCACTCCCTTCTCCTTCACATCCAAGAAAAAGAAGATGGGAGCTTATATTCCATCATCGGTCGGGATCCGACATGTCCGTGACAACCTCTTAAAGTCAACAACTTTCGCACACTTGCGAAGAAAGATCAGAAGAGTGAAGTGAAAAAGCAACAATAATCTATCTTTAGGTGACCCACAAGATTTGTAAAATAATTAGGGTTATTTAGTTACAGGGTCTCGTATAATAGTCAAAAATTAGGATTTGGGTCTTGAAAATGACCGACGCTAGGATTTGAGTCTCCAAATCACTGTTTACTTGTCTAGTGATTTGGAGACCTAAACTCTAACGACGGTCATTTTCGAGACCCTAATCTAATATCCACTATTATATGAGACCATGTTACTAAATAACCCAAATAATTAAGAGGAATATGGAATGGTAAGCTTAAAATATCCATATAATAGTTAAAATTAGTATTTTGGTCTCGAAAATGTCCGACGTTAATGTTTGGGTTTTAAAATTACTGTTCACTAGGCTACGTCAATAGTAATTTTAAGATCCAAACACTAATATTTGACATCTTGGAAACCCAAATCCTAATATCTAACTATTTTGTGAGACTCTATCTAAAAGAAGGGTGTAAAAGTAGGGGTGCAACTCGGGCGGGTTGGTTCGGGCTTGAGTTCAACCCGAGTCCAACCCGATGAATGATAATCATAGTCCGAGCCCAAGCCCAACCCGGCCTCGGGTTCAACATATGAAGCCCAAGACCAAGCCTGGAGGAAGCTCGGGTTGGGTTGGATCCGGTCCATCGGGTTTATCGGACTCTAATATGATATTTAAACTAATTTAAAATAAGATTAATATTAAACACAATCAAATTGCAATTAAACACCAACCACTACAAAATACAAACTAACATAAGATTTAGAAGGAGTTGAAGAGTTTGGGTTGGATCCGGTCCATCGGGTTTATCGGTCCGAGTTGTGCTCATGACTAGAGGGAAAAGAGGAGGAATCAAACAAGAAATTAAAGATTGCAAGGATTCCTGAGAATACTGAAAAAGAGAGGTCCTGCAGCTGCAGCTGCAGCTGTGTAAAGTAGGAAGCACTTCAACATTGCACTGATGAGAACCAACTAACACAAGCACTTAGAAACCAGACAAATTCACCAACCAACTCTCGTACGTACTATTGAAACAATACTAAAATTTGACAATTAAAATAATTTTCACAAGATAGACATACATTTCAACCTGACAGTGGCACAAAAATTTGTTGCAGTAAGAAAACATCTTTCAAGATTTGGCATGTGGTTTATGGCAACGAATGTGTATGCTTGTTTTTATCTTTCATCCTATTTTCCGAGTTATCTATGGGAATATATTCCCCTCCGGTAAATTGTCGGTGTGTACAAAAGTAATATTGAAATGATTTGTCATAACACTAAAACATTCTTACAACCTCCCTCTCTCTCTTTCTCTCTCTCCATGGGCTCCATTCGACTCCACCACTTTCACCTTCTCCAATCGAAGTCGGACACGTTGCGTTTGTAAGAAAATTGTATGCATTTGGTTGTAGGCAAAGCAAAGCTGTTAATATAAATGGAAATGTCTAAACGAACTGAAAGTAGCGACTGCGGTCGTGAAACCGAAACCACGTGTCGGCCTTCCATTGGTCGGAACGTGGGACCCACAAAAACCGGTCACCCTGCTATCTTCCGTTTCACGTCCCCACCAACGGAGGACCGACACGTGACATCGGTTCACGCGTCGGTCTCCTCCCGCGGCGGTAAGTAAGGAACCAATCTATATAAATAGAGCTTTCACAAGAATGAAAGTCATTTCAGTTGACATAAACTGAGAGTTCACTCGGAATCAATTAGCATCGAGTACACAAATTGCTTGAACCAAAATTCCCTCTTCTCTGAGCTAATTATTACAGTCAGTTAATTTAATCACTCGAAATCTTGACTAAATCCACATTCTTTGCTTTGGAATTGCAGGGACAAGAGACAATGGCAACTGAACGAGACTGTGTGTTAAAATATAGCAGGAGAAACAAGAGAAGATCTTCATGTTTAGGTTGCAACGACAGCTTCTGCGGAATCACTAAAAAGCACAAGCCCAAGGAGACGCCGCCGACAACAACAACAAAGCCTTTGTCACGAATTTTTTATGTCGGGGAGTCGAGTTCCAACGCTCGAGTAAAAGTCGAGACGGAAAATTTTCAAGTCAAGGGGGGTCGAGATCACGACCATGTTCAAGAAGTTGAGGTTCGAGTCCGAAAATCCATCGTTCGATTCTTCCGATCGTGCGGCTTGCCCCTAGAATCCGTCGAAGATCCTAAGTTCGTAGATATGTTCTGCACGATCGTACATTTGGGCTACGCCGGCGTCCCCTCTCCGAAAGATCTTCATGACATGGAGGACTTCGTGGAGGAAGACGGAGACCTGGAATGATCTTTTCTTTTTTTCTATTTTAGGGAACTGTAATTACCAATGAACATTTTACAATGTCTACTAATTTTTAAAATGGGTTACCAAGAAGTCTTAAAAGAATGCAAAGAGCTTTGCAATCTAGCAATCAATAGCAGATGGACTTGTTCTATTTGTAGATTTTCGCTAATATTTTTGCCACCATTATTTATGCATGTCTAGTATGGATTAGTTCCATAAATGAAGGTTGTTCCTTTTTTTTTTTTTTCCTTTTTTTTTTTCCTTTTTTTGCCAAAGATAAATGAAGGTTGTTAAACTACAAGATTTGACGATTGGGCCGTTAATGTATCGTCCCAGCCCATTAACTTGCTACAAACGGGCCATTTCCATTTATAATTGGGCCACGGGCAAAACATATTTAGAACTTTATTAAAAAAAGAAATACTTTATTTACGTAGTCCTTTATGGCCTTTTTCTTCTTCTTAGATTTATAGTGTTTTTTTTTTGTTACTTTTCGGTTCCCTTTGGAATTTAGAAACTAAAAAAAAATGTTTGGCACCGAACCAGATTGTATGTACTAAAATAATTTTGTCAGTTTAAAATTATGATTGACCATTCAAGATTCTCATGCGTTCAAAAGTAAATTTAGAGTAGATTATGACACATTTTTTGTCATCAAAGGATTAGAATATGTCTTAACAAATTTCTGACATGTTATTTATTTACTATTGGAATTTTTAGAAATATTTTTGATAGATTTTATGATGATTTATGTAATTTATAAGACCGAGTAAAAGACTCGATCCAAATCTAGAGGGAATGGTTGAGTTGGTCCAGTTTAGCTCGTTCTTGATTTTGGAGAACCGAAAAATGACTGTTCGGTTCATGGTTGGCCAAAATTAAATCAAATCAAATCAAATCAAATCAAATCAAATCAAATCGAACCATGCTCACCCTTAGTTAAAACTCTAAAGTTGGATTAGATACACCTTCGTCTGCATTTAGTTCACAAATTTTATTTTACCTATCTATTTCTAAATCCAATCATTTACCAAATAGATGAGGTGGAATACATTCGTTCCATTTATTATAATTTTAGTCGGAATAACATATTATTTCTTCCTTTTAATAAAGAGCTTTGCTATGCCTACAACCAAAATTTACAACCCTCCTACAACCGGACACGTGTCTGGCTTCGATTGGAGGAGGGGAAGAAATGGTGGGGCCGGGTGGAGCCCATGTAGCAGGGGGGGTGAGAGTGGTGGTAGGACCCGGTGGGACCCATGTGTAAGGAGTGGGAGAGAGTAGTTGTAAGACGGTTGTAAGAATTTGGTAGTAAACTTAGCATTTTCCTTTAATAAATTGTAGAAGTGGAGGAAATGAATCCCTAAAAAAAAAAACCTACAATACACTATGAAAGTCTTGAGCATAAAAAAAACAAATTATTAAATCTCGAAAACCTCCACCACTGATTTAATGATATCTACTTCAAGCTAGTATGCCTACTTATATATAGGGCCGGTCCAGGAATAAGTCTGATAAGACTTCGGGCTCGAACAACCAACCTCCAAAGGACAACCTCCAAAGTCATTTGGTGTTCTTAGGAAAACTTATAACTTTTCAATAGGTGTGAAGGACAACCAAAATTAGCTATGGCTTAGGCAACCAAACGACCTAGGCCGGACTTGCTTATATACGTGGCTTCCAAATGTGTGGGCATTTGAACGTACACTCGAGCTAGGAAAGAGGGAGGAAAGAGAGGTCGAGAATTTGATAAGTCCTAAAGGAAGGTGGCGAGAGTGTGTCGTAATGAGTCCAAATATGTGGCTCAACTAATCCGACAAGCAAATCACAAACTCCATTTGCAACTAGACAAAATTAAACCGCCCACGGAATTAGAAAATATATATTTTCAAGGACACTCCTTATTGACTAAAAGAAAGAAAAGAAGGAGAAACGCAACAATAATTAAGAAAAAAAATGTATATGATGGTGAAGTCCATACATGATACAAAAGAATAAATTACAAGAGTTTTGTTTGTTGTTGGTATTTGCCATTTGGAA
This sequence comes from Iris pallida, assembly GCA_029216955.1. Classification (NCBI taxonomy): domain Eukaryota; kingdom Viridiplantae; phylum Streptophyta; class Magnoliopsida; order Asparagales; family Iridaceae; genus Iris; species Iris pallida. The sequence continues at coordinate 3,036,308 of JANAVB010043017.1, forward strand.
ACACACTGATCAATTGACCATCCCATCTTAATTTTGCAGGCTTGGCTTGGCTTTGCTTTGCTTTGATTATGGGGATCATCAAGCACTAACCTTACTTAGGTCATGCACTAATAGCTTTTCATATATGAGTTCTTAGAAAAGTTAATTAGTGATGTTGTTTTTATATTAGAGGGTTTTTACGCGAGCATGATAATGTTGAATTATATCTCATTTCTGGTCGGACCCTTGGAAAGGGGTGACAATGTAGTTGATAATTTAGTTCGATTAGAGATATCGATCGCCAATTTCTTTTAAATATTTGATCTATTAAGAGTTTGGGAAAAAAAATTGGTAAGAGGAATTTTGGACATATATTCATATAGTTATAAGGATTTTAAGATTTTTTTTTTTACAAAAGGAAGTAGTTAGAAGGATTATAGATTTTTTTATTATTAATTATGTGATATATATATATATATATATATATATATATATATATATATATATAAGAGAAAAAATATATATATATATATATAAGAGAACTAATATCTTTGTGGGCCAAGGAACGTATCAGATATTAATCTTTGCTGGAATGCAAAGACGTTTTTGGACCTAGTGTTCAAGCCCATGCTTTGAATGGTGTCACTCTCCCCCTACAACATCATGTGGGACTAAATATAATATAGCCAGAAAATTTCATCACACGGAAGATTTTTTTTGGGCTTATTTGTGCAGAACATATAAAGTTTTACAAAATTGTGAGTAAATGGATCAGGTGCTAGTAATTTTACCAGTAATTTTACAAGTGCCGAACAAAAAAAAAATTAAAATTCGTTTGGCGTCAGTGACACTGGCGTCTAAATATTAAAAAAAATACAAATAGACGTTTTTAATCCGAAAAACAACCCCTCCAAAAAAAAAAAAATTTTGGTGCCAGTTCCGCTGGCACCGACTTCTATTTTTTAATTTTTTTTAGTTCGACGCCAGTTCTACTTATGCCAGTGTTTTTAAAAAAATATTTTTTAATATATAGGCTCCAATGTCACTAGCGCCAACTGATTTTTTTACTTTTTTTTTTGGTTTGACGCCTCTTCACAGGCGCCTGATCACTCTACTCGAAATTTTGTAAAACTATGCATGTTCTGTGCAAATATGCCAAAAAAATTCCCGTTGGATGAAATTTTCTGTAATATCACTCATCTTGTTAGCAAGTTTTTTAAGGTTATTTAGTAATAGAATTTTAATATTGGTCGAAATTCAATCCTAATTTTCATATATATATATATATATATATATATATATATATATATATATATATATATATATATATATATATTTGTGTGTGTGGCAAATGACCTCTAGCCTAGTTGTTAAAAGAGATGCGTACGGTCTGAGTGGTCAGGAGATTGATTTTGGGTGGAAGCCTACGCCACAATTACCTTCTTAAAAAAGAAAAAAAATATGTGTGTGCGTGCTGTTACTAAATCTCTCTTCTTTTTTTATTACCACTCTTTTTTCACAATGAAGAGTAACAACCTTAACCTTGATTTAGTTATATATGTCTATATGTTGCATACATTATTAGCCCACGCTAATTATTACCAAGTATTATAGAATTAGCTAAAACTTTTAACAAGATCAATATTATTTGTAAGTTTACTATCGACCATTGGAAACCTTGAAAAACTGATGAGCCATTCTCTGTGAATATGATACTGATGTCAAAAAAAAATTTGCGTACGACACAAATCCGTTAGAATTATTGCAAATCAGTGATGGGGTTCGCGTCGGTTACAATATTCTGTTACTTGTGTCCAGCTTTATAATAGCGTAACAGCCACGATTCACAATTGTTCCCACTTTTTTTTTTTTTAAATAAAGTGAATTATATATTTATAATTTTTTTCTTATTTTAAAATTTTGCCTGGGCCTGCCCATATGCTCTTTAATTATTTATATTTTTTTCTCTATATCTTCCACTATACAATGAAATTTCAAAACGGCTCAAAAGTAGGAATTACAACTTCCCCCAAACCCGACGGGGATCCGACTTTTTTTCTCCGACGGGGACGGGTTTGGGGATATAGAAACAGGGATGGGGACGGGAATGAGGATTAAACAAAATCCCCGATCATATTCGGGGCCGGATATGGGTATTGTACTCCCCGCCCCGGTAAATCATTACTTATACTTATATGCGTAACACATTTCTATGCTTCATGATCTATCTAGTACTAGATATAATTTTTATTAAATCAACATGTCTTGTAATTTTTTTTAGAATGAAATAGTTTATACTATACAGAAAAAATTATTAACGGGACGGCAGACGGGGACGAAAAAAATCTGATCCCAAAAGTGTTAATGGGTTGGGGACGGGGACGAAAAGTACATTGTTAAACGGGGACGGAGATGGGAATAAAAATTTAAACCCGACCGGAGATGGGGACGGGGACGGGAATTCGAACACTACTCGGAGACGGGGATGGAGGATATAATCCCTGACCCCAACCCGCCCCATTGTCATCCCTACTCAAAAGTAAGCCGTCTAAGCCATCATTATATCACGATCCATTTTATTTAAAAAAAAATAAATTATGTAAAAAATTGTTAAAAAAAATAAAATTTGTCAACATGGAGAATCGAACTCAATCAAACAAATTGTTAAAATTAGAGCATCTCCAACCCTATTGTCTTGTTTTGTGTTGTGAATCCTATGTGGCATGAGGGACAAGACAATGTCTTGTATAGGTGGCAAGGTTATATTCACAAATGACAATGGGTTTAAAAAATCATCTCCAATGCAAAAGTATTGAGAAGACAATACAAATAATTTTTTACAACTTCCAAGACAACTTTTACTCTTCTACTTCTTTTTTATAAATATTTTTATTCACAAATGATGATGTGGACATAAAGACATTGTGAAGTGCATTGTCTAGATCTAGACATCCAACTTCACATTGTCTTTGCCATGTCATTGCCATGTCAACTCCACACTTTATTTCACATTTGCATTGGAGAAGTACTTTTGGAAAAAATGGTTGTCATTCCTATGTGGCAACCATTTTTTTCAAACTCACAATAGGGTTGGAGATGCTCTTACCCCATGAGTTAGAAGAAATATTTAACTATAATTGGATAATATTCTTATTATACGTTTTTATACATGTAAAACACGTGCATTTACTATTACTAGTATGAATTAAACGCAAAAGTAACTAACGGGTGGATGTGTTGTTTGTTGGAGCAACATATTAATTTTTTTGGTGATTTAATAAGGAGAAACTATAGTCCCACGTTAGATATGAGATATCCTTTTTTTTGTTTAAAATACTTTACCGAATTTATTGGATAAGTGTATTTTATGAGGAATTGACTAAATTCCATCAATGTGCGATTTAAAGTATTTTTTTGACGTGTTTATTAGTCGTATTTGGCACTTGCATGGGACTGAACTAGAGGTATAAATATATATATTTTTAATTTTTAATTTTGTTTTATTTGATTTGGTCTGGTTGGTTGCTTCTCTTCTGGGGATTTGTTCTCACGTAATCTCATTACGACGAGATATATGGGAAGGAATTACTTGAGAAGTATATTCAGACGATCCGGAGATATGCAAAGAACAATTATCTAGTTTTTTATCTCTCTCGAAAACACTCCATTCGTACAAAGGCAAAAAGAAAGCCACCAGAACACGAAAATCCTCCAGAAATTTCATCCGTCCAATCTATGTCCAATCTCGGCTTTGATCATTATTCGCTACCGGGTGTACGGTGTAAAATATTATAAGATTCGTTGTATCACAGAAATAGATCGAAAGGAACATGTTGTAATATTCGAGTGTGACACAATTTTATTCTAAATATGATGTTGATTGTGGCTCGAATCCTTTACTCTTTAATTCATAATTCTAGCTTCCGCATGCTTGAACTATTACTTCGAACATATTGCTAAACTTTTAGAACAATTTATTAGGTGGAAATGCTACATTCTAATGTGAAAAACTTGATTAATTGACTAGGCTATGTATTACAAAGTATTTATATATGATTATATGAAGTGGAATTGGAGAAAAGGTCAATTTTATGTGGGAAATTTGATGAGATCCCTGAGGAAGCAAGTTTACAATAGTATTTGGTTATCAACAATTCAAATTGACGAGAGTTCTTTATATTATATAACTACTTAGCTTATTTGCTTTTTTAAATTATTTTTCTCATCATTTATTTCTTTTTCTTTTTTTGTAAAAGTTAGTTTTTGCTTTTTCGAAGTAACTATTTGGTCTTAGTGAAGACCAAATTAATAGCTGGTAGGAGCAAAAAATAATCAAGCTTATAAAAAAAAAGAAGAAGCAAGAACTGGTTTTATGAAACAATTTTTCTTGTTGCTTTAGAAAAGAACAAGAAATAAATCCAATGTAGAATTGAACTTGTTCAAGTTTCGACATGGGTCACTCTCAAAATTCCAAATTATTGTTTGGCTTCCCTAGAATTTGACAACTTAACCAAGAATGTTGGAAGTACGGTTATACAATTAAACATAATTTAATTTTATGTCGTTGATTTCAATTTATGGTTTTTTTTTTTCAATTTGTTAGTCACGACATTCTCTAAGAATCATTCTAATAAATCAGGAGAAATGGTCTCACCTATAAACTCCGAAATTGCATCTCTCTTTCAATATCCATGATCCATGAATGTATATATATGCTTAGAAATATGGATAATTCCAAATTGTACAACTCGATTTTGATATGACAACTATTATATGCATCCTATTGGTCCGAATTGTAATATTTTATGTTCTTTTTACTATGTTCTTGTAACTTGTAAAATGATGGCAACACGAAATACAAAATGGATGAATGAGATGTAGAGTATATTAGATATCAACATGCCAACCTCTCTCTTTCTTTTCAAACATATCAACATGCCAACCTCTCTCTTTCTTACTATGTTCTTGTAACTTGTAAATTGATTTCATTTCCTTCCATTTCGCGAACCAAATGAGGCCTAGGGGTGAACCTTATTTGGTTTTGGATTTAGAATCAGACCGAAACCAATAAGAGATTCGATTCGATTTTTGAAAAAAAAAAAAATTGGTTCGCTTTTCAAAATACTAAAATTTATTATTCAGTTTCGATTTTTGATTTTGGTTTCGTCCCAAAACCAAAAATTGAATAACGCTTACGCAATTATATAAATATTCTCTATTTTATACGTATTTTAATTAAAATTGTGTATATTTTTATAACAATAATTCCATATATATATATATATATATATATATATATATATATATATATATATATATATATATATATATATATGCAGATGACCTCTAGCCTAGTGGTTAAGAGAGATGCATGCGGCCCGAGTGGTCAGGAGTTCGAATCCCAGTGGGAGCGATTCCATAAACAATTTACCTGGTTCCAAATATATATATATATATATATATATATATATATATATATATATATATATATATATATATTGCTGATAAACCCAATTTTAGGGTTGGTTTTTATGAAAAACTCACCCGCATGATGGATTTATGAAATGCCCAAAATTATATATTTTCACGTTAAGTATTCCAACATTTCCTTTAGATGTCCTGTATTTACAAAATTAATACCATAACTACCCCTCCGCACAAACTCAAATTTGGATTGCGATTCTCGTCGTCTTCTTTTTCTTCACGAGAGATCTGAATTCCATTGCTCTCATCTTCAGCAGAGATCGCAAAGAACGTCCGTAGTTCACCATATTTTTTTTCAGTCGAACTCCGATCATCGCTCTTCTTCTTCTTCTTCTTCTTCTTCTTCTTCTTCTTCTTCTTCTTCGATAATTAGGTCAATTATGGAGAGAAGATCTTCTTCTTCTTTTCCATAAGAGTTAGCATCGTTTTGAAAGAAGAACGAAAACTCTTGAATCTTTATTCATGTCAAATTTCTTTGCACAAAACAAAAAATAAAAAATTAGGTTTCTGTCAACTGTTTTCCGTCAATATAACACGAAGAATAGTCATTCTCCTGTATTTTAACAAGGAGAATGGCATTCTCCGTGTTACTAACACGGAGAATGGTCATTCTCCTGTGTTTTAACATTTGAATGGCCATTTTCCGTCTAATTTAGCACGGATAATGGCAATTCTCCGTGTAATTTAGCACGGAGAATGCCATTCTCCGTACTAAATTTCATGGAGAATGGTCATTCTCCTACGTTTTAACACTGGAAATGACCACTCTCCGTATAAATTAACACGAAGAATGCGATTCTCCGTGTTATTTAACACGGAGAATGGCATTCCGTGTTTCTAACATGAAGAATGACCATTCTCCTGCGTTTTAACACTGGAATGGCCATTCTCCGTGTAAATTAAGACGGAGAATGACCATTCTCCATGTTACTAATACAGAGAATAGTCATTCTCCGTATAAATTAAGACGGATAATACCATTCTTCGTGTAATTTAGTACGGAGAATGGTCATTCTCCGTGTAAATTAAGACGGAGAATGGCCATTCTCCGTTTTACTAATACAGAGAATGGCCATTCTCCGTGTAAATTAAGAAGGAGAATGCAATTCTCCGTGTTACTAACACGAAGAATGGCCACCCTCATGCGAAATTAACATTCTTCGTGTTCTAACACGGAGAATGGCCATTCTCCTACATTTTATGGTCAGTTGAAATTTTGGAGGGCCATAACTTTTGACTGGAAGGTCGAAACGAGGTCCGGTTTGTCACAAAATGAACGTATCTTCGAGGAGCCCGAGATAAACATGTTTATCGGCCTTCCAAAATTTTAGAATCGCAAAAAAACGATGTTTGGACCTCCGTTTTAGCACTTTTGCCGTTTGTCTCGGTCTTTCCGAAATTTTTCGACGAATTTTTGAAGATTTTTGAGGAGAAAACCTAGATTCGAAAGTGAGCAGCGTATGGAAGAAGATGAAGTATCGAAATGTTTTTTTAAGAGTACTTTCGTGGGTGTTTTTAATAAATTAGAAGGAAGGATAAAAAGGTCATTCGGAACCCTCTTTATATATTTTTTGCTAATTCTGGGCACGCGATGAAAGGTTATTGCGCGGTGAGTTTTTCATAAAACTTTTTTTTTGGCATTTCATAAATTTCCCATATATATATATATATGTGTGTGTGTGTGTATGTGTGTGTGTGTGTGTGTGTGTGTGTTTTAGATGTCCGACATAACGTACGGGACTTTGTGCATTTTACGTTGAATGACATTTGGGACAACTGCCTACGTCTTCCCCACGGTTCGATCCTGAGATCGTCCGCCTAGCCAATGAGGTTATACCTCTCATCACTGACCACAAGAGCCAAACAAGTTCGATCCATATATATGTTTTAAAATCCATCTTTGATAATTTAACAACTAGTTTAACTTTGGACCTAGTTTTAAAATAGTATGTATAACTATTATATTTTATAATATAATTTAATCACAATTCTAAGTTCGGACTCGATCAATTAAATAATAAAAATAGTCCCAAAAAAAACTGAATAAATGGAATATTCGTTCGATTTTGGTTATGATTAATTTTGGTTCGGTTTCGAATTTTCTAGAAGTTCGATTTGTTTGATTTTTATTATTTCAATTCGGTTGAAATCGAATAAACCCTACTACTTTGAATAAATTGGCAAAACAATAAGTTGTTTGAAGTAAATTTAGTACTACTTTACCGTGTTATTTATCACTACTTTTCAGTTTGCTAATTTATTCCACTTCAAGTACTAGATAGGAAACGTTTCTTACGCATCTAAAAATAGTCCAATCGAGAAATGTAGGGATACTTTAGCAAATGTTCCTATTCAAAATATAGAAAATAACATATACCCTAACTTTAAAAAAAAGAAGCAAATATCACCATTCCTTTGTATAGAACAAATAAAATTTTAGAGGTAATTTCATGGGGGGGGGGGGGGGGGGGGAGGGTAAACTTTAGGGTAATTATAAGAAAGGGGGTAACTTTAACAAATTTACACAAAACGGGGTAAAACGACATCGCAGATGGCGCCATAGGGATTCCTCCACTTGGCGACATCTGTGATGGCGCCAGAGGGCCGCCACCCCCTCGGCGCCATCATAGATGTCGCCAGACATCCTCCCCCCCTTTTTCCCTCCCTCTTTCACGTGGACCTTGTTCTCTTCCTTCCCTCTTTCAAATGTTGATTATTCTCCCTCCCTTTTTATTTGTCCACATTCTCTTTCTCTTCTCCCAATACTAATTTTCTTCCATGTAATTATAATTGAGGATTAGCTTTCTTAGATTCGTCACGGGTGGTAGGAGTAGAAGATGTATATAAGAGGGTTCGAGTGGGAGAACATATACATTCACTCACAGAGAGGAAGAAGAACTGAAGAGCTAAGAGTCGGAGAAGATGAATGCTGGAAACGATGGTCGTATTTTCGGCGGACCGACGACTGAAAGAGAGGAACAAGAACGAAAATATCACATATCCCGATTGGTGTTTACCGGAGAGGTAATATTTTAAAAGTTCATATTTAATCGTTATTTTATTAGATATTAAATTAGAGTTAATTTTGTCATTCGTTTCATTTGTAGTTATTTGATTATAAGCCGGACGTACGGTTGCGTGAACGTGGACAATGGCGTAACGCTACAAACTATGCCACATGGGAGATAAATACATATCAAAAGGGTTTAGTTAACGTATTTCGTTTGGATATGTAGATGAGCTTCGATTCTTGTTGCACGACAGAGATTTAATATTTTCTCTAGTGGAACGTATTAGCCCAATGATTGTATCATATTTTTGAATATGGTTAATATGTTAAGTTTAGCATTTCATTATCACTAATCTTCATACTATCGCTATAGCATTTCTACTTATACTTATACCTTTGGTGATATATGCCTATTGGTTTACTTTTTAGTGATATGAGCTTTCTATCTTAAATTTAATCAAGTTGCCAAAATCAAAACTATGTTTTTGATTATGGTTATTCAATTAAGTTTAATCATTATGATATCACTAACATTTATGATATCACCTTAGCACTTATACTTAAACTTCGCATAGTCCTAATGTGCTTTTATCTTATCATTCTTGCTACATGTATATTACTTTGTTCGTCTAACATGTATTTGTAGAAAAGCAATTAGCAAGATCAATGTGGACATATGCAATACAATGAAGAAATCATGGTGGGCCAAAGACGATGGATCCCACAAGATTTTTTTTGAACCACCTGACGACATCTCTGGAGCCACGCACCGGGGGTTCCACTGCCCGGTCAGCGGACGGGGGTCGAGGGGGCAGCGCCCCTCGTCGGGGGTTCGGGGGCGAAGCCCCCGAAAGGTATTCAGTTTTTACAAACTGGATATCTTTGGACAACTGCTGCCAAGGGAAAAAGCCAGCACCTATCAAAGGAAGAAGCCAAGCCATGCCATCATCATTTCAAGACTCTGAAGAAGCCTGCACCTGCCTAAGTTTATCTGGAGTCTGTAATGAGTCTTAGGAATTATTGTAAACACAAGAAATGGATGGCAAAATCGAAAGCTAGGGTAGATAATAACCCAGGACAATCTTCGAAATCCTGGCGGATAATCCGGCGGATCTCCGCGGAAATCCGACGGAAGATCCGAATGGTCTCATAGAATACCTTCTGTGAGTGTTCGGATTATCCGGCAGAAAACTGCAGAATTCCGACGAATTTTCCGCCATTTGATCGTTTGCATTCCAACGGTTGGATTCTACGAATGATTGATCCCAACGGCTCTTTTTATAGCCGTTGGACTATACAGACGGATGATCCGGCGGATTTCCGCGGAAATCCGGCGGATGATCCGTCAGCCTGTAAAAGTTGCATTATTGCACTTTCCTTTGCTTTGGTTATAAATAGCCTTGAACCCCTTCATTCAAGGTTGATGCTTTGAGCCTAAAAATTTCTAAACCACCAAAGCCTATCCACAAACAACTCTACAAAGCTTTCATTTGCCATTCACAAATTGTGTTAGAGTTATTGAGTTGAAAAGTGAGATCTTCATCCTATTGTATAAGGAGATCAAAACCTATTGTGAAAGGTTGAAGTTGGAGAGTCTTCGTATCCAAACTCTCGGTTGAAGTTGGGGAGTCTTCGTATCCAAACTCTCGGTTGAAGTCGGAGAGCCCTTCGGATTAAAGCTCTTGTGTAAGAAGTTGGCGAGTTCTTCGGATCCAAACTCGTGTGTAACTATTTGCTCAAATAGTGGATTAAAGCCGGAGAGAGTTCCGGGACTGGACTGCCTCTTAGGAGGATACCAGGATACATCGGGTGTCGGTATTGTGTTTGCTTCTTCTCTTGCACTTATATTTTTTAAATTGCCTATTAGCTTGTGCTAAGTGCTTGATTAGTTAGCTTGACCCTATTCACCCCCCTCTAGGGTTCCTACAATTGGTATCAGAGCAAGGACTCTATTGTTAGGCTTAACATCCTTAGAGTAGATCCTTGTTATTTTTTTCTATGGCATCGTATTCCTCCTCCTCCGATAAAGAGGGTTTTATTTCTAGTAGCATAGACAATCATGTTTCTTCTAAATGCAAGAAATGCTCTAAGTGGAAAGCCATGGCTAAACAATCCTTAGATATTCTTGACAACCTTCATTCTACAAATGAAGAATTTTCTGAAAAGGTTGTTCATTTAGAAGAAGCTAATGAGTTGTTGAGAAGTGAAAACAATGATTTATTATCTAAACTTGATTCTCAAAACTCATCATGTGTTTCTTTAAAGAGTTTGAATGAGGCTTTAATCTTGAAAATCAAATCTCTTTCCTCATCAATAGAAGATCTTAAGAGAAAAACTCATGAGCTAAATCATTTGCATGATTCTTCTATTGATTCTTTAAAGAAACAAAATGATGATTTTATTTCTAGAATGGTTTTATTTGAAAAAGAGAATAATGTTTTAAATGTTAAATTTGATTATCTTACTTATATGCATGATGATTTGAAATTAGAACATTATATTCTTAAGACCAAATCCATGCATGCTCACTCTAGAGATATTTATCATTCTAGTATGTCACATGTTCATAACCATGCTCATTCTGATACATGTGCACACACTAGCATTAGATGCTTCTATTGCTCTCGTATTGGACACATGAGCTTTACATGCCCTATTCGTAGGACCTTCACTACCAATGCTAGAGTAAGTGCTATATGGGTCCCTAAAGCTAATAAATGTGGATCCAAGTTTATTTGGATACCAAAGTCTTCGCCTAATGTTGTAGGTGAATCTTCTTATATCAGGACATAGCACCGAGGAGCGTGTTGGTGGTTGCAAAGCTCAAAGGTCATCTTCCAAGCAATTGCACCAACACAAGCGTGGCCACTAGAGCCACTTTGGTAACATGCTAAGCGATTCTCTTTAAATTATTTATATTTGTAGAATCTAGCATGTTTCTTTTGATGTCTTGCTACTAGCTCACATTGATATCCTTCAGTTGCCTTCTATATAAATCAATGTGAGATACAATACTAGCATGCTTAGTTATTTTTCTTATTAATTCTTTTATCTAGCATGACTAGTTACTCGGCTTAAATGATTAGTTCACACTATGTAGTTTATCACTCATTCTCTATTAGTGTGACACATTTATATATGCATGCTTGTTATTCTTAATCTTTATTTATAAAGCATGTATATCACTCTAGTCCATAGGAGCTTGATTTTGATTTGAGTTAATATAATTTTAACTCTCCGTCTTTAAAGTTTTTGAAATAGTTACTTCTTACCGATTTCTCCTTTATATGTATTATTTACTTTAAATCGGTATTTTTGAATATATATGTTTAGCACAAGCTTCTTATCACTTGACAAGTATACACTTACTTCCATTTTAACCTTGTGCTTACATAATATATCCATTATTGATTCTCATATTTTATTTTGATTAAACCTCTTATGAATCAATTATGTTTTTGCCTAATAAAGCTTATTTATATGTGTTTTGAATTTGTGATGGTTTCTCAAATATTCATTAAGGATACATGACTATATTCATTAAATTTTTCATTTACTTATAGTTCATGTATCTCTTATATTGATATCTATTTTTGTATAAATACCTTTATGTAGGCATATGAGTTAAGCTAAAGTTTTATTCATACTTGTTACTTCTAAACTTGTGCTTAACTCATACTCTAGCTATTGATTCTTTTGGTCAAATTTGTGTATCTCTTTTTGAATCAATATGCTTCTTCCTTAAAGCTTTCTTTAATGATGTCTTTTTAGCTTTTTGGTTGACTTTATGGATACATGTTCTTAATGGATTTTTGATCTTTTTATGTATGCCTATTCGTGATATATATATAGTTTTATATATATAAATGATTTCTAGCTTTTGATATTCATTTGTTTTATATCATTAAGTTGGGATGGTGAGAGAAAATATTTGTTATGTATTGCACTTGACTATTTATGGAAGTTCTTTTAAGAATCACAAGGTTTTGAGCTTTGTCTTGTTTTCATATTAACCTCCGTTTTAGTGCACATTTTTAAATCTATATCATCTATATATTTCTATAGTGCACTATGACAGTTTTTTCGTAAAATATGATTCTTCTATCTTTTGCACATTTAGCTTTCTTGATCTTAATAATCTTTCTTTGCTCATTCCTTGGGTTTATGCTTCTTTTTGAATTATTGTTGCCCAATGATGTTTTTGTAGCACATGAGAATACCTGTAATTGTTACATCATATTTCTCATGACTTTAGCTACTATGGTTTGAGCTTTTGTGTTGAGATTTTTCTACTTCTAGAGAATACACTTATTTTAATGTGGCTATAGTATTTTGCATTCTCTAGATTGATCTATCATTTTATTATCTTGGGTTAATCTCAATACTTGGCAAAGAGATTTATTTTATTGTGTTTTTATAAACATCTCTTTTGTCCTTTACTTGATAAGAGTCTAATTCATTTATTTATCATCTTATGCTCTTATCCTTGCTTAGTAAAGAGTCTCTAAATCATTTTGATCATTCAAAATGTATTCCCTTAATTGTGAACTCTATGCTTAAGCAAGTATTTTTTTTTTGTGTTAGTGACTTAAGAATTAATGAGCACAATTATCTTGTTAATGGCTTCTCTCATTAATCTTATTTGGATTATATAGTTTGCTTATTTGTGATATATTATTAAGCTATATAATTTTGGCTCACTTTCACACATCTAGCTATATTCCTATACTTCAATCTATATGATATGCTAGTTTACAAAAACAAGATTTGTGATATGCTTAATCTCTAAAACTAGTTTTACAAATTCTTTATTAAATCTTGTTTTCTCTTAGAGGTTTGTGACTCCTTGTTTTTACTCTCTTCCATAACTAGTCATTAGCAAGTCTCTCTTAATTTTCTCTCACTTTTTGAGTCATGATTTTATCGTATTATCATTTACATCTCTTCTTGTTTATGTTTACAATCATTTAAATGAGAATGACTATTTTTCATATTTTTTATTTTTTTATGAGATTCTTTATAAATATGGATTTTGAATTTTCTCTTGATGAGATTTATCATTGGATCATGTTTATTCATTTGTTTACTTTATGAATGTTCCTAATGATTGAGTAGTCCTAAACTATCTAATTTTGTAAATGTTAAGTTAATTTATTACTCTACTTTGACTACTCATGGTTTATCACATATGACCTTTGCTATTTGAACTTTATTGGTCTTTCATTTAGAAGTAGCAAAGTTTGGATATTATCCGGTTGATGGGTACATATGTGATAAAACATATCTAGTCCATGTAAAGCAATAAATTGGTTGATTATTTCTTAATTAGATAATCATGGACATGATGTTTCAGTTTTATTTTTATTTTATTTTTGAGCTATATTATGTCTATCATCATGATTGTTCTTAATTGACTTTGTTCTTTTTCATGATGACATTTTCTCAAAGGATTACATACATTGATCTCTCATATTTAAATATGAGATTCTTCTATATAGACTAATGTATGCCATCTTTTGATTATATGTGCTTTATTGGAATATTCTTTTGATTTCTCATCTTTAGTGGCTATTAATTGGTTATCTCTTCTAGACTAAAGATGATATTTTTCGTCTTTTGACGATATTGTAGCCTTATATGCATCGAGCAAGGGGGAGAAATCCATAGTTGATTTACCCCTAGATCTTTTAGTTATATATTTTATGCTATAAGTGCTTTGGAACTATATACACATATTTTGAGGGGGAGCAAATCAATTGATTCAATTTATTTATACCCTTTAATATGTCGTATACCTAGTTCATCATGGACCCATATTTTCTTCTATTTCATATCTTATTGATTGAGGTCATGATATTTTTATTTTGAAGGGTTTATGAGAGTGTATGTAATTGTCCTTATTATCTTGTCTCTCTCTTTCATATGGGTTAAATATGTCATCTTGCTAATATTAACTTTCAGATCTTATCTTGATGAATATTATGCTTTCATTGATTTGGCTTTCCTTATTGAGGACTTATCCAAAATTCATGATTTTTATCTACTTTGGTAGTACTTTGAGGGGGAGCATTCAAGTCGACTGAATTTCTCCTTCTCAAGTATTTTTCTCCTTTACCTTCATGTTTATCTAAAGGGTATTCATGTAGCATGATAAGGTAATTGAGTTCAAATGCATGAACTTGGATAAGCATATAGATCTTGCAAATAATGAGATCACTTTATATCAATTGCAATATTTTACTTTGATCATTCTTTTATTTTGTTCCACTATTTATTTGTGGACAATTATGATTATTAATGATTTCTTTGATCAATGTTTCAAGTTTACATCTTTTCCATTGGTATCAAGTTTATTTAATTTTATATCTCAATTGGTATCTATTAGTTGCAATTATCTATTCCTCATGGCTTTTGTTTGAAATCCTTTATTTCATAGTTTTTTTTTTCCAAAACTGGAGCAATATTTCATATCCTATTGTGTTTTGGATTTATTCCTTGGATTTCAAGTTGGTAAACTACTTATTTCTTGCTTTTCAAATACTTTTAGTTTTACCAACCATATTGTGTTTTGACAAGCAATTTTTTATTTAGTACTCTACACTTGTCTTTACACACTTCTCCCATTGTTTTTTATTAGTATATCTTGATCATGATTGTCTATGACTTCCCCATGCTCTGATTTCTATGCTTGAGATTGATTTCATTTTATCTCTTAGTACGGGGGAGCCTATTTTTGATCATGTCAAAGGGGGAGAAGTAAGTTTAAGTATGCTTTTATAAGTAATCTAAGTAGTATGCTATTAGTGATATTGCTTATGTCTTTTGTATATTAGTGATACATGCATCCATTGTGTCCATACTAAACTTAACCGATTTGCCATAATCAAAAAGGGGGAGATTGTTAGCCCAATGATTGTATCATGTTTTTGAATATGGTTAATATGTTAAGTTTAGCATTTCATTATCACTAATCTTCATACTATCGCTATAGCATTTCTACTTATATTTATACCTTTGGTGATATATGCCTATTGGTTTACTTTTTAGTGATATGAGCTTTCTATCTTAAATTTAATCAAGTTGCCAAAATCAAAACTATGTTTTTGATTATGGTTATTCAATTAAGTTTAATCATTATGGTATCACTAACATTTATGATATCACCTTAGCACTTATACTTAAACTTCGCATAGTCCTAATGTGCTTTTATCTTATCATTCTTGCTACATGTATATTGTTTTGTTCGTCTAACATGTATTTGCAGAAAAGCAATTAGCAAGATCAATGTGGACATATGCAATACAATGAAGAAATCATGGTGGGCCAAAGACGATGGATCCCACAATATTTTTTCTGAACCACCTGACGACATCTCTGGAGCCACGCACCGGGGGTTCCGCTGCCCGGTCAGCAGACGGGGGTCGAGGGGACAGCGCCCCTCGTCGGGGGTTCGGGGGCGAAGCCCCCGAAAGGTATTCAGTTTTTACAAACTGGATATCTTTGGACAACTGCTGCCAAGGGAAAAAGCCAGCACCTATCAAAGGAAGAAGCCAAGCCATGCCATCATCATTTCAAGACTCTGAAGAAGCCTGCACCTGCCTAAGTTTATCTGGAGTCTGTAATGAGTCTTAGGAATTATTGTAAACACAAGAAATGGATGGCAAAATCGAAAGCTAGGGTAGATAATAACCCAGGACAATCTTCGGAATCCTGGCGGATAATCCGGCGGATCTCCGCGAAAATCCAACGGAAGATCCGAATGGTCTCACAGAATACCTTCTGTGAGTGTTCGGATTATCCGGCGGAAAACTGCGGAATTCCGACGGATTTTCCGCCATTTGACCGTTTGCATTCCAACGGTTGGATTCTACGAATGATTGATCCCAACGGCTCTTTTTATAGCCGTTGGACTATACAGACGGATGATCCGGCGGATTTCCGCGAAAATTCGGCGGATGATCCGTCAGCCTGTGAAAGTTGCATTATTGCACTTTCCTTTGCTTTGGTTATAAATAGCCTTGAACCCCTTCATTCAAGGTTGATGCTTTGAGCCTAAAAATTTCTAAACCACCAAAGCCTATCCACAAACAACTCTACAAAGCTTTCATTTGCCATTCACAAATTGTGTTAGAGTTATTGAGTTGAAAAGTGAGATCTTCATCCTATTGTATAAGGAGATCAAAACCTATTGTGAAAGGTTGAAGTTGGAGAGTCTTCGTATCCAAACTCTCGGTTGAAGTTGGGGAGTCTTCGTATCCAAACTCTCGGTTGAAGTCGGAGAGCCCTTCTGATTAAAGCTCTTGTGTAAGAAGTTGGCGAGTTCTTCGGATCCAAACTCGTGTGTAACTATTTGCTCAAATAGTGGATTAAAGCCGGAGAGAGTTCCGGGACTGGACTGCCTCTTAGGAGGATACCAGGATACATCGGGTGTCGGTATTGTGTTTGCTTCTTCTCTTGCACTTATATTTTTTAAATTGCCTATTAGCTTGTGCTAAGTGCTTGATTAGTTAGCTTGACCCTATTCACCCCCCCTCTAGGGTACCTACAGAACGTTGGTGGCCCCAACGCAACACTTTCCAATTGCCGGTAGGAGAGATGACCGTAACTCTACTGGATGTAGCCAATATTTTAGGGTTACCTATTGCAGGTAAAATATTTGTTAAATATTAATTTGGGACGAAATTTTATATAGAAACCTAATTTAAAATTACAGGTGAGCCTATATTTTTTGATAATCAACCAAGCGCTTCTACTACAATTAGACGGTATCTCGGTATTGATCCGCCCGAAGATACAAACGTCAGGTCCGACGTCACTATAAACTGGTTACGCGAAAACTTCATGGATCTAGACCGTACAATTGACGGTCCAGTTAACGTTGACGAAGAGCGGGTATTTAACTTCACTTGTTTATTAATGTATTTATATTGAGAATATGGAACTCATAGTACCGTACGTTTACAGATTGTTTGCTGCACAAGGGCGTATCTACTCGCTCTATGTGGTTCAGTTCTCTTTTCAAACGCAACCGGATGTCGGATTACTGTTCGACTTCTTCCTTTTCTGGAAAATTTTGTTCACCCGACACGCTATGCATGGGGAGCCGCAGTCTTGGCTTACTTGTATGCTTCTCTGACAGAGTTTGTGACTGCGAGCTCTTTACAAGATATGAACAAAAATTTAACTGGATGCATGTCACTCCTACAGGTATTTTATCATTCTAGAGAGTATTAACGTTACTTAACATAATCTAATTTTGTATTATTGTTTGTACTTAGATCTGGGCATATGAGCATTTTGCGATCGGTAGACCGGTGACTAGCATTAGCCGCGAATTAGGTGTCTTTCCAGTAGGTAGACGTTGGACTACTGATGTGGTGGACCAAGCACATTGTGGACATCCGGTTGTCTCGATCTATCGTACCGAATTTGACTCTCTAACACATGACGAGGTAAAAAGTAATATTATATTTGTGTTTAATTATGCTTATGTATTGACTTGACAAAATCTCATATAGGTTACGTGGATGCCGTATATTATACGTGCTGATGCTCTCGACATCCAAAGGATGTCATATCCCAATAGTCATTATAACGTGGTCATCTTATATGATTATCGGACCATGTACCACCCTGTTGATCGTGTTCTTCGTCAGTTCGGTCTCGTACAAACTATTCCTAATGCGTCTGAATATATAAGCCACAGCAAAAGTGGACGGCTTTCTAGAATTCAACGTTATCTCCATGAATGGAACACGAGATCCGATCGATATAATATATTGAACATGTCACGACCTGTTCAATCCCCTGAAGATTGTAAGCTCAAATTTAATATCTTATTTAATTTCAAGTGTTTAATTGTCGACTTATATGTCAGGTTTTAACGATTCAGGGTTAGGTGATATTACATACAGATGTTGGTATGGAGCACCACGTATAGGTAATAGAGCATACATATTTGAAGAGATACGGTTCACTAATAGAGCCGTGGATGACTGCAGTATGCGACGATTTATAGATAACATATGTCAATTGGTAAGTATTATTTATTTGAACAACGTTGTGTTAGTTATTATTTATTAATTGACATGTTTTCAAATTTAGCGTCCAGAAATGGTTCAAGCGATTATCGATAGAGATTATGCTAGCACTTTCAATCTAGTACAACGTATTTTGGAGGGTATGGAACGAGATCTTAAGTATGGTCCTGCGCCCCACATGCCTCCTGTATATATTCCTCCAGATTATCCAACTGGCAATGTTAGTCAAAGACAGAGCCGTAAGTCGTCTTATCATCCTGGCGAGGAGGCACCCTATCATCCTCCGGAGGAGGCATTCTATCATTCTGCAGATGAGGCGCCTTATGGAGAGGGGGCATCTTACCAACCTACTGGCGAGGGAACTTCCGGTTATGCCGGCGGGGAAACATCTGGTTATGCCGGCGAGAGCAGCTCCCAACCTACTTTTACCAATTGGTTTGCGGAGATGGAACAATATACATAGTTACTGTCGACTCCAAGCGCTCCTAGGCCAACTCAAGAGACCCAGTGGATTGTGACTCCAAGGCCAAGTCAGATACCCCAGACGATTGTGACTCCAAGGCCAGCTTAGGAGGATTCCCCTGAACCGGTGGTTGCCCCAGAACCGGAGCGTCCAAGGCGTAGGACTAGTATTCGCAAAACTCTTTGGAAACATTTGGCTAGAAAATAGTGAAATTTATATTCGTTTTCAATATGTAAAATGTACAGAGTATTTCTTTTTGTCATTTGATTACATCTTTATTTATCAACTTCAATGCATCAGTTACTACATAGGTTGCCTAGTACATTTTTTTCTGTTGTGTCCAACTCCATGACATTTACTACAACGCAAATCTCTTGTAGATTCATTGCTTGAAGGGATGCGCTTCTTCTTCGGTCTTCCAGCTTTGCGTCTAACATCTGGTACTCCAATTGGTCCTCGCGTCAGAGTAGCTTCAAGCTCGTACGGTACTGGAATTGGTTCCATATGCGACATATACACACTTTTCAACTTGTCAGTAGAAAATATTGAAGAATAAAACAGTTCAATATTAGTGTAGTTGGAAGACTTACAAGCATAAAATGCATGTATACATGGCATAAGTGTATGAAACCATCTTAAACAAGAACAATAGCTCTCGTTCAAGCGTACTACGTAGGTTCGGCTGGTTTTACAATCTAACATTTCAAATAAGCAACTATCAATGCGTAACATTTGCAAGTAATGTTTTTGTCTATTTATACTTGCCATTGATTTCATGATTCTTGGACAGAATCCTGTTTCTAGGTTTTCAGCATGGAGTCTATTCTTCTCCTAAGCGTTATAATCTTTGCTCTAATTCCATCAAGTAGCATTGTTATCGGTTTGTCACGTAGATTCTTAACCCAGCTATTGAAACATTCTGCAAGATTCGAAGTGTAAATTTCTAATCTAGGATGAGAAGAACAAGCAGCTATCCAGTGTTCAAAACTACGATTTTCATCATTCACCCCAATAAGCCAGTTAAATATGTCAATGTTTTCGGCTTTGATTATTTCAAATCTATAGTCAGCATCCGTTTTATTATACGATCTAGCAAGAGAGTCTAACATTCGATGAAATTTTGTAATCCGGGTGACAGTTTTAAATTCTGTTTAAAATGTTGAATACAAAAGAAGTGTGGTGATTCTGGAAAAATAGCACGCATAACATTTATCAGTCCCTTTTGTTTATCAGATATAAATGAAAATCTACTCCAGTGATCTAAATATCTTTCAAAAGTATTTCTTAAACAGTTTAGAAACCATGTCCATGAATCAGTATTCTCACCTTCAGCAACAGCATAAGCAATTGGATATAACTGATAATTAGGATCATGAGCACAAGCAATAAATAATATACCTTGGTATCTAGATGAAAGAAATGTACCATCAATACTAATAACTGGTAAACAACCTGCTAAAAAACCATCAATACATGCTTTGAAACAAATAAAAATTCTTTCAAAGCTATTGTCTTCAGTAGTTTTTATACAAACTATACTGCCTGGATTTGTCTCCAAAATTCTTAAACCATACTCTTCAAGACTAGCATAGGCATCAGCATAACTACGCTTTGGCATAAGAAATTTATATCTGATGTTCTCTACGGATATCCTTTACTACTTGCGATGGACTATAAGACTGATTATCCCTAATTATATCAATAATCTTATTTTTAATCCACTTAGCAGTAGCTAATGGATGGCATCCTCTTGTTAGTCCACTTAAACAAGAATGTCGACTTTCTAATGTACTAATGAAAAATATTTGTCCTGTGCCAAGGGGTCTAGCATATACTCTCCAATTACAAGCTAACCGATCACAAGTATAAATAATTCCCCTAGAATTGTTCATACTACCGGTTGAACATGTAAAGTTATGTTCAATTGCTACATTACTTATAAAAATTTTAAACTCAAGCCGTGTAGCAAATTGTTGTCCGACAAATAATTCAGGAGTGGTACTACTACTAAAAGTATCATCAAAATCATCATATATATTTTCAATTAAATCATCACTATTTTCAATAGTTTGAAAATCATCAAAATCATCATTAATAGGTAGATCTACTGGTTGTTCTTCTTCATGAGTTGGAAGTGGTCGAGAAGAACTACCACCCACTTCATAATTAGAAGCACGTGGACGTGAAAATATTTCAAGTGGAGGAGAAACTTGAGTAACAAAAATACTTATAAATGGCGATTGCAAATTAACTTCAAGAACAAAATTCTATGCTTGATCAGAATCTATTAACAAACAATGAGAAACGAAAACATGTCTTAAAATAAATTCATATCGAATAAAAAAAGAGTTAATAATCAGAGTTCGTAGACTATCTAATGTACTAATACGATCGGTTAAATGAAGTTGTGTAAAACCGCCTTCGTATGATAACCCATTTACTGAACCTCCATATGAGCACAATATTCTTAGGCTCTGATCCATATCGAAAATATGGACAACTTCTAATCTGTAGAAAATTTTGAAGAATGTAGAGCACTGCTAATAGAAAGTGGAAGGAAGAATAGAAAGAGTGAAGTGGGAATAAAATTCTCTCACAATCACCTCGTTTATATAGATGCAATCTCCAACCGTTAGAAATACGAACGTTAGAAATGTGAACGTTGGAAATATGAACGTTAGAAAGCGGAACGTTAGAAGGGGGTGGGTCGACGACATAGAGGATGTCGCCAAGGGATGTCTGGCGACATCTATGATGGCGCCGAGGGGGGTGGCGGCCCTCTGGCGCCATCACAGATGTCGCCAAGGGGGGCAGCCCTATGGTGCCATCTGTGATGTCGTATGACCCTTTTTTTTTGTAAATTCTCTAAAGTTACCCTCCTTCTTATAATTACCCTAAAGTTTAACCCCCACCCCAATGAAATTTCCTCAAAATTTTAAGATATATCCCAACTTTTTAATCAAAATTTTGGTTGTTTTACAAAAGAATAGGGATATTTGCTAGTTTTTTAAATATTGGAAGTATATGCTAGTTTTTATATTTTGAATGAAAATATTTGCTAAAATATCCCAAAAATGTAAGTAAGATGATCCATAAGAAGTATATGAGAGAACAAGAAAATTCATAAATAAGAAATAGGACATTTTAACAAATGTCCCCACTATAAATATACAAACTAACATTTTGTTACGTCCCAGAACCAGAATACTGGAGAGCGGGGGAAAATGACTCAGCCAGCTACGTATTACGGGCAGATGAATACCGTATAATACGATCAATGCTGTCTAATAAGACGAGGGGGGTGCATACTACATAAAAGTCTCACTATGGTCACTTCACATCTATTGTCTCAATCATTCAAACAAGAAACAGAAATAGAGAACATGTGAGATAAAGCAGTAAGGCGTCCCAAACGCACAGTCAAAATGTTCTTGATATCTGGCTTTACAAAATACAGCCAGAGGATGTAGCAAGTATACACAATTGTTATCAGCTGCAGCCTGACTTTAGTTACAATTACGTAAGGGTAAGTACAAGACAATCCGACTAACATGTCGGTGCCAAACGGCAAAGTATTAAGTAAATAACAAAACGAGCGGGGAAGTAAGAAACCCACTCGAGTCCTCCTGCGATCATCCCTCTAGTGTTGACCATCTTGGAGGTAGAAGTAAGCTGAGTCCTCGGGAACCGGCTCTAAATCTGGCCATGCAAAACCAGAGAGGTTAGACCTCTAATAGCAAGTACCGCAAGGAAGCACGATATGAGGAGTAAAACTAGTAATAGAAAACATAATAAATAGATCTCTGCTGACTACTAGGATTCACATCACATCACGACACTTCGAACCAACTTCCCAACCAAACAAGAACAGAAGTTGACCTGTCATGTCCTGGTATTCCGATCATCTTAGTTAGTCATCAGAGTAGAGACAGTACACAAACAAATCAATTTAAACGGCCATGCAACTACTACGGCTTGCTACTGTGAGTTCCAAGTTATCCTGGAATTATGCAATAGGGATTCCTCAGTTCTTACTATGTGCAAGCAAGGCTAGTTTACCCAATCAATCAATTGCGTCAATCATGAATTAGACGAGTCCCAGCGGGACGCCCGTTATCAATATACAATATACAATAAATAATATAACCAGATTCCGCTCCCTTTCTGTGTGACAGATTTGCAGTATCTGTGGGAACCAGCCGACCTGTCGGGCACTTAATAGTCCCAAGAGGGCTGCCATGTAAGAACTCGGAAATCCATTCTCTCCATGCAATCATTATTTTATTTAACTTAATAGTCTCTATGTTGAGTGAAATCCCATGTCGTGGATCATGGTCATTCAGAATGAGTACTGGTGTACGGGGTACGATATGCACAACTCTACAACGATACCCGTGCGGTTAGGTTGTAGGTCTTACATAGCGTAATGCAACAATCAAAACTAACCACGGAATAATCATGCCTTGACCATAAAGTACACATGCTGCTTTTGTAGAAAAAATAAATTTAAGCCTGCACATGCCTGTATGCCAATATTCGGGATCGGCTAATCGATTGCAATAGCTCATAATCCATGTGGACGTGTCTCATTCATTCAATTCAATAAGACGACTAGCCAGTCTCTTAGTTCCAACTAGGAACGCATGATCAATTTTTTTGTAAAGTTAACAATCAATGTTAATTTGTAACAAGGCATGAAAGTCAAACTATTATTTAGTATGGTCGAGTCTACAACTCTCAGGGTTAAATTCCAGTCATACTGGGTATCCATAAACCAATCAAGACACATGGCATGTTCTACACAACCATATGTATTAAAAATATTAACATGCCAAGATCATGCAAAAAGACGTAAGAATATAATAGGAGAATTATCATGCCACCATTAAATGAATAAATTATAGAGCAATAGAAGCACCAAGGTTAGATTACGCCAAGGTTGGTCTATGCCCAAGTTTTTACGCTAAGGCCAACAAGTTACGCCAAGCTTTACGCTGTGGCGAAATACGCGCGCAAAGAACATACGCGTAAAAAGTAACGGAACAAGTAGCGCGTAAAACTCGTTTTACGCCGAGCCAAGGAGCACGCGTAAAAAGAGCTACGCGTAAAAACAGGGTTACGCGTAAAAAGATTGAGTTTACGCCAGAGACACTGCGCGCGTAAAACATCGCACGCGTAAAAAGTAACGCGCGTAAAAAGTAAAGTTTTTACGCCTGAATGAATACGCGTAAAAAGGGATACGCCAAGTTAAGTAGACTTTGCGTAAAAACATGTTCACGCTGCACACGAGTGATCGTGGGCGTAAAAAGCTGATGCTACGCGAGCACGTATAACGTGAGCGTAAAAATTCAGCACTACGCGGACACGTGAAAACGTGAGCGTAAACTCAATACTACGCTTGCACGTATAACGTGAGCGTAAACTCAATACTACGCTTGCACGTATAACGTGAGCGTAAAGTTCCTCCCGAACTCCAATTCCTATGGAACCTTCGTTCCAAGCCAGAAATGGGGTTCCCATGGTTCAGAATGGCGCATAACACCACCTCAACAAAACGAGAATGAACAAAACTGGGAGTAAGGAAGTTAACAGATCAAAACCACTAAAAATCCGAAAAAATAGTAACTCTAGATCTACTAAGAATAAGACTTCAAAATGAAAAATGCCAAGTTCTAAACTCTCTTAGGATCACGAAAGGGAGATAAATGAACCATAAAAATATGGGTTCTCATGTGAAGCAAGATGTACTTGCCTACGGTTGGTAGGTGGAGAGAGTAATGAGGAAGAAGAAGAAGAGTAATGAAGAGAGAGAAAGGGGTGGACTTTAAATGGAAGGGGTGGTGGTAGGTGGGGGTTTGTTTCGGTTCATGTTGAACCAACATACTAATCCAATCCAAGCCGAACCCAAGTATAGCTAAAGCAGAGTATAAAAACAGAAAATAAAATGCAAAAATAAAATTGCAGAAAATTAATTTACGTGAATTAAAGGAATTTAAATACAGAATAATACATGATAAATATTAAATAAATACATTCAAGTAGTACATGCATAAAAATACGTATTCTGGGAACGGGAAGGGACACATTTACTCCCACTTATTTACAAAACTAGCAAATGCCATCATTATGGGTAAAATAATAAGAATTTTGGTTAAAGTGGAGGTATATTTTAAATTTTAAAATATTGTATACAAAAAAATGAAAATATTTGCAAATTTTTTAAATAAGTATAAATATATGCTAGTTTCTATATTTATAATTGGAGCAATTCCTAAAATATCTCATAAGAAAATACCGAGAACCTCGTGGGACAATCTACATATTTGTTTGCAACTTTAAGCTATCTACTTATTTGTTTGCAACTTTGGCTATTCAAATCTCTCGCTAATCCTACTTTCATTTTTCAACATTGTGCACTTTTTTCAAGCTTCAAAAATACGAGAAACAACTTGGAATCCATTTTTTTATTTTTATTTAAAAAAAAATTTAATCAACATTCTCATACTCATATTTGGCTAGGTTATAATTATGCAATCAGAAAATTTTAAAATTTTATTCTCATGTTTGATTCAGACATGAATAAAAATCTTAATTGTTTAATTTTCACAAATATTCTTTCATTAATTTTATGATGCTATTATTATTTAAATTCAACTGGATTGAGGATATTATCATCAAAAAAATTATGCTTAATACACCAATCGAAATTTTCAGTAAAGTAAAAAAAAATTCATTTGGAACATTGATTTATTTTTCCATAGCTGTGGAAAATTGAAGTTTCCTTTCTTTCTTTCTTTTTTTCCAATTTTTAGTTTCAGATTTTCTAAAATTCATTCCTAAACCTCCAAAACTTTAACCAAACAAGACCGTTCTCTTTCACTATTTTAAGACGGTGCATTTTGGGTCAGATGGGATACTATTTGACCTGTTTAAGATGAACCTAGATTCAACATGTTTAGCTCTATTAGGTCTAACCAATTTAGGACAACACCCAAACTTGACCCTTTCATAGCTGAGTAAATCTGACATATACCAATAAACAATTAAACCAGTTTAAACGTACGGCGTCCAATGGGCGTCGGAAAGACGTCGTAAGGACGTCGTGCGCATAGAACGGGTGGCTGGACGGAACCGGCTGTTGTAGGCGTCGTGAAGATTTCGGGGACGCCTTCGGAGTCGTGGACTAAGCGAGGCATTGAGTTGCTGGCGTCGAAAGATGTCGGCCGTCCCGTGAAGCTTTGGAGCGCGCGGAGTGCGCGAGGCGTACGTGCCGGACGATGATGAAAAAGCCAGTGCGGACAGGATCCGCACGAAGAGTCTGAGGCGACATGACGACCGGCTAAAAATCGTGTACAGGAAGACGCACGATTTAACTGAGCTCGCACGTGCTGAAAAAAAAAAAAAAATAAACGTGTGTGTATATATTTTTCTTACGAACTTTTCTAATGATTGAAGTGGATACATATATATTTTTTAGTTTCATAGCTTTTTTTTTTTGACATATGATTTTTTTTTCTTAAATTAATTGTGAGAAAATCAAATAAATGGGTCAAACTTTCATTGCACCAAAATGTAGACCGAATTTAGTCCAAGATGGATCTTAATTCTCCCAATTCATAAATTGGTCAAAGTCATGACATAAACGTTCCAAAAACTATCGTTCAGATAGAACTTGTACCATAGTCCATAAAAGGAGAATCTAGATCACCGTCTTGAAAGAAATGGATGGTCGGAACTAAAAGAAAACAAAATCAGAGTTCAAACAAGCCAATCTTTGTACAACAATCGACATAAATAGATTCGATAATAATTTTTGGATCACCTATCCCTACTTAATATCTTAAGAATTATTATCACCATATAAAGTTTAGGCTAAATTGTACTTTGATACCTTCAACTATTTCAGTTTTTCAACTTCATATCCTAAAGGAAGCGGGAGGGGGCGGAGGTGGGAAGGGGGGTGGAGGCGGCCGGAAGCGGGGGGGGGGGGGGAGGCGGCCGGAGCGGGAGGGGGGGGGGGGGGGGGGAGGCGGCCGGAAGCTGGAGGGGGCGGGGGTGGCCGGAAGCGGGAAAGGGAGGGGGGTGGGGAGGGGGGGTGGAGGGTAATTTTAAAGTTTGACCATGGATATTTTCGTCCCAAAAAAATTTCAGATATCAATTTGTTAAAAAAAAAATTAGGGTATCAAGTTGAAAAACCGAAATAGTTGAAGGTATTAAAGTACAATTTAGCCTTAAAGTTTATTATTATTATTATTATTATTATTATTATTATTATTTTTCATGTTTTCCCTCCCAAAATCTGTGGTGTGATTGGTACTTTGTTTGAGCCAACTGTCTCCAACAAACCACAGTGGCCCAGTCCAGTAGAGTAGTCCAGTCCACCAACAGCTAAAAGTTCTTCATTCAGATCTACTACATCTACTTGCATCTTCATAGCCAGTAAAAGTCGAGCTCCTCAGTCCTCACATGCATGGGAGCAGTACATGCTACCTACCAAAAATAATACTGCACCACCCCCTCATAATTTATTTAATTATTTAAAACCAAAGCAAAGGTCACTTAATCATGAGATTCCCCCCACTGCCAAAATATCTGACAAAAATATTATATATTTAAGCATGCCCAGGCCCTCAAAAGAAAAGAGCCTCATCACTGTCCACAGTACATGTTCCCCCTTCTTTCTCACCTTCCTTTTATTTTGAACTGATATTCTAAGAAATAAAATATAAAATATAAAATATAAATATTAAAATAAGTGGACATTTGCAACCCAGCCACCTAAACCTACACCTAGTCCTCATCTTCCTCACACTAGTACTCTGTCAATTTTTTTTTCTATTAAAATAAGCCCCTTTGACCAGTGGAACTGCAAATGGTCGAGGGACCGGAATAGAAAATAGTAAGGTGTTTTGTCCTCTTGTAGAAATAGAAACAGATGGTGATTAATTAATTAGAGGCCCTCGAGATTGCTTGTTCTTATCTCTTGCTCCTCATTTCTTTCTATAAAGCTCCTCCTCTCTTTACTCTCTTCCTCTCCTCCCTCTTGACCATCACTTTCCTCTCTCTCTCTAAGGAGGGGCAGCAAAGGTGTAATATCTCTTCCTCTATTTTATTTTAATTTTTTTCTCATATCAATTAACTATAATTATTTGATTTTTGTAAATTTATGATTGTTATAAAAAAATAAAATATAATCTTTAGAAGACCCATAAGCTCCTTTTTCTTTATTTATTTTTTTCAGGATTTTTTTTGGGGGTTTTTATGGGCTAATAGCTGAGGAAACCTTTTAAAGATCCAATCTCTACTCCATAATCTAAAAAAAACATAAAAAAGATCTAATTTTTATTTTTCTTTTAGGTGATGTTTGGCAAAAATTACAGCTTTTATTAGCTCTAAGTTTAGGAAATCTCTTAAAATTCCATTTTTTTTTTAACAAGTCTATTTTTATTCCCTTATCTACAGTTTCTCATATAAAGGGCTCATTTTTTCTTTTTTGTATCTAAATTTTCTCTCCAATTTGCATTAAATTTGTTTTATTTGCAGATCTTTCTTGTATCTATTTTTTTTAATTGAAATCTGATAAAGTTATCTATTTATTTATTTATGTTTTTTTTTTGCTACAGGCGGTTCTATAGCTGTAGATCTGAAGGAACAGCCTAAGGATGAATCAGTGCGCGATGCAGCAGAACGCCTTCGCTGGATGCGGTGAGGAGGCATGGGGCCCAGTCCCTGACCGGAAAACCCCGGTCTTCTGCCCCAAACCGAGGCGGGTCGGTCAGCTCTCCGGACCCGACCCGATAAGACCCCTCCGGTGGCACGCCAGGTATTTTTCATTTTTTCGCTTTTGCAGTAGTTTTTCCTGTTTTATTTTAGTTGTTATATTTTGTTTTTGTCAGTTATAGAGCGGATCTTTGTGATTCCAAGGTTGGGCAGGAGCTTCTCGACATATTTTTGGTTAAGGTGAGTTTCTTTTACAAAATTTACATAGTTGAAGAAAAAAAATTCAAAGTTGACAAACAGGATAAAAGTAGAGGACTTTTGTGCATAATAGTACTTTACTTATCTATATTATTATATTCAGATTTCACCTCTAGAACCCAAATATATTCTAACCTATTTATACTAATTATAATTAGAGATTTTTTTTGACTTGTCCTCCACTTTGTTACTGTTTTGCATTAATGTACGTCACTTTTCACATTTGACGGATTACGTCAAAAATTAACGGTCAAACGTTTTGACCAAAAATTTTGGACCAGAATGTTCCTCCTATTTTTCTCCGCCCCCGCACCTACACTCCAAATGGTTGGGAGGCTCGGACCATGTTGACACGTCTGGTATCCGTCCTACTTTTAACATGAGCTACATGCGTTGGACGAAAATTTATTTTTATTTAGTAGTTGTATGTAGAGTAGATAATTAATTGTTAAAGAAAATATTTACGTAGTATACTTGTTTTTATTAATTACTAATCCTATGTCATTTGATCCTTAATTAGCAGGGTGGAGAGATGGCCTCCTCCCCTCCATTCTTCTGCGGCTCGCCGCCGACCCGGGCGGCGAACCCGGTGGTCCATGACGCCCGGTTCGGCTACGACAAGCCCGTCCTCGCCCCGATCAGCATGTCGGGCAACCCGGGCTCGCCGATCTCCCCGCGCAAGACGTGCGCTCCCCGGGCCACGTTCGGGTTCAAGCCGGCCGAGGTCCGTGTTGAGGGTTTTGACTGCCTCAACCGCGACGGCCGCCGCGGCCAGAGCTTCGCAGCGGTGGCTTAATTACCCTACATATAGAAGGTAGAAGAAGAAGAAGTCGTCGTCGTCGTCGAGAAGAAAATTATTAACACAAGAGTTAGAAAGTGAGGAGGGAATTGAATTTGTGTTGTAATATATCAATGAGACTTTGTTGTCCCTAACTTGTAAGTATATGGTTGTAAATAAGGGAGGGGAGGGAGAGTAAAGCTTAGGGCAAGGTGAGAGGGTGTTGATCCTACTTTCTTGAGGGAGGAAGTGTTTTGTGTCAATATCTGTTTTTTCAAGGGTTTAAATGGGGACCTAAAAAATCTGTATAAAAATGTTGGGCAATGCTCCCAAGTTTCTTTGTCATGGGATGTATATAAAATCATCTTGTTTGATTAATGTTTGTTTCTGAATATTGTGCTGTTTGTATTATTTTTTTTTTCTTGAGGCCGTCAGCTTTGGGCCGTGTCGTCCCGTGACCATCCAGCCATCCCTTCCTAACCACTTGGGTATGTTAAGTTGGAGGAGCTCTATGTAGACAGGGATACAAAGGAAAGTATTTTTACTTTTTTCACATTTTAAGGCCATGTTTTGGTTTCGGAATTGAAGCCTTGGAAAAGGAAAGTGAAAAAGTGATTTTTTTATTTTTATTTTTTTTATTTGGATACCAAAGAAAAGAAAACAAGGAGAAAGCGAATTTGATTTCCAAGAGAAAAAAATAGGAGAGAAAGTGGTTCCAGAACCAACCCAAAGATTCATTTTTTTCTTCTAAGAATTCAAATGCCAATCGAGATTTTCCACTATGAATTTTTTTTGATAGGTTGAAAATGGTTCGTTTTTTTAAAATGGTCGAAAGTTGAAAACGGTAGTTAGGAAAAAAAAATAGTTGGCGGCCAATCAACGTAGTTGTCTTTTTGCAATAAAATTTTAGGTCGTCAAAGAGAGTTGGTGCCTCATATTCTTGTTGTAAAACACTCAAATCATGTTCTACGCAAATAAGTGAAAGTTTTTTTTTCCTCCATATGCGATTTTTTGTATAAAGAATATTTATTTCATTACAACATGGTAACTTTTGAGATATTGCTCCATGTCCGTATTAAACAACGACAACAACGAATGCTTTGAGATATTATTATTTATCCATATTAAATAATGTGTTAAAATAATACTTATTGTTATTAACATTTCATTTCTATCTTGGGACGACGTAGGTCAGAACATAATTTGATTTATATTACTTTCAGGGGACAAAACACAATTCTCTCTTTGTGGGACAACATATCTCATTATCATTTTCTTTTCTTTTTTTCCTTTCAAATCTAAAAAGCCAAACAAACATTATTCTCTTTAACTTCTTCCAACTCTTTTATCTTCCAATCCTAAACCTCTTTTGCAATTGACGGAGGAAATAACGAGAATCAACAAACCTATACAATCAAAATAAAATTCATCAATTGAAACTAGTTTTCTTTCAATTGTAGATTTTTTTTTTCAAATCTAGATTATTTTTGTTTTGTTAAATATTTAATTTTTAGATTTCATGTATAATACATGTTTCGTTATGATTTTTAATAGGAAACCTACTTAAGGCACTATTTTCAAAGTTTCAAACTTCATTATTGGAGTTTGATGCTTCGAACATACAATCATGTTTGGGACGATTGAAGGCTGCCTAAATTTTGGCAGTCCTGAAGGCAAATATCACTGACATCATGACTATAAAATTGTTTGCAGTACTAGTGTATTGTCACAAAAAGAAAAACTAAAAATAGTTTGAGAAGTAAAAAAGTTAAAAATATGTCACGATGAGATAAAAATGTGATACCAACAACTCTTCATCGTTTGTTATATAACTAGCATATATGCGCGTGGATTACACGTATAACCTTAAAAGACACTTGTAGTCAAATTTTGTTCATTTTTTAATGAATGAATGATACTAAACAAAGTCCATTTTTCAATGTCTCGTTTTTTAGATACTCAATACATTTAAGAGTTGTTATAATTAGGAATATTAAAGGATAACTCTAATTTCCTCATTGGAGTCGGCTAGGTGGCATTGGCACAGGTTCCGTGTGTGTGTGTGTCTATATATATATATATATATATATATATATATATATACACACACACACACGCGTGTGTGTTTTGGTTGCAACTTAGCACCGTCGTAAAAAAAAAAATTGATAATTAGAATTGGAACCTACTTTTATGTTTGCCCATTCTTGCGACAATTTGATATTAGAACGGATCAATAAAAATATATAATGTTTTCGTTTAAAGCCATGAATTGTTGACAATGGATGTGGATTTCCTGATATATTCCGGAAAATGGACCATGAGCTAACTAGAGACTCATGATCTATTTTATTAATTTATACATTGAAAAAAAAAACTTAACATGCTAAAGTAAGAAATTTTAGTAAAGACCAATTAGCATTTAAATACCTTCTACTTCAATATATTTTTTAGACTACTACCAAAAAACACTTCGTTAGCTGTTTAATACCTCAACCTTTGCTAAGAGGGAGAAAGAACGCAAAACAAAACAAAACAAAAAAAAAAACAAAAAAAATCATAGTCCTTCGTCCATATCTTTAGTGGACGGTTACCACTTGTCAGAAAATTGCTCTACTATTTAAATAGTTGCTCAACACTTGGGAGATGTTTGGTATTAGGAATACTATATAGCCGGAAATTCTATATTCCTGAAAATCAATTTCTAAGGAATTAAATTTTCTGAAAAATTACATTCCTATGTTTGGTGACAATATAAATATTTCCGGGAAAAAAATAAATAATAATAATAACGAAAAAATGAACAAATATAAAAAAATTGGTAAAAACGACAAAAAAATCGGTAAAAACGAAAAAAAATGGTAAAAACGAAAAAAAATTGGTAAAAACGACAAAATAACAAAAAACGACAAAAACGATAAAAAACGACAAAAAAATCGGTTAAAATGACCAAAAAGCGACAAAAAATGTATAAACGACAAAAAATAACAAAAAAAAGGGTAAAAACGACAAAAATAACAAAAATACGACAAAAACGACATAAAATCGGTAAAAACGACAAAAAAAACCAAAATGCGGCAAAAACGAAAAAACAAAAAATCGGTTAAAACGACAAAAAATCGGTTAAAACGACAAAAAATCGATTAAAAACAACAAAAAATCGGTTAAAACGACAAAAAATAACCAAAAAAACGACAAAACGAAAAATAATCGATAAAAACGACAAAAAAGGACAAAAAATCGGTTAACACTGTTTGCCATTAAAATCTTTTGATTAAATTTCAATTACAAACAGAACAGTGTTACAATGTAGGACTTAGACGTAGTCCTAGTAGTACACTTTTGTTTATCTGGGTCCCTTGTGCCGATGGAGCAAGTGGTAATGCGTTGACTCTGTTGACGATCTGACGACGGTTCTCGGTTCTCTGAAGGTCTGAGTTGCTCTGGGTGCTGGAGCTTGCGGAGAGGAAGAAGACGTTGAGTGTCTGTATCTGCCTCTCTGTATATGTATCTCGGTGGTTGCGCGATGTGTGTGTCAGAAGAAAGGAAGTGATCCCTCTATTTATAGCTTTGCAGGCTGGCTGCTCATGCGCGCATATGTAGGATGCGCCGTACGCGGAGACGCCACGTGGTGGTTGCTGATGGAGGCACATGGGCGATGCGCTCTGATTGAGGAGTTGAACCATTTCCGTTGCCTTTGTGGGCTGCGGTCGAGCTGACACGTAGCAATGGAGAGGATCTTTCAGTTGCTGAGATCTTGGGTGATTAACACCCCTTCATAGGCTGAATCAAGTCAAAGGACGCGTGTCGTAGGTCCATGGCTCGAAGATCTCGGATTTGGTGGAGAGTGATCTGATAGGATGCGCCTGGGATTGGGCGCACGAGGAAACTTTGGCTCGTAACCTTTAGGAGTCACGACCCAGTCGGAACGCATGGCTTTTGAGGCGCATGCGGGGCTTTAGTAGTGACTTTACTTCTGTCTTTAGGGATCAGAGAAAAGTCTGAGGCGCACGGCTTTTGAGGCGCATGCAGAGATTTAGGCGCATGGCTGCGGAGGCGCATGCGAGATGGTTGGGCGGCCACGTGGCTTGTAACCGCCGGAGGAAAGTAATGATGATGTTGACGTCGGCGACGCTTCGTCTTCTGAAAAAACTGTCAATCGTTCAGTCCTCGGGGGACGTGTTGCCAACTCTGTCAGACTTCAGCATTTAATGTTCTTTGACAGGTAATGGGCTATTGAGTGGGCGCATCGATCGGTGTTCCACTAGGCGCATGGGGACGCATGGGGGCGCATCCTTATGAGGCGCTTTGATGGGCACATCAATATGATGCGCGGTCTGGTCGGCGCATCCGTTTGCATGATACGTCTTTATAGGCCCGACTGTTACGTTCTTCGAGTGCTTTAAATAGCCGTTTTTGACTTGGCTGAATTCGAAGCGTCAGGTTCATCACCATTAATACAAATTCATTGTACGGGATTCGGAGAGCCAGCCACTTGGCGCATGGGTTTGATTTGCCCGGCCTATAAATAGTGGCATGGAGAGG
Source organism: Iris pallida (assembly GCA_029216955.1). Taxonomy (NCBI): domain Eukaryota; kingdom Viridiplantae; phylum Streptophyta; class Magnoliopsida; order Asparagales; family Iridaceae; genus Iris; species Iris pallida. The sequence goes on from JANAVB010043017.1 coordinate 3,070,582, forward strand.
GTTTGCTTCTCGTTCTCTCACGTCCTCCCGAAATGAACTTGTTTGCTCGAGCACATTCTGTTGACGAGATGCTCCCGAGAGTGAAGATGTGACACGTTGTTTTCATTGATGTACTTGAAGGTGACTGTTACATCCAAAAGTCGGGGTCGAGGGCTTCTGAGGCAGGCGGAAGGTGCCTGTTGCATCCAAAGATCGGGATGCTCGAGCCTCGTCTCCGTTATGCTGGAAGAGCCGCATATCAGAATTGCGGTGCTCCGATCATCTTCCTTGGGCTTTGGGAGAGCTCCTCCTCCCGCTAGAGTGGGCGTTGTCCATTCTGGTTGGGTTGAAAGCTGCTCCTTTAGCCGCAGGTTGATTTGCGATGCTCTTCTCTTCCTTGGTTTGGAGAGCTCTTCCTCCAGCTAGAGGGTTGATTTCCACCCTCGTTCTGCTCAATAAATGCTTCATTAGTCGAAGCATTTGATGGCGCATATGCTGACACTTCATGATGCGCCTGACTGGGGCGCTGAAGGACGGCACATAACTGATCTGCTGAAGGGATGCACATAACTGAGCCGCTGAAGGGATGCACATAACTGAGCTGCTAAAGGGATGCACATAACTGAGCCGCTGAAGGGATGCACATAACTGAGAGCGCATGGAGAGATGCGCCTGTTTGAGAGCGCATGGCGAGATGCGCCTGTTTGAGAGCGCATGGCGAGATGCGCCTGTTTAAGAGCGCATGGTGGTTGCTGCGCCTAGATGTAGACTTAGGGTCTTTTCTTTGTAAAAATTCTCCTTTGTACAGCTCTTTTTAAGACATGTAATAGACTTTTATATGAAATAAAAATCTTCTTTTAATGTCTATGCTTTGCTATGCCAAGTACTTCATCTGAGCTCCCTGGCGCATGTGATGTTAGGCGCATAGGATTTCTGGTCCTGAAATTCCATGCTTCTACAAGACCCCCTTCAAAGTTTTTAAAACTTTTTGTCAAGTTTTGGAATACTTTGAATAAGAAGCATGGTGGCGTCTTCTACAGAGCGCATGACTGTTCGGGCGCATGACTACTCCGCGCATCAGTGATGGGGCGCATGCTCCTCTCAGTAAATGCAAATGATAACGCTTCGATAACCAAGAAGATTAATGATGATCTTTTTGGATTTATTTGCAGTTATCACCTCACAGAACCCGAGGCGGCGGCTGAGGTCACACTTCATCGGTTCACGCGTACGACTGAGCCTATAAATAGGTGTGAGATGGAGAGAGAGAGAGTTCTTCCTCTCTTTGCTTTCTTCCTTTTTTAGAGTTCTTCTTTTAAAAAAACCCTAACTTTCTTCTTGCAAAAAATGGCTCCCAAGACTCCTCGCGGTGGTGCTGGCCGAGGACGAGGCAAAGGAAAAGAGCCTGTAGAGGCTGCCGCGGATGATATCCTCCGGCCGCCCGTCGACGTTCGGCCGGCGGTGATTGGTGGGTTTCATCATTCTTCACCATATCTTTCTGTACCATTTTTAGAACTCACATACGCCGACGCGCATGGACCTTGAGTCCTGATGATGTGCTGAAGTTTTTTTGCCGACGCGCATGGGTTTAAACCATGATGATACGCCGAGGCTCCACTGCTGACGCGCATGGGTTTAGACCCTGATGATGCGCCGAGGCTCCACTGCTGACGCGCATGGGTTTAGACCCTGATGATGCGTCGAGGCTCCACTGCTGACGTGCATGGATTTAGACCCTGATGATGCGCCGAGTCTCCACTGCTGATGCGCATGGGTTTAGACCCTGATGATGCGCCGAGGCTCCCCTACTGACGCGTATGGGTTTAGACCCTGATGATGCGCCGAGGCTCCCCTGCTGACGCGCATGGATTTAGACCCTAATGATGCGCCGAAGCTTCTTTTCAGATGCGCCTGAGCCTTGGTTCAGGGTATGCGCTTCTGATGGAAACGTGGCTTAGATTCTTTTGTTTCTAAAATATCTGAATCTTTGCCTTCTTTTGTTGATCACCAGTGTCGATGACTGTCCCGCTCTTGAATGAAGTGCTACTGGACGCCGCCCTCTGTCAGATGAGAGTGGATTATAATGAGGAGGTGATGAACCCTGTCCAAGCTGCCATTATGCTGGATCAGCCTCCCGAAAGAATGACTCAAATCCGGGAACAACAGCATGGTTTCCTCCAATGGATGATGGAGCGTGGCGTTTTGAAATCTGCCAGTTCTGATAATGTGACTTTTTTGAAGCCTGAGTTCCTGTTTGGGGACCGCCTTACTTCTATTGAAGCAAAGGTGTTAAAGGTCAAGGAAGATTGGTTCTTTACAGCAAAGGGGGTGCATATGACTGTTAAGCAACTTGAGCGTCAATGGCCTTTGACGGCTTTCTGTCGTCTTGCTTCCAAGAGGAGGATGTCTTGGGAGCTAACCCCATCTCAGGGGGGAGCGGTGGCAGGCATCATCAAGATCGACTCTACCTCCGATCAGAGGGATACTTTGACCGCCGTGCGGGCTGGGCCTTCTTTCACCTGGCGGACTCTCCGTCCTGGGAGCATTTATAGTGACGTTCCCATCAACACATTTGCTTTTAGCGCTTCGACGTTTGTAAATCGTATGCTGTTGTTGGAACGATCGTACCCGAAAGGTGAATTTCGGGTAGAGGGTTGGTGTCACTATGTTTCCAAATGGGACAAGCTGACACTCTGGATTCTGTCGCGGTTTTGAACCGAACTCCGAGAGATTGGACTGACTGCCGCAATTCGTGCTACTCAGGCAGGCGTTGACATCAACCGGCATATGTTCCTCGCGCTTCTGGAGATGTTTAACACCCATATCGGGACTTTCTTCACTCCGGTGGGGGAGCTGGGACTCGCACTTCATGAAATGTACGAAGTGTCAAAGCTCCCTTGGGGATCAGAACCTTATGAGGAATACTTTCCGACCAACGAGGAGTTCCAAGTCTTGGGGGACAAAGCCGAGGAGATGATGGCCGTCTTCAAGGAAGTGGCGAGTCATCATTATTATATACAGAAGAGGGATAAGGGCGGATCACAGCCTCATGTGACCGCTTGGAGAGATTACGTCTTTAAGCAAGACAAGGAGGATCCCTCTCAGTTTACCACTCCGTCAGCGCTTTCCAGTAGCGTGGTGCTCTCTGAAATGAGCAGGTTAAGTGAGAAGAATCCCCGAAAAAACGAGGATCGACAGTCGGACGAACGCTCCTATAGCTGTTTCTGGCACCTTACTCATCGGATGTCGTCAAAAGCTGTGTTAGCTGCGTATCTGATGATTTGGCTTCGGGATTATGTCTTCTCGGGCGGGTCAGGCTCTGTGGAGAGGGTGACCCGGAACATAATCCTGCCAGCTGTGAAGTTGGTTTTTGGCCGTCGCCTGGCTCTACTCCCCGTAATGGTGTGTAACCTGCTGCGAAGTGTAGGCCTCAGAAATGAAGTTACGCTGAGTTGATCAGAACAAGTCACGCAGAGTGATCCGAGAAGCAGCACAAAAGATACGCTAAGTTCTGCCTGTCCATCTCTTTTAGAAATCACGCAGAGACAGCTCAGCCATACGTCAGAATCATAATGACTGACAACACAACAGTCGAGAAACGTCTCCTCGTATGCCACGTATGCACAGAACTCGAGAGATCATCGCCGTCTTTTGCGTGATTTTCGAAATCTTCCTTAGCAAGACTCACTCTTCACCAAGTTGGCGTGACTTTGGGTCTTATCTTTATTTAATGCGACTGACAATATAATCAATGTCAGAGATTTTGTGTCAGACGAAGCGTGCCAAATCAAGACAGCTGGCGGTTTGCGTGGATTCTGAACCTTCTCCTTCCTCATGTTTGCGTGGATTTTTGAGTTATTCTTCTCAAAGCCTGTGTGAATTCTGAAGTATTCTTCTTCAAAGCTTGCGTGGATTTCGCCTTCAACGAGTCTGCGTCAACGAAACTGCGTGGATTTTTGCCTTCAGCAAGACAACGTGGATTTCATTTCAACTGGAGTACGTGGCAGCCATGCCACCGATCTCTCTCTCGCGTGCCCAGTAACTTGCACACGACCCATGCACTAATGCCATGTGTCCAACAGTTACGGGCCACGTCCAGTAACTACTCACTAACCCTGCGTGTATTTAGAGTCTGCGTGACTTTTCAAATGCACCAGTGGTGAGGTAGTTATCTTTTCAGTTACTGTTTTGACTCTATAAATAGAGTTCTTTTTCTCATTCATTGTACAGATACATTGATATCTACTGTCAAAATTTTGAGAGCTTTTCTTCTTCGCATAGTCCAAGGGATAAAACGATCGTCTTCTAGATCGGATTCCTACAGTTGTAATTTTTCCAGAAACACAACAAATAAAGAGAATTTCTTTATGGAAAACAAATTGGCGACTCTGCTGGGGAAAACCATCTCCTCTTCTGAGATGGTAACAACTCAATGCGACACTTCGTCAATCGGCTCGACGAAGAAGGTGATGACGATCAAATTCGATCAACTCGCCTATGAAGAAATGCAGCGGGCTAAGGGTGGCAAGCCCACTCCAGCCTCCATCATCACTGCCAAGTCGAAGGGACACTCTGTCTATGTCCCTAAGAATCAGTTGGCAGTCAATGGTGAAGTCTCTGCCACAGTGTCTACTCCTAACACTGGCAAGAACTCCACTGCAAGCACGCACACTCTTGTGCGCTCGAAGAAAACAGTAACTAAAAGTCACGCTGACAGTACTGGCTCCTTAGCCGAATCTGTTCCAGCGTACAAATTCAATTCTAAAAGTCACGCTGACAGTACTGGCTCCTTAGCCGAATCTGTTCCAGTGTGCAAATTCAACTCTAAAAGTCACGCTGACAGTACTGGCTCCTTAGCCAAATCTGTTCCAGTGTGCAAATTCAACTCTAAAAGTCACGCTGATAGTACTGGCTCCTTAGCCAAATCTATTCCAGTGTGCAATCCCACATTCAAAAGTCACGCTGACAGTACTGGCTCCTTAGCCAAATCTGTTCCAGCGTGTAATTCTAAAATCAAAAGTCACGCTAACAGCTCTGGTTCTTTAACCAAATCTGTTTCAGCGTGTATTTCATCAGAGAAGAATAACTCCTTAGTTATCTCTTCTTCTTCACCGAGTTCTACTAGAACTGGGGGTGGTCTTCCACACAAAGTCCCTTCGAAAAGGAATAACTCTTTAGTTGTTTCTTCTGCTCCTGTAGTTTTTACTCCAGGAACAGTTTTGACTGATACTTTTGTTAGTCAAAGGAAAGGAGATGGTCTTTTGACTACTCTTCCTTCTGGACATTCTATGTCTCAAAATCTGAAAGAGTCTAAGAAGAAACATTCCTTAATGTCTTCTTCTTTGATTTCTTCAAATTGGGCACAGAATCTGTCCATTAAAGAGGGTCTATTACCAACTCCTAATCAAAGGAGTGGTTCAACTCTTCCTTCTCTGCAAATATCCAGATCAATGGAAGGAAAACTCCATGTTTCCAAAATTAATATGTTGGATATGAAGATAGAAGATCCAGATGCAGAGTATACAAGAAATTATGTGGCTCACATTAATCACTCTTTATATAATCAAGAGCCATCAAGACCCAAGAACAGGAAGTATACTCCTCAATCTTCACGAACAGATTTACGGGAATATCTTCAACAGAAGAGAAGGAGTAATTCTATATCAAAGGAACATGCTGAATGTGACTTCTATCCAAGAGTCATAATTCAGTGCAGATGTGAATCAACAGTTCAAGACCATGGTGATCATGAATGTGACTTCCAGCCAAGAGTCACAATGCAATACAGATGTCAAAATAAACGACAGTCTGTCTTTAATAGGATTTAGTATGAACCTATGCCTGATGAAGATGAGCCTTTGTTTGCCTCTGTCAACATGACTTCTCGGGACACCGGGGGTAGAGTTGATAGTCCAGATGGAGTATATAGAAACACCAGAGCAAGAGTCCTGGCTTCTAGTCAAAGAAATTTGATCCCTGAAATTGATTCTGAATTTCTTGGAGAATCTAACTTCCCACCTCTTCCTATTGGGGGTAATTCTCCTATAGTTGACTTTGATACACGAAGCAATGATTCAGAGCATACAACATCTACTAGTTCATCAATAATCCCTCATACAGTCATGACTTACATGGTTGATGGGAATACTGATGAACCTTCTTCTTTCCTGACTCCTCAAGATCAAAGAATTGCTTCTTTGGAACAGCAAATGAAGTCTATGACTGACACAATGAAGTCGATGTATGAACTCATGACAGCTCAGTTACAAAATTGACAGACTGTATCAGATGCCATACCAGTTGATACTGCACTACTAAAATACCCCACTTTACCGACGGAAGTTTAGCGACGGACGGATTCCGTCGCTAATAGCGACCAGTTTCCGACATCTTAGCGACGGATTAGCGACAGACAACATAACATAATTTTTTCCAATTTTAAATGTAAAAATTTGTCGGGTTTCCGTCGCTAAGTCGACGAACGTTAGCGACGGATTCTTTTTCGTCGCTTATTCGTCGCAAATGTTGGCGGCAAAATCTTTAAAACATTGGCGGGAACTTTAGCGACTAACTGGCGACGGATATATCCGTCGGAAAACACCTTTTAATTGGCGACGGTTTAGCGACTAATTTATTCCGTCGCTATTCCGTCGCTAGGTTCTGTGCCCTAACTTAAATTGAACCGACGGGGGAGAATTTTTTATTCCCCCCAAAACTCTCTCTCTCTCTCGCGGCTCTCTCTCTCTCGCGCGCGCGGCTCTCTCTCTCTCTACCAGGTATATCTCTCTCTCTCTCTCTCTCTCTCTCTCTCTCTTTCTCTAATTTTAGGTTTTGGGGCCGGGGGGGGAGTGGGGGGGGGGGGGGTCGGCTTCGCGGGGGGTGGAGAGGGCGGGGGGGGGGTGGTGAATGGGGTCAGGGGGTCGGGGGGGTGTGGGGAATGGGGGCAGGGGGTGGAGGGGGTGGGAAATGAGGGTCGGGGGGTCGGGGGGGGTGGGGAATGGGGGCAGGGGGGTCGGGGGGTGGGGGGTGGAGAGGGCAGGGGGGTCGGGGGGGGGGTCGGGAATGGGGGCAGGGGGGTCGGGGGTCGGGGGGTGGGGGGTGGAGAGGGCAGGGGGGTCGGGGGGGTGGGGAATGGGGGCAGGTGGGTCGGGGGGGGGTGGGTAATGGAGAGGGCAGGGGGGTCGGGGGGGGGGTATTGAATGGGGGCAGGGGGGTCGGGGGGGGGGGGGTGGGGAATGGGTTGCATTCCCCGATACGGATACGGTTTGGCATGTCCCGATCCTAAGAAATAATACTATTTCATTTAATTTAATTTCATTTAATTTCAAAACTACTAAGAAATAATACTTAAAACACTTAAAATTATGCCTAAATGTATAAATTATATGTTTTTAAATGTAAATAATTTATTAATAATTATTTGTTTTCCAATACCAAAAAAATCCGATACTTCGATCCGATACCGTCGATACTACCGATATCGCCGATACGAATACTAGATTGCTTAGACTTATATTGCAAGGTAACTAGATACAAGTTATGATACAATGTAAATGCAAGTATACATGTTAGCTAGATAGCTTAGACTTATATTGCAATCTCCTATTCACACGAGTATTGATATCGCCGATGCCAATACTCGTAGGAATATATAGTCCGATACCGATTCCGATACCGATACTTTGAACCTTGATTTAAATACATGTTAGTATAGTATCTTCACATATATGTTAAGAGTATATACATGATTAGCAAGGTAACTAGATACAAGTTATGATACAATGTAAATGCAAGTATACATGTTAGCTAGATAGCTTAGACTTATATTGCAATCTCCTATTCACACGACTATTGATATCGCCGATGCCAATACTCGTAGGAATATATAGTCCGATACCGATTCCGATACCGATACTTTGAACCTTGATTTAAATACATGTTAGTATAGTGTCTTCACATATATGTTAAGAGTATATACATGATTAGCAAGGTAACTAGATACAAGTTATGATACAATGTAAATGCAAGTATACATGTTAGCTAGATAGCTTAGACTTATATTGCAATCTCCTATTCACACGAGTATTGATATCGCCGATGCCAATACTCGTAGGAATATATAGTCCGATACCGATTCCGATACCGATACTTTGAACCTTGATTTAAATACATGTTAGTATAGTGTCTTCACATATATGTTAAGAGTATATACATGATTAGCAAGGTAACTAGATATAAGTTATGATACAATGTAAATACAAGTATACATGTTAGCTAGATAGCTTAGACTTATATTGCAATCTCCTATTCACACGAGTATTGATATCGTCGATACCAATACTCGTAGGAATAGTCCGATACCGATATACATTGTAGAGCTCTGTTTTGCTATTCTGGACATGTTGTGACCTGTGCTGTTCTAAATAGGAGCCAGACACACTCCTGAGACGGGGGAGTATGTATAGTGATGTGGATTCTTACTAACTTATCATGTGAACCCATTTATGGGCCCTTCATTGAACCTTCTCATGTGCAACTTTCAGTCCATTCACAGTTCCCTATATTGTACTCTACATCACCTAGTTCACTTATATCTAACATCCTAACCCTAATCCAAATTTATGAGTATCGGTATCGGGCTATTCTTATGTTTAGTTTGTCTTACGATACAGATTTTCACATCCAAATTGAGGATGAGTCGTTATTTTGTTGATCGTACATGGATGTACAAACGGCAACACGAGAGTAGAATTGGTGTGAGTGACGATTTTCAGGCAGGCGTGGAAGTATTTCTTAATTATGCAATGAGCAAAGCTCAGTACATGGACGGCAACAAAATTAAGTGTCCATGTGTTAAATGTCACAATAGACGTTACGAAGAAGTGGTGACTGTGAGAGATCATTTGACCCGTAAGGGTTTCGTACGTAATTACGGCCTGTGGTCATCGCAAGGTGAACTATATTCGGAAAGACAGGCTGCGGAAGCTGCTACTTATGCTTTTGATGATAATGCTGCAACGGATGTCATCGAAGACCACGGATGCTCTGTTGATTATGGAGATCTGCAGAACCTTGCACGAGATTTGGTGTATGATGCGGCAGGGCCTAATTTTGATCCGGAGGATCCTAATCCTGAGGCGAAGGAGTTCTATGACATGTTTCAGGACGCAGATACTTCTCTATATCCTGGTTGTGAGACTCATTCCGCACTGTCAGTGACGATGCGGTTGTTGAACATAAAGTCTGATTTTAACTTGCCACAAGCTTGCTATAATCGGATCACAGAAGTAATCAAGGAGGTGTTACCGAAGGAATCAAAAGAGCTACCAAAAAACTTCTACAAGTCAAAGATGATGGTCCGACAACTGGGACTGGGGTACGAGAAGATAGATTGTTGTCGCAACGGATGCATGTTGTACTACAAAGAGAATTACGTATCAGAAAGTTGCAGCTTCTGTAATACAGATCGTTACAAGCCAGTACAGGGAAAAGGAAAGTCGACTAGAAAACAACGTCCTTACAAGTATATGCATTACTTGTCGATCACGAAGCGCTTGCAGAGGATGTATATGTCTCTAAATACAGCAGAACACATGACGTGGCACAGCGAAGAACGCATAAAGGACGAAGGAGAATTGTCACATCCTTCGGATGGAGAGGCGTGGAAACATTTTGATTTGTGTCATCCAGATTTTGCTGCAGAGCCTAGAAATGTACGCCTGGCGCTATGTGCTGATGGCTTCGCCCCTTTCGGACAGTCGGGATCTCAGTACTCATGCTGGCCGGTCATTCTTACCCCTTACAATCTGCCACCATGGATGTGTATGAAGACTCCTTATATGTTTCTGACAGCTATCATACCCGGTCCTAAAAATCCGACGAAGAACATCGATATATATTTACAGCCGTTGGTGGATGAGCTGAAACAGCTGTGGGAGATCGGCGTCACGACCTATGATATTTCCAGGAAACAGAACTTTCAGATGAGAGCTTCACTCATGTGGACAATCAATGATTTTCCAGCATACGGTATGCTGTCGGGATGGAGTACGCACGGCAACATGTCTTGTCCGATATGCATGAAAAATAGTAAGGCGTTCCGCCTTAGGCATGGAGGAAAAACTTCTTTCTTTGACTATCACCGTCAATTTCTGCCCGCGACCCATCCTTGGAGAAAGAATAAGGACGCGTTCAGATATGGAAAACAAGAATTTTCTCAACCTCCTGCCAGATTTTCGGGATACGATATTTGGGAAGCTGTAAAGGAATTGCCCACCGCAATGGAAGATCCATCGAACCATCGTGTCGAGGGGTTCGGACAAAGCCATAACTGGACCAAACGGAGTATCTTCTGGGACTTGCCTTATTGGAAAGATAATCTTATAAGGCATAATCTTGATGTCATGCATATCGAAAAGAACGTGTTCGATAATGTCTTCAATACCGTCATGGATATTAAAGGAAAGACGAAGGACAATCCAAAAGCAAGACAAGACATAGCCGAGATATGCAAGCGTCCTCATCTGAACTTGATACAAAGGGGTGCTGGTGGACAATTAAGTAAGCCTATAGCGCCATACACATTGAGCAAGGAAGATAGATTAATAATCTGCAAGTGGATATCTAATTTAAGATTTCCCGACGGCTATGTTTCGAATTTGTCTAGATGCGTTGATCTCAATGAACGCAAGCTAACGGGAATGAAGAGTCACGACTGCCACGTGTTTATGGAAAGATTACTGCCCATTGCTTTGAGAGAGTTGTTGCCTTCTGCTGTATGGGTTCCGTTGGCCGAGCTGTCTACATTCTTCAGGGATATCTGTTTAACTAAGCTGACGGTGCAACATATGGTATAAACACATTCATTGGATAGGCTGCATATCGTGAGGCCCTTAGTCAGATTGAGCCCCCTGCCGAGGTTGTCGGCGAAATGACGCCCACCCAGACGCCCTCTTCTATGGCCGCTCGCTACGACGACGTGTTCGTAGAGTCTGTCGGCGGCTTTAATAAAGGGCGCGTCTACGGCGTAGGTTCCATGGCGGCGTCGTTGCAGGGCGCGACTCCGAGATATCCACCGCCCCCGCCTCCTCCCGCGCCCCCGTCGGACGATATGAGGGAGCAGCTTGCGACTCTCACCTCCGATATGTCGGAAATGCGGAGTCTAATGTCGGATGTGCTGGAGCGCCTTCCGCGTCCTTCTTCTGCTCCCGGTCCAGATCCGTCTGCTCCCGGTACGTCTAGTGCGGTTGCCGGTCCTTCCGACCCTGGACGTTATTCATTTGATCGTTCTGCCGAGGTCCGCCTGGTACCGGATACTGCGCTCATGGGGCTCATGGACTTGATGTCGCCAGAGCAGCTCCGCACGCTTCCAGAGCATGTGTTGTCCCAGGTGCCGGCGTACATGGTGGAAGAGTACATCCGCAGAGCCGAGGCGGCGCCGAGACGACGACGCGATCCATCTCAATGATATTTGTACTGTTTTTGGATTTTAAATTCTGGATATTTTGGAAGCGTACATGAATGTTTGGATATTATGAATTTATGTATTTGTGTTTGGATATTTGTACATAGATGTTTGGATATTTCTGTTTGATATTGGATATTATGAATTTGGATATTTGGATATTTGTTGATCGTACATGGATGTTTGGATATTGGATATTATGAATATGTGTAATATTTACGAAAAGGAAATAGAATATTTCTGTAATTTTTTTTAATTAATGTTGCATTTAGCGACGGACTAGCGACTAACTAGCGACGGATATATCTTTTAGCGACCGATGAGCGACTAACTAGCGACGACAAATCCGTCGCTAACTGGGTTAAATAAATATTTGCAGTTACCGACGGACTAGCGACGGAATATCCGTCGCTAACTGGGTGATATAAATATTTTGCAGTTAGCGACCACCTAGCGACTACCTAGCGACGGCGCATCCGTCGCTAACTGGTTGAAATAAATTTGCAGGTAGCGACGAGCTAGCGACGAACTAGCGACGGAACTTCCGTCGCTAACTGGAATATTAGCGACGGAATATCGACTACCTAGCGACGGCAAATCCGTCGACATGGTTCTGGAAATATGGTAGGTTTCCAGAGACTTAGCGACGGATAGTGGGTCGCTAATCCGTCGCTAATCTGTCGAGGATGACGACGGACTAGCGACGGCTTAGCGACCCATTATCCGTCGACATGGTTCTGGAAATATGGAAGCTTTCCAGAACCAGGCCGACGCCCTACCCGTCGCTAATCCGTCGCTATAACGTCGAGGTTAACGACGGAATGGCGACGGAATAGCGACTGATTTTGCGTATCAGGAACCTCTCTGATACGCTTTTACCGACCTATTTACGACAGCTTAGCGACGGATATTTTAATATTATATGGCATGTAAACCGACGGAAACAAGTCGCTAATCCGTCGCTAAACCATTGAAAGGCAACCGTCGGTAATCAGTCGCTAGTCCGTCGGTTAATCATTTGTCCGACGGCTTAGCGACGGACAAATTTTAGCGACGACGTATTTCCCGACGGCCATTTTCATCAAATATTCGTCGCTATTCCGTCGGTAATTTATGTTACCGACGGATGAGCGACGGATGTGGCCGTCGCTAAAGTTGGTTATTTTGGTAGTGCTGATATAAGTCCAGTACAAGTTCCTCCAGCAGTACAATCCAATACTCCTGGACCAGCTCAACCAAATCCTAGTCTCTCTGGAGCTGGGGGTAGTGCTTACAATGCTGTTCCTCCTCCCAACTATTCTCTACAAGCCACAACTCCACAATCTTCGGGAGTTGTCTCTGAAGAATTGAAGAATCTCAAAACTCAATTCGAGGCATTCAAACGGAAGGATGGTTTACAAAGGTTAGGCATCAAGCAGCCTTATCCGATAGAATGGAAGCAGGTATCATATCCTCCTAAATACAAGCCTCCTACTATCTCATTCTATGATGGAACCACTTCTCCAAGTCAGTTTATCAATCACTTTGAAGTGATGACTGATCAACTACAACCAAGTGATGCCCTCCTTACTCGGGTATTTATTGGATGTCTTAAGGGAACGGCTTATGAATGGTATAGAAGTCTCCCAGATGGGAGTATTACCTTATTTGCTGGTTTCAAACAGATGTTTCTTGAAAGGTTCTATGAAGGGCTTAATGACATGACTATGTCTGCTCTTATTAGAATCAAGCAGAAAAATAATGAATCTACAGAGGAATACATTGAACGGTTTCGAAGAGAAGCTCTGAAGATGCCTCTTGGAACTCCTGATGCTGTCACCATTGACACGTGCAAATCAAACTTGTTGCCAATCATCAGTATGTGGACAGGGTCCACTCAATTTCAAGATTGGCCTTCCTTTATAGTCAGTGTTAAAGTTGCAGAAATCAGTGCTGAAACCTTCAAAGGTTTAGGAGTGCAGATGACTCCTAAAGAAACAGGACAAGGTGCTAACAATAAAAATAATGCTCGCAAAGGAAAAGAAACTCTTGAAGTTAATCTTCAGAGCAAAGATGCATCAAATGTTCAAACTTCTGCCTCTACAACTCAACAATCAAGAACACCTCGCCCCAGAGAAGAATATTCTTTTGATGACGACGATGTCCTTGGTATCTTTGAATGTCTGCTGAAAGGTAATAAAATACAATTACCAGAGATCAAGAAACCTGATGAAGCTGGTAAGACAGATCATCCTAAATACTGTCCATATCACAGAATGCTGGGTCATACAATTGAAAGGAAAGATCCAAGAAATGATTAAATCTGGAGCTATCTCTCTTACTCCAAAAGAGAAGACCGTCACCTCCAACGTCGTCTCTATGCAATTTGGAAATTTCCCTCCTCAACTCCTTGAAAGTGGGATTGTTCCTATTCCCAAGGCAACTCTTGACATAGTGAATCTTCCTCCTCCACAGTCTGAAGGATTAGTGCCAATCACTTTGAAAACAGGGGAAATCATGTAGATCCATCCTGATCTAGTGGCAGATTTTGAATCGCCTTCTCCTCAAAAGATTTCTTCTCAAAAATCTAAGAAGGCTGGAAAGATCAAGTCATGTCATATGACTTCTATTGGGTCTACCTCTGACACAGAGCCAAAAGAAAAGGAAGAAGCACTTGTTAGTGCTACTCGAACAGGGAAACCTTACCTAAAGGATTATTCTAAAAATCCTGAAGATCCTACTGATATCCCTTCAGATGCTAAAGATGCTCCTAATGTTCCTCCCGAAGAAGAACCATCTACTGAACCTGTTCCTCCCAAGCCTACGGCTCTGGAGAAAGGCAAACAACAGGCTCGGTTTGATAAGCCAATCAAGAAGTCTTCTCCTCTTGGACTTCAGAAGCCTTACAACTTCGACATTTTGGCTCAGCTTGCTAATACTCCAGCTAGAATGTCCCTTTTTGAACTTCTACGTCTTTCCAAAGAGACTCGGGAGACATTAAGTGAAGTACTTCTACAAGCTGACTCTTGTCTTGCACAATTGAAGAAGCCGGATGCGGAACCTGCCACTTGCTTACATTGCAACAGTGTACTGGAGATTATCCCAAATATCACATTTACACAAGACGACATGTTACTGGAGGATAATCGACATGACCGACCTCTCTACTACACTGGTTATATTGATACGATGAAGATAGATCGTATTCTCATTGACCCAGGGTCTGCTATAAGCATAATGCCAAAGAGTTTGTTGGATGAACTAAAAATCCCTCTTCACAAGCTCTCCAAGACGGTTACTACTATCTTGGGATTCAATCAAAGCCGAAGTGAGCCTTTGGGAAAGATTCATCTGAAGCTTCAGATAGGTGATTTCAGATCTAAAGTCACTTTCTATGTGATCGAGATCGCAGGATCCTATAATCTTCTTCTGGGGAGGCCCTTTCTTCATGAAAATAATGTGGTGCCCTCTACTCTTCATCAATGTTTTAAATACATTGATAGCAATGGAAGAGTACAAAAAGAAGTTGCTGATATAAATCCCTTCCATGGGGTTGAAGCTTATTTCAATGATTCCCGAATGTACAAAGAAGAGTATACAAGGATCATACAAGCTATGGAGAAAGAAGATGCACAAAGTGAGACTTTAATAATCCCTGTTAAAAGTCGAACTACTCAGCAACAATCTCCTAAATCCTCTGGAGAAGATTCTTTCATCATTCCAGTGAGTGGACGGATCTCTCCGTTACCTCAGTCATCTACTCAAAATACACTGATCATTCCTGTCAGTGGGCGTACTACAGTTCCTGTACCTTCACAAGATACTCTGCTAATTCCAGTTGGAGGGCGGACTACTCTTCCTACTCAAACTTCAAGGGAGCTCACCTCTTCTGAGCCATTTGTTATCGATCTTAATCGAAACAAAGCTTCTTCTTTTTCTCCCCCTTTAGTCATTGACTTGGCTAAAATCTCTAAGGCTCAGCCTTCTCCCAATGTAAATATTACTGCTTTTACATTTAATGAAAAGTCTCCACCTTTGCAGTACGTTGATGTGTGTAATTATGTTCATAGTTATTTACATCTGTTAGATGACTTGAACACAATAACCATAGGAGTTGTACAGACTGTTCATACAGATGTGTCTCTAGAACCTGTACAATCTCCATACTTTCTAGTTCCCAGCAGAAAGCCAGGAGACATTCCAATATTCTTCTACAAAGGGCCTCAAAATCCTTCTGATCTTGAAGATGATGACAAAAATGATGATACTGGAAGATTACAACTACGTCGTTATAGTCAGCAATCTAGAGACATCATCAAAAATATGGGCTATGACTTCAGGACTGGCCTCAATAATGGAAAAGGAAGAAAAATGCCTGTCCGGATTCCTCCTTTGAAATATGGAAGGACGAAATGCGGATTGGGTTATACTGCTCCTACTTTTTTCATCAACATTATCCATGAAGATCCTGAGTCTGACGAAGATAAGAGATCTGATTCTTCTAGTACCACTTCTTGGGATTCCGATACGAGTATTGATGACTTCTATTCCAACCTTCTGTCTTCCAACATGGTTTCCATTGACCATTCTGAAGAAAGTGATGAAGACGAAGAAGAGTTTGAAATCTCACCTGAATCAGAACAGTGGGCCCAAAGATTAGATAATCAATGGGAGTTCCGTTTCGAGCAAAAAGAACCTCCAACTGAAGATAAACTTGTTCAAATAGATGTTGGTGAAGAGGGGTCTCCCAAACCAATATTCATCAGTGAAAGTCTTTCAGAAAATGATAAGAAAGACATGATCAAACTCATTCGTGAATACATTGATGTCTTTGCTTGGAGTTATGAAGATATGCCAGGTCTTGATCCACAGATTGCAACTCATAAGCTCAACATCTTGCCGAATGCTAAACCGGTTAAACAACAACAGCGACGATTTCGTCCGGACATCATGGATGCAATTGAAGCTGAAGTCAATAAACTCATTACCTCTGGGTTTATTAGAGAGGAACAACATCCCGATTGGGTGGCTAATATTGTTCCTGTTCTTAAAAAGACTGGCAAGATCAGAGTATGCATAGACTTTCGCATCTCAATGCGGCATGTCCTAAAGACGAATTCCCTCTACCAATCACTGATGTCATGGTTGATAATACCTGTGGATTTGAACGAATGTCATTCATGGACGGATATTCTGGGTATAATCAGATCAAAATATTCCCAGAAGACGAGAAGCACACTTCTTTCAGAACGCCGATTGGTACATACTGTTATACAGTTATGCCATTCGGTCTCAAGAATGCAGGAGCAACTTATCAACGAGCTATGAGCACTATATTCCGTGAACATTTGCGAAAAACAGTCGAATGCTATGTTGATGATATTGCAGTCAAAAGTCGACAAAAGGAGGATCATATCCAAGATTTGAAGACTATATTTGATCTAATGCGTAAGCATCAATTAAAGATGAACCCTACTAAGTCCTTCTTAGGCGTCTCTAGTGGTAAATTTCTCGGCTTCGTCATTACCTCTAAGGGTATACACGTGGATCCCGAGAAAATCAAAGCCATCCAAGAGATGCGTCCTCCACGCACCTTAAAAGAGCTACGAGGATTTCAAGGAAGAATCGCTTATATCAGGAGATTCATCTCTAATTTATCAGGACGCTGCAGACCATTCAACAAACTTATGAAGAAAGGTGTCTCTTTTGTCTGGAATGATGAATGTCAGAAA
The DNA here is from genome assembly GCA_029216955.1 of Iris pallida. Lineage (NCBI taxonomy): Eukaryota > Viridiplantae > Streptophyta > Magnoliopsida > Asparagales > Iridaceae > Iris > Iris pallida. Next base: position 3,087,736 of record JANAVB010043017.1, read on the forward strand.
GCATTCGATGATATAAAACAATATCTGATGAGCCCTCCAGTATTGGTACCTCCCGTCTCAGGAATACCGTTCCTCCTCTATACTCGAGCAATGAGTCATTCATTGGGTGCATTACTCGCTCAAAAGAATCAAAATGGCCATGAACAGGCCATTTATTATCTCAGCCGCACTATGACCGGAGCTGAACCTCGATATTCACCGGTTGAAAAAGAATGTCTAGCCTTGATGTTTGCTGTCCAAAAGACACGTCATTATATCATTGGCCAGACTATTCATGTCATCTCCAAGATCAATCCTATACGGATCATGATGAAGAAACCCAGTGTTTTGAATTCTCGATTGGCTAACTGGGGAATCCTACTTGCTCAGTATGATATGCACTATATTCCTCAGAAATCAGTCAAAGGACAAGCTTTAGCTGATTTTCTGGCTGCTCACTCAATTCCAGAAAATTCAAAACTCTATGATAAAATCCCAGATGAAGTCCTAGATTCAAATCAAATTGCTGAAGAAGATCCTACTTGGCGTCTATTCTTTGATGGAGCATCAAGAATTGGTCCTAATGGCGATATTGTTGCTGGAGTTGGAATTGTTCTTGTATCGCCAGAAGGTCTTGCCATCCAAAGAGCTTATTCTCTCGATCAGCCGTGTTTAAACAATGTAGCTGAGTACAACGCATTGCTTATTGGTCTTCAACTCGCTAAACATCTAAATATTCAACATTTGGAGGCGTATGGAGACTCTAAACTTATTGTCAATCAGATCAGGGGTACTTATGAAGTTCGTCATCAAGATCTGGTTCCTTATCATAGAGTGGCCATATCTATGGCCTCATCATTTAAGGAATTTTTCATTGAACATATTAGGCGAGCATGTAAAACAGAACCTGATGCCCTTGCTAATCTTGCAGCGGTGCTGGCTATCCCAATCAGACGGCAACAAATGATTGTTGTTCGTAATCGAGAATTATTTCATCTTGAAAATAACCTGACTCTAGGACTTCCAGTTGACATTGAAGAATCAACATCTCATGACGTCAACACAACAAGAGGATTTGGATTTAGTCGTAAATCGATATCATCTTCCTCCGATTCCAGCATGGAATTCATCTTCAGTAACTCGACTGAGAATCAGAATACGGATAAAGATTGGAGACTTCCTTTCTTAGATCTTGTATTATATGATATTCTTTCGGATGATCCGAGTGAGGCAGCATCTATCAGACGACGATCACTCAGATTCTATTACAATCATACAACAAAGACCTTATATCGTCGAGCTTATGATGGTTTACTCCTTCGGTGCATTGCCGGTGATGAAGCCCAACAAGTTATTCGTGAAGCACATGATGGAATTTGTGGAGCGCATCAACCTGGGCCAAAACTTCAAGACCGTATTCGACGGATGGGTTATTATTGGCCAACTATGGTATCAGATGCCATTGAATATACAAGGAAATGCAAATTTTGCCAAATCCATGCAGATTTTATACATCAACCTTCGGAATTTCTACATCCGACGGCAGCATCATGGCCCTTCGAAGCTTGGGGCATGGACATTGTTGGCCCGATCAATCCACCGTCATCTAAAGGTCATCGGTTCATTCTCGCAATAACCGATTACTTCTCCAAATGGGCCGAAGCCATTCCTTTATCTGAAGTTAAGACGTCTAATGTCATTTGCTTTATTAAGCACCACGTCATCTACAGATTTGGTGTTTCTCGACGCATTGTTCATGATAACGGACCACAGTTCGTCAGCCAGAAATTTACTCGATTCTGTGACGATCACCGGATCAATAATGTTGCTTCTACCGCATATAATCCAGCAGCTAACGGATTGGCAGAAGCTTTCAACAAGACTATCATCAAACTCCTAAAGAAATTTGTCTCCACTAACAAACGTAATTGGAGTGACAAGCTCGGGGAATGTTTGTGGGCTTATCGCACTACAGTCCGTAATGCCACTAAGTGTACACCTTTCTCTTTGGTGTACGGATCTGAGGCTGTTCTCCCATTAGAGATTCAAATTCCTTCTTGAAGGATAGCAATCGCTAATGAACTTACCTCAGAAAATAATGATCGTCTTCGACTTCAAGAATTGGAGGCTCTGGATGAAAAGCGGTTATCTGCTCAACAGAATATTGAATTCTATCAAGCTAGAATTTCAAGGGCTTTTAACAAGAAAGTCAGAATTCGAACATTTCAGAAAGGAGAACTTGTGCTTACTGTCAGACGCCCGATGACTATGACACACATGAGTAAGGGAAAGTTTGATGCAAAATGGGAAGGTCCATTCATTGTCAATAAGATCTTTTCTAATGGGGCATATCAACTCACCACTCTAGATGGTAAAGCCACTATGATGCCCATCAACGACAAATTCTTGAAGAAGTACTACGTTTAATATTTCTATCAAGATTGTCCTCCCATCATTCTCCAGCTATTTCATTGTTCTTTCCGAAGAATCATTCTGATATCTATTATCCCCAGTGGAGATAGGTATTCTACTTTGTATCGTTTTCTCAACAAATTTGATATCCAGAAAATCATGTCCACATTACCTCTGAATTTTCTATCTCAATATCATATTTATGAAAATGATATTTAGTCTTTCTGATTTCTGAGTCAAAAGATCAATGAATAAAGGCAAAAATACAAAGTGGGAAGGATATATCGTAAACAAAGTTTTCTTAAACGGAGTTTATTTGAGACAAATTCCTCAAGAAAAAGAGTACATCATCATGGAAAATCACTGTAATCCCTTTCATATTTGGGACGAGGACCACATACATAATCAGCAAAAGAATTGAATACATCTTTTTCTGACCGCACCAAGAATTGACAGACAGCCAGCCTCATTGCTTCTTCTTCTTCGGTTTCTCCTGGTTCGACCAGGAAGTCCAGGATATCTTTTGGCGGCTTGGGAGTAGACGAGCTTTCGCCCATTTTCTTCTTCTGCGGAGGTGGATGTTCTTTAACACCTTCAGTAGCTTCAAGGGCGACTTCAGCCTTCTTTATGTTCTCTTCAGAAGACATTGTGGATAAAATATGATCATTCTATTCAAATATATGCTCTATTTATAGGCATATGGTTACAAGGATCGAAGGGACGTATTCTTTCCCGATATTCAGTTCATCCATTCATTTCTCACATTCATCCGACGTTTCACATGTTCTTTAATACTTGACGGTTCGTCCGTTCATTTATTACATTCACTCGACAGTTCATCTGTTCATCGTTTCCTAACGGTTCATCCGTTCATAATCTTCTATCAGTTCATTAAGTGGGGATTCGTTATTTATCATGTTTTCATAACCTCTGAATCAAATCCGAATCTACTTACTCATTTGTCATGTTTTGACCTCTGCATAGAAATCAATCTATTTTCTTTCGAGTTCCTATATATTATCATGTCCATAATACCTCTGATGATATTATATACTCTAAAACAGAAAAGATGATTTTATTATCTATCATGTCCACAATTCATCTACAAATACAAATCATTGAGCATAGAAGAAGTGTTATTTCCATTCCCATTTCACCACAAAAAGTCTATTACATTTTCTTAGACTTTCCTACAAATCATAATGGAAATCTATTACAAATCTTGGATTTTCATTCTATGTACAACTGAGATCTATTTCTTCTTGGATCTTCTATGGCAATCTCGTTGTTTGTGGCAATTCCTGGGTGTCCAGCAGGAATCAAACTCTGGTCTTATCTCTCAGACGAGAGGAGAACCACAGAGTAGGGCAACACGAAAACGTGTTGCTGCCAATACAACTGGTGGATGGGGGTAATCTCTCAAGGAAGATAGGAATGTATCCAAACCTTGGGATACAATTCTTGGTTCTGCCTTGAAAGGAACTCTACTACCCAATCTCTCGGTAGTAGAGTTAACTCCACCATCCAACTCTCGTGTATAAAGGCTCTTCCTACCATCTAAGGAAGACCCTTCTATCCCACGAAGAGTTCTGAGTTGTCTGATTTACGCGTCAAAAGCGTATGAGCTCCCTGATGTGGGTGTCAGAAGAACGTTGTCCACAGCATCCACATCACCAATGCCAGTTCTGAAGAAGGTTTTCAGCCAAAATTCTGCAAGAAACAGTAAAGAAAAATCAGCCAACAGAAACTGGCCAAGCAAAGACAGATGTATTCTGTTCATTTCAGGAAGATGAATTTGTCTTTAGCAAACAAAAAAAATTCGATGCGTGTATATTGAACTTACCGCTGAGTTTGCTGCTAAGGATTGACAGACCCATGTCTGACAGCGTGCACAGAAGTCGAACATCAGACAACATGGCTTTTCTATTTTCTTCTCACATAAAATTCATTCTCAGAAGAGAGGAAGAAGAATGGGAAGATGAGTTTGCGTGGAGTTCATCTATCTATTTAAAGGGTCAAGTGCGGGTCTATTCTTGGAAAAGATCCGCATAAATAGCGCTCGTAAATTGTGGAATGAGTGTCACGTGTACTTCGGGAGACCGTGCAACATTGGAAACAGTCAAAGAGTGCTAGTTAATATTCTTCATTAAAAGGCACGCAGATCAAACACAAAAGTTGTACTTCATTCTTTAAACAGGCACTGATGGCCTTACAAAAAGACAAAAAAGTACAACAAAAGCGTAGAAAGTTACGCCCTATTTTCCAGAGCGGCTAAGTTTGATGCCTAACTCCTCTACGCTCTTAACTCCCAGGCGATGCAACAGAGTCTCGAGCATTTCACGCTTCTCCATAAGGCTCCGCCCATCAGAAGAAGACGAGCCATCCAATCCAAAGTAGCTCAAGAGATTCTTGGCTAACTGTGTGGAGTCGTCCTTGAGCTCGATGACGACAGGTTCGGGTTCTTTGCCCCCAAAAGTGGGGTCACCATGGGAACAAAAGCCCAACTTGCGTGCTTCCTCTTCGGCTGCTTCCTTTGGGGTCATATTTTCGAGAGATGAATGTCAAAGCTGAGAATCTCTTCCTGTTTATATAACAGATCTCGTCGACAATTCATATTCCACCATAAATTGGACGCAATCAGTCTTGGAGAACGAAGAGTCATTATGACATTTAATAAGTTCATTTGGATGTTTTCAAAGAACTTCGAAGTCTTTTCGACTTCCGAAAAATTTTGGAGTCATCTCAGCGTGACTTTAACTCATTTCATCATCTCTATTTCAAAGTATTTCAAAAATATTTTATCATTTTTCGAAAACTTTGAAGGGGGTTTTGTAGGCCTCAAAAATGAAGTCACGCTGAGTTGATCAGAACAAGTCATGCAGAGTGATCCGAGAAGCAGCACAAAAGATACGCTAAGTTCTGCCTGTCCATCTCCTTTAGAAATCACGCAGAGACAGCTCAGCCATACGTCAGAATCATAATGACTGACAACACAGCAGTCGAGAAACGTCTCCTCGTATGCCACGTATGCACAGAACTCGAGAGATCATCGCCGTCTTTTGCATGATTTTCGAAATCTTCCTTAGCAAGACTCACTCTTCACCAAGTTGGCGTGGCTTTGGGTCTTATCTTCATTTAATGCGGCTGACAATATAATCAATGTCAGAGATTTTGTGTCAGACGAAGCGTGCCAAATCAAGACAGCTGGCGGTTTGCGTGGATTCTGAACCTTCTCCTTCCTCAAGTTTGCGTTAATTTTTGAGTTATTCTTCTCAAAGCCTGCGTGAATTCTGAAGTATTCTTCTTCAAAGCTTGCGTGGATTTCGCCTTCAACGAGTCTGCGTCAACGAAACTGCGTGGATTTTTGCCTTCAGCAAGACAACGTGGATTTCATTTCAACTGGAGTACGTGGCAGCCATGCCACGATCTCTCTCTCGCGTGCCCAGTAACTTGCACACGACCCATGCACTAATGCCATGTGTCCAACAGTTACGGGCCACGTCCAGTAACTACTCACTAACCCTGCGTGTATTTAGAGTCTGCGTGACTTTTCAAATGCACCAGTGGTGAGGTAGTTATCTTTTCAGTTACTGTTTTGACTCTATAAATAGAGTTCTTTTTCTCATTCATTGTACAGATACATTGATATCTACTGTCAAAATTTTGAGAGCTTTTCTTATTCGCATAGTCCAAGGGATAAAACGATCGTCTTCTAGATCGGATTCCTACAGTTGTAATTTTCCCAGAAACACAACAAATAAAGAGAATTTCTTTATGGAAAACACGAAGTTTACGAGAATTTACAGGAAATGTGGTTCATGAACGAGGTAGGAATGAAAACTTCCCCTGTGCTGAACTGCCGCTTCATTATTTGATGGGGTGGTTAATTTTACACCATCCCGACGTGATGAGTCCGGGTTCGGAAGAAGATCACAGGGCCGAAGATGCATTCCTCCGCCGTTTCCACCAGAGGAGCTGGTCGTATACTGGTGTTCCTGTTTGCAGAAAAGTTTTATCCCACCTTCAGGGGTGGGAGATCACCAAAGTTGGTCCCGTCTTTTTGGGTTTTGAGGCCAACGAAGACTTAATGGATTCGGGTGAAGATGCCACCACTCTGCCTCCATGGGGATTCCGCTGGTTACAAAGTATCCGGCCGTCCCATCTGGTGTACCAGAATAGGAACCAGTGTTACATGAAACCGTATTTACCGAGCCGTTTTGCACGGCAATTCGGCTATGCTCAGTTGATGTTGGATAACCCCAGTATTAACCCGGGGTATACTGGAAGTTTGCTGGATGGTGCACAAGCTTGGCATTACTACAATGCCGGATGTACCGGAGCTCGCTTTACGCTGTCTGTTCAGAATCCGCGGCCGCCGATTCTTTTCTCGGCCGCCAAATTTTACTGTGTCATGAATGTCGTGCCCCCCGGATATGATCGGGAAACTAGTTTCATTGTCGGCACCCAGTTAGGGGCGACTGGGAACATATTGGTGAAGGCTCGATCGTACCGTCCGCCAGATGTGGGTTATCGAGGTACCCCTGTCGTATCCACGGGGGGTCAGGCAGAGCCCTCGATCGATCAACCAAAAAGACGTGCTGATACCGAGGCTGGCTCTTCTGCGCCAAAGAGGCAAAAGAAGGCATTGTCACCGACAGTGTCATCAGACTCAGCACCTGCAGAGGTAAGGATGTCCCATATAGTCTGGTTAGGTTCGACATCTTGTGACCTATGCTTTCTTCTTCTTCTTTTTTGTAGGAGCCGCTAAAAAGGAGACCCCGTACTCCAAGATCTGGTGCCAGCCGACCAAAGGAGGTGGCGGGCTCATCTGAAGAGCGTATTCCGCCGATTGTGATGTCTCCCGTCGAGGAGAACCCGGACGATGTCGTTGTTGTAGAGATTCCAGTATCTCCAGATTATGTTGGGAGGGAAACTGAGGTTGAAGCAGTTCTCGAGATGGTGCACGCCGCCGTGGGGGCCTTGGACGTTGAGGGTCCAGCAGAGACGGGGCTTGAGGAAGTGGAGTGGAGTTCGTCGTCTTCAGATGACGTTCCTCCAGAGATGCATGAGCCTGTTTCGGGGGCAACAGACGTGATTGAAACAGAGGAGAGGGTTGATTCCCCTCCTTGTCATGATGAGGGGAGGACGGCTGCAGCATTGCCGAGCCCTATTCCAGACTCAGCAGCGGAGGCTGAGGTGGCTGCCGACCGGGAGGTAGCAACAGATTCTATCCATGCGGAGGAATTTGATGGTGAAAATGAGACTCGTCCACCGATCCTGACTCCAAGGGAGCCGAGTCAGGAAATAAGTGCTGATGTTGCTGCTCTGCCGGAGGGGAAATGTCCCGTACGGCCTGCTGATATAGTGCTGGGGACGGATGCGGTAGCCCCTGACGTCGGTGGTGCCTCCGAGCTTGAGAAGGGTAAGGGTTTGCTGGAACCCTCTGTTGCTCCTTCTACTTGGGGAACGGTATCGACGCCTCTCTCGGCTCCTTCTGTTCTTTTGGCTCCTCGGACTAGTAGTCAAGCCCCTGTTGAGGAAGAGTCCGTTGATGCCGAGGTTTCAGCCTCGCAGACTGAAGCCGACGGGACTTCTTTCGGTCCGCTGTCTAGAGCAGCTCCTCCAACTCCTGCTATGACGCCGCAGGTGCTGGCGGATGCAGATGAGTATGTGAAATTTATTATTGAGGCGGTGTATAAGATGCTGCAGAGGGGCGTATCGGCAGTGATAGATGCCAATGGGAGTTTCGCGACGGCAAAAACCCTGGCACTCCCTCACATCGGTCTGATACGTTCCTACCAGGGCCATGATCATATGGTCGAGATTCTAGAGGCCTCGGTGGCCGAGCTGGATCAGCTGCTTTCCGAGTTTCAGTGTATCCAGCGAAATGATCTCTCCGTCCTGATAAGCACGAAAAAGGAGAAATTGATTGTTGAGACTGAGTCCTCTTATCAGGCCACCGTGGGTGTTTGGGAACGCGAGGTGGCTGAAACTGAGGCCGCGGTGGAGAGGTTATCTCAGTCCATGCAGGAGAAGGTGGAGTTGCGAGCTGCGTTGGGCGCTAGTATAGCGGAGGTTGATGCCAAGATTCGCCCCCTTGAAGACCAGCGGGCCCAACTTTTATTAGATGCTGAGCGAGTCCAGGATGAACATGTAGCATCTAAGGAGGAGGAAGCAGCTTTCACCCGCCGGGCTCTTATCCTGGCCCAGTAACGACAACAGTTGGATGAAAAGCATGCGGATAACACTTCTCCTGAGGCCATAGAAAGGATGCGTCAAGAAGCCGAACGCCGGGTCCTAGCGACCGTAGAGACTCGGACGGCAGACTTGAAGCGTCGGATTGAAGAGCTTTCGGCCAACCCCGGGGATGTTTAGGGATTGTAATCTCTTCTTTTTGTGTAATTTGCAACTCTTGCTGGGGGTGTAATCCTTTATTTTTGAATAAAGAATACAGAGTTTTTTGTGGTATGTTCATTTTTGCTGACATGAACTTGATGATTTGTGTGGACCTATTATCTTTTGTGCACCTTGATTTTTTAGGTACAGATAATAAGTTCGAGAGAACCGACATGTTTGCTCAGAGGTGATGTGGACGTGACAAATATGGAATTCAAATGATGGAATCTTCCTACTCAGAGGTGTTATGGACGTGGAAGGAATGACTCTGGGGGATACGCAAAACTACTCAGAGGTAATGTGGACGTGAAAGTTCTGCGATCGATGTACGGCAACGCAGGGATTGTTTGTACGGAATGTTTACTCAGAGGTAATGTGGAGATGGTAAACATGATGGGTAGCGTAGTCTTACGGAGTGTAAGATTCCGCTTTGTAGGGTGTAGGGAAACAACTCAGATGTAATGTGGACGTGGTTGTCCTTCTACTGGAGAATGCCACGGAACAGCTGGGTTCCAGAAGCGTAAGATTTTGTGGAAGGGAATTATATGTGAGCCCTGATGATTGGGTCCACAGACTCCCTTGTTGGGTGGAAATAGAAGTACATGTCTGAAAGATGTCAAGAGTAATACTTCTTTAGGAACTTGCCGTTGATGGGCATCATGAACAAGTCCCCATTGGGTTTGGCGACGCGGTAAGCACCGTTCGAGTATACCGTCTTTATGATGAAAGGTCCCTCCCACTTGGGTTCGAACTTTCCTGGTGTCTTGTGAGTCAACACCATCGGCCTCCTGACTGCCAGAACCAGGTCACCTACTTGGAAAGTCCTCTGCTTGAACTTCTTATTGAAAGCCTGTGATATACGGGCTTGATAGAGTTCGATGCGCTGTTGAGCTAGGAGACGTTTTTCGTCAAGTGCCTCCAATTCTCGCAGACGACGACGTTGATTATCTTCCTCTGTTAGTTGATTTGTGATCGCTACACGGAGCGAAGGTATCTGGATCTCGAGAGGCAGTGCCGCTTCGCTCCTGTAGACCAGGGAGAATGGTGTGTTGCCCGTCGGGGTCCGTACCGTTGTGCGGTAGACCCAAAGACATTCGTCGAGCTTTTCGTCCCAGTCGTGTTTGTTAGATGACACGACCTTTTTGAGTAGCCTGACGATAGTCTTGTTGAATGCTTCGGCCAATCCGTTTGCTGCCGGATTGTAGGCGGTTGACGCCACGTTTTGGATACGATTTTTATCACAGAATCTGTTGAAAACATGGCTGATGAACTGAGGACCGTTATCATGGATAATCCTCCAAGGTATCCCGAAACGGTAGATGACATGGTGTTTGATGAAGCTGACCACCCGGGAGCTCTTCACTTCCGCCAGTGGAACTGCTTCTGCCCATTTGGAGAAGTAGTCGGTGATGGCTAGGATGAAGCGGTGTTCCCTTGATGAAGGAGGGGTGATCGGTCCTACAATGTCCATGCCCCAGGCTTCGAAGGGCCAGGGGGCGACCGTAGGATGTAGTGGTTCTGACGGTGTGTGAATGAAGTCAGCGTGAAGCTGGCACACATAGCACTTTTTAGCATAGTCGACAGCGTCGGCTGTCATGGTTGGCCAGTAGTAGCCCATGCGTCGCAGTCGATCCTGCAACTTAGGGCCAGGTTGATGGGCCCCGCAGGTTCCGTCGTGTGCTTCTCGAAGGGCTTCGGTCGCTTCTTCGTTGGATAAACATCGAAGGAGAAGTCCATCGTAGGAGCGTCGGTACACCATTTTAGTAGCTGTATCGTAATAGAATCGAAGGAGACGCCTCTTGACTGAGACGGCTTCTTTCGGGTCCTCTGGGAGAATTCCGTAGACAGCGAAGTCGATGAACGGGAACCTCCAGTCTCGGACATTAACACCAGAACTTGTTGACATGGCATGGGCCATTTGTGAGCATAGGTTGTTTTTAGGACAGACCAAGTCTCGACCAACTACCGTGACGTAGTGCTGAGTCCCGAGGGGTGCTGCCAATGAGGCTGCGAGGCCAGCCAGCGCGTCAGCCTCCAGATTTTGCAAACGAGGTACATGTTCGATGAAGAACTTGATGAAGGTTGAAATGATGTTCAATGCAACTTCATGGTAAGAAATCAGATCTTCATGGCGAACTTCGTATTGCCCTCTAACCTAGTTAACGACAAGTTTTGAGTCGCCGTAGGCTTCCAGATGATCCACCCCCAGCTGTTGCGCCAGCTGGAGTCCCATGATGAGCACGTTGTACTCGGCAACATTGTTGGGGCACGGCTTCGAAAGGGAGTAGGCACGCTGTATGACCAGCTGATCGGGGGAGACTAGGACTACCCCCACTCCTGCGATGATTTGGCCTTTGGGGTCTGTTCTTGAAGCGCTATCGAAAAACATCCGCCAGACGGAGCTTTCTTCGGTGACGTTTGATTCTTGGACGTCATCCGGGATGTCTTCATAGAGTCTTGAGGACTCTGGGATGGGGTGTGCAGCTAAAAAGTCGGCCAGAGCCTGACCCTTAACGGCTTTTTGTGGAACGAACACCATGTTGTATGGCGTTAGCAGGATCGCCCATGTAGCTAGCCGGGAGTTTAATGACCTTGGCTTCGTCATGAGAACTCTGAGTGGATTGACTCGGGAGATGACATGAATGGTCTGGCCCGAGACATAATGGCGAGTCTTCTGGATGGCAAATACCAAAGCCAAACACTCTTTTTCAACGGTGTTGTACCGATGTTCGGCCCCGATCAGTGTTCTACTGAGGTAGTAGATAGCTTGCTCATAGCCTGTATCGCTGTTCTGAGCGAGCAGGGCGCCGAGGAAATGATCCATGGCACGGACGTAGAGGAGAAATGGTTTGTCGGCGACGGGTGCCACCAAGACTGGCGGGCTCGTCAGGTAAGCCTTGATATCGTCGAAAGCTTTTTGGCATTCCTCTGTCCAGACGTAAGAGACTCCCTTCTTCATGAGCTGGGTGAAGGGTTGATATTTTCCGAAAAAGTTTGCTATAAACCTCCGTATGTATGCCAGACGCCCCTGCAGGCCTCGAAGTTCTCGGAGGTTCTTCGGAGGGTCCATGTCAAGGATGGCTTTGGTCTTCTTGGGATCGACATAAATGCCTTTCGCCGTGATAATGAAGCCCAAGAACTTTCCGCTAGAAACACCAAGGAAGGATTTAGCGGGGTTCATCTTGAGTTGATGTGCTCGCATGAGATCGAAGACTGTCTTAAGGTCTTGTAGGTGATCTCCTTTGAGACGGCTCTTGACTGCGATGTCATCAACATAGCATTCGACTGTCTTACAAAAATGCTGACGGAAGATGGTGCTCATAGCTCATTGGTATATAGCACCAGTGTTCTTCAAGCCGAAGGGCATCACTGTGTTGCAAAAAACCCCCTTCGGAGTCCTGAATGACGTGTGTTTTACGTCATCGGAGAACATCTTGATCTGGTTGTAGCCCGAATACCCGTCCATGAAAGACATGCGTTCGAAGCCACATGTGTTGTCGATCATCACGTCGGTGATTGGAAACGGGAATTCGTCCTTCGGGCAAGCAATGTTGAGATCCCTGAAGTCGATACAAACTCGTATCTTCCCATTCTTCTTGGTGATAGGGACGACGTTGGCCACCCAATCCGGGTGTTGTTCTTCACGGATAAATCCGCTGGTCAGGAGTTTGTCTACCTCCTGATCGATAGCGTTCATGATGTCAGGACGAAAATGTCGCTGTTGTTGCTTTATAGGCTTGGCATCAGGTAAGATGTTAAGCCTATGCATCGCGATCTGGGGATCAAGTTCCGGTATATCTTCGTAGTTCCAGGCGAAGACATCGATATATTCTTTAGCCAGCTGGATTAAAGATTCCCGATCTTCTCCTTTTAGGCTTTTGCTGATGAAGATGGGTTTGGAAGAAGATCCATCCCCAAGGTCGATCTGCTCGACTTCGTCTTCGGTAGGAGGTTCGCGTAATTCAAAACGAGACTCCCACTGTTCTCCTAGGCGTTGAGCCCAGGGCTCTTCTTCGAAGAATTCTGGTGTTTGGTCTTCGCCTTCATCTTTTTGAGATTGTGCAGATGTCATGTTGGCTGATAGCACTTTCTTGAAGACTGATCCGATACTGGTATCGGAATCCCAAGTTGATGCTTCGGATGAATGAGAATGTTCTAGTTCTTCTGCCTCCGAACTCTCTGGAGTTGACGACGGCGTGACATAGCCCACCCCCCGTCGAGTTTGATGATAGTAGTCCTGCGGCTTTCCTTTAGGTGTTGGAAGCCGGAGAGGAAGACGTCGACCCTTGCCGTAGTTCAGGCCTTTGTTGCTTTTTAGGTCGTGACCCATCTTTTGGATGAGGTACTTTGCCTTGTCCGTGTACCGATAGACTTGTATTCTGCTGGTATCTGGTTCTTGCTCGAGTGGCGAGAGGTCTTGATGACGCTCAACTTTGCCAAATATGATGGATTTTTCGTCTCGATTCTGCGGTGGAACTACAAAACAGACCCCTTCGGACGGGACTACTCGATTTACATGATTGACGGTCGTTATTTGTGTTTGTAACGACCGTAGAGCGTTATCTAATGTATACATGACATTCCAGTGTGGAAGACTAGAATAATTAAAAGACACTCTATTATTGATGAAACACGAGATTTTGTTCCGCGGGATTACATTGTCCAGAGAGGGTGCATCTACATCAGCAGAGATATATTCCCCTAACTCTTCATCTGTGAGTACTGGGGTTGGATCGGAAGAGTCCACCACAGCTTTGATCTTGGGGTCCGAGAGGGCTATGTGGGCCTTCTTCGGCAGCTTGGATGAGACAGATGATCGCGGCGGCTTGCCCTTAAGACGCACCTTCAGAGGTGCCTCGACTGCGCCCTCTGTGATTGGTGCCTTCCCCTGTAGTTTTGCCACAAGGGGAGCCGATGTCTGAGGCAGCTTTCCCTTGAGCCGTATCTTCAAGGGAGCTTCAGTAGGTGTTCTACCTGGAACAGTTGGTACTTTTCCAGGTAGCTTGATGTTCATGGGAGGCAACGTCTGAGGCGGCTTCCCTTTGAGTCAATTTTTTAAAGGAGCGTCGGGAATCACCTCTAGCTCCATGTCCGGCTCTGCTGTCGTTTCTGCTTCGTCGTCAGCATCATTGGCTTCTTCTTCGTCAGGCGACTTGTATAAGGTAGAGTCGGGGAAGTAGGCTTCAACCCCCTTGAAAGGGTCAATGTCCGCGAACTCCGTCCGGATGATGTCATTGGTGGACACATATTTCATACATTGGTGGAGTGTAGATGGCACCACCATGTACTCATGCAGCCATGGACGACCCAGTAGGAGGTTGTAGTTGACGTCAGCGTCCACGACACAGCAAGTCACCTCGGTTCTGAGGTTACCAATATGATACTTCAGCCATATTTTTCTCAGCGGCTCGCTTTTGCTAGCATTGAAGCCACTGATTGTTGTGTTGGAAGGCGCCAGTCGGTACATTGGGATCCCCAGTGTTGAGAGCAGCGTCTTCGGAATGATGCTGAGGGAAGATCCCGGATCGATCTGAATCTGCTTCACCTTGACGGAACCGATATACCCTGTATAATACAGCGGCATGTTGTGTCGGTTGTGCTTGAGCAGCATGTCTTGTTGGATGAAGGTTATGTTGGGGATAACTTCATCCGCACAATGACAGTGCGCACATGTAGTCGGAGTATCCTCAGGCTGCTTGACCTGACTGATGAAGGACTCAGCATCCTTCAGGGCTTCACAGAGAGCTTCACGAGTGTCCTTGGAAAGGCGAAGAAGCTCAAACAGAGATAGGTGGGCAGGAGTACTGGCCAGTTGTGCCAGTATGTCGATGATGTGGGGCTTGGCTAGCCCTGAAGCATTCTCCTTTCGCAGAGGCTTGTCGAAACGGGCCTCTATATACTTCTGCTTATTGGCTGCTGGAGGCTTGGATGGATCCTCTTCCTGGGCAGCAGGGACGGTGCAAGGTGGCACCACCTCGACGGCAGCTTCGTCAGGTTGGGCGTTCTGATGTGAACGCGTCTGTACAGGAAGTGCCTCTTTCGCAGAGGAAGAGACCATGCGGCAAGACTTGATCTTCATGTCCTTAGTTTTGGAGGCAGAGCGTACCTCCGGTTGAGTAACCTCGGAGACGAGATCAGGGTGAACCCACAAGACCTCTTCCCGAGATGTGGTGAGTGGGATGAGTCCACTCACGTTGTCACGAGTAGGTGGTAGATTGACCACCTGTATTGTCGCCTTAGGGATAGAGACGACGCCATCTTGTGTTGTGGTTGGCGGTAAGGTGCCAAATTGGAGTGACACCAGGTTGGCCGAGACCGTTTTCTTCTCGTAGTCGACGGAGATAACATCCGTATTGATCATGCGTTGGATGTAGTTTTTGAGGACGTAGCAGTCCTTAGTTGGATGTCCGACAAACCGATGGTAGTGACAGTACCTCGGATTGTCCACTTTCCCAACCTCGTCGGGATGCTTCGGGTCCGACAATTTGATCTTGTCACCCTGCTTCAGTATCTCAAAGAGTTGCAGGGTGTCTTCATCGTTGAAGGAATAAACCTCCTTTGGCCTTGGTGCAAGTGGAGGATTCTGAGTAAGTGCTGATGCACCTTTGGAGGCATTGACAGTCAACGCCTGTTTCCCCTTCGTCTCTCGTTCGGGGTTGTTGGCTGCAGGCCGCTTCCCCTTGTCCTCAAAGGCAGAGAAACTAACTCCCAGAAGGCGAGCATTGGACGCCTTCTTTTCTGCTGCTTCGGCTTCGATGATCAAGGAACTCCAGTCGGAAGGAGGAGTAGAGTTGAGCCAGAGTTTGACTGCGGACAACATGTTCATGCTGCAGGAGGAGAGGAGTGCATGTTCTGATATGCCCGGGGGCAGTCTGAAGCAGGCCTGTCGAAAGCGTTCGATGAATACTCGAACTGTTTCCTTCTCCTTTTGGCGTATCTCTATGAGGGACGCCATTGTCATGTCCTTTCCGCCGTCGTAGAAACGGTCGATGAAGAGACGCGTCAGATCGTCGAAGGAAGATATGGAGTTATCGGAAAGACTGCAGTACCAGTCGTACGCCACTCCTTTCAGTGCCCCGACAAATATGCTGGTGAGTAGGGCGTCTTCCTTCGGGAGATGTCCCATTTGAGACTGGAAGTACGTCAAATAGTGACGCGGAGATTCCTTCCCGTCGTATGGCGTCAATGTTTGTGGTTTATACTTAGGAGGATAAACCACTTTGTTCCATTCGAGGGGATAAGGTTGGGGGATGCCCATCTTTTGGCGCTCTTCTTGTCTATTCTTGGACTCAAAGTGCTCGCGCAAGTCCCTGATCATCTCGACCACGTCTTCCGTGGAGCTGGGAGTCGGGGAAGGTGGTACCGTCTGGAGTTGAGCATTTGAGGGCTCCGACGTTCGTGGTGCCTCGCGGCGATCTGTATCCAAGAATACCCGTTGAAGGGGTACGCTTGATTCTCCATTAGCCCCGGGGTCATGACCAGTAGACGGTGCCTTGGCCAAAGCTGACCGTATCTCAAACACTGCTTGAGTCAGTGTTTGCATGGAGGCAGAGAGGGTTTTGAGTCCTTCCTCTAAGGTATCTATGCGCTGGACGAGGTCTGCTGGCGGCACATCTGGCTCGGTATCACCCCCATTCATGTATACTGTCATGACACGGCTGGAGTCGGATGGATCAGTTGAGGCTTCGCTTTCGGCCTCGCTCTCTTGTAGAAGAGAAACTTCTCCCGGAGCCTCGTCTTGGCTACCCCCAGCTACATTCTGGAGGACATCCTCGTCTTCAGGAGCATCGACCAGGGCCTGACTACCCCCAGTTCTGTCTTTGAGGACTTCTTCGTCTTCGAGACGCAGGTCCACAGGGGCCAGACTACCCCCAGCTACGTCCGGGAGACTGACTTCGTCTCCAGGATGAAGATCCATCCCAGCTGTGCTCTGGAGGACATCTTCATCTTCAGAAGGAGGATCAACAAGGGATTGACTACCCCCAGCTTCCTCCAAGATCTTCTTTCTCCCCCGAGTGCCTTCAAACACTCCGGAGGACAGGACAGTTGTCTTGGTCTTCCTCGGCTGGCTCTTGGACGAAGACGAGGAATTGCCAGTCGCCCTTCGGACTGAGAAGGAGTTAGAGATTATGTTGCATGAAGCAACCTTTAGTTCTGGCTCCTCTTTTATTGACACCTTCTTCCCGAGGCGACGTCGGAGGGGTGTTGATGATTGCAGCCGCTGGAACACCGACTGTCTTGTTGGAACTGCTGCCTTGCAACAGCATTTGATGGTGACTACAGCACAGGTGTGCCCTGTGAGGGGCACATTGTGCTTGTCAACTGACTCTCCTGATCGACGTTTGTGAGTGATCACGTTATGCAGATCGTTGGAGGAGAGTGCCACCTTCGTACCCCCATCAGGCGCATGGCAAGGTCAAGCGCCGGGGTGGTCAAGTGAATGCTGCGCCCCCTGATCCAACACCAAACAGGCGCTAAGATCAGTAGTGGGGGAGCAAAATTTACAGTGACTTGAACGAACCTCAGATGCACAACCAGTGGAGGCGCGGGAGTTCAAGACCACAGAGTTTGCATTGCTCGACTTGGTTGTGTCACCCCCAGTTTTCAAAAACAGGAGTATTTTTGTTATTTTTCATTAGGAATCCATCTCCCGATAGGTACAACCTATTCTCTTTTTCATTCTTTTCATCATGTAAATTAGTTTGGACCCCGTAGGATTTATCCCCGAGGTTGTGTCCCTATTCGTGTCAAGTTTGAGTCCGTTTGGAGTGTCCTCGGAGAAGTTGTGATTTATGGTTGTGTCCTTGAGTTTTCCCCAAATTTGGATACTTCTAGAATAATTGGATTTGCATCTAAGTGGTTAGGCACTCCTAAATTTATTGTGTTAGTGTGTGTGTGTGTCTCTATATATGTATATAAGTGAGAGTGTGTCGATATATATATATATATATATATATATATATATATATATATATATATATATATATATATATATATATATATATATATACACACATGAGTGTGTGTTTATATATATATATATATATATATATATATATATATATATATATATATATATATATATATATATATATATATATATATATATATATATATGTGAGTGTGTGTTTATATATATAGATATATATATGTGTATATATATTGTTGTGTCATTTGTGTGCATTTATTGTGTTTGAGTAGTGTGGGAATTCGGCCAAGGGGTAGGGGATGAGGGAATGTAGAGTTGGTGTTATGTGTGTGTATGTGTTTGTATAGAGTATGAGAGAGTGATAGAGGGATAGAGAGAGTGGGATTTGAGTGGTTTAAGGAAGGAGGGGATCAGTCCACATTGGACAGCCCCCATGGGCTGTCCCAAACCAGCAAATAGCTGTCACAAACCTGTCCAAATTCTGTCCTAAAACACCCCAAATTCCTGTCCCCAACTGTCCCTAAGCAGCCCTCCCAAAATCAGTCCAAAACCATGCCATTCTAGCCCTTCATGACAGCATGTAACAGCCCAAAACCTGGCACAATTCAGCCCATTGTAACCAGCCTAGACTGTCCTAAAATAGCCCCCTATGGACAGCCCCAAGCTGTCCCAAACAGTCCCTTAAGCACCCCATGGGCAGTTCCCTGTTTCAGTCCAAACAAGTCCTATACTAGTGTCACGACCCGCACCCTAGAGTTAGGGTACGAGAACGTAACAACGCCCAGCCTACGCCGCAGTGTCGGCGGTAGAACGCTGTCCTAGGTCTCAATGCATCTAACAGTATAAGACTAAACAGTTTATACTCCCCGAATGGGGGTGACATAGCAGAATGTAAACTCAATCACATCTAAGGTAGAGTATAAAGGAAGATAAATAAAACATGAAATCGAAAAGAGATACAACAGATAGAAGTCTAAGTGTCTAAGATACAAACTCAGAATACATCTCAAAACCCAAATACAGTAATCCATAAATACAACTCAAGATGACTGAAAATAAACTATAAGCAAAAACCCTAGCTATCTATGTAACCTCTACTATCTCCTCTAGGCTAGCAGGCAACCTCCAGGCTATCTGTAAAATTTATCAACAGGTCCAGTCAGGACATGAGCGAGCACATTACATCTCAACAGTTCATAGCAGGTTAGAAAATATAATCATGCAGTAAAGTAAGATACAGGTACTGAAAGAAATGCTGTATGTAAACAGAGAGAGCTGTAATAGAAATATCTATTATAAATAGAGAACTAACATGTGGCTAGTGAGTCAGAGTACAATATGGACATGTAAATGGCATGGGATGATTCTGATGCTACACTATGGAATGATTTGATGCTACACTACTGGTGTATTATTCACATGTCCACTTCTACTCCCCCGTACCCCCAATCAATACACAAGGATCCAACCAGGTTATGTGATGATACTATGTAATGCCCCCAAAGGGTGATAAGCCCCCGAAGGGTGGTAAGCCTCTGAAAGGTGATAAGCCTCCGAAGGGTGATACATAGTAGACCCATAAATGGGATAAGGATCCCAGGAAGACTCTGTGATCATAAGAGTATATGTCACAAGTGATCGAAGAATCAACGAAGCATAGTGATACGCTATGTAAGTGAAACGCACAGAACATAGAGTACCCGATGCTCCCTAAGGATAACATCTCAAGAAGGAATCCATATAGTACCAATCCGTGTGACCAACGTGACAGTACAAGTAAAGTAATCTACTGCAGGAAATAGTTCTAAGCAGGATATAAAATAATCAGAGAATGTACTCGCCTGATATCTGAATGTCCAAGGTAAAGATACTGTCCGAGGAGAGGTGTCTGGCTCCTAATTAGAACAGCACAAGTCACAACATGTCCAGAAGGGTAATATAAAGCACTACAATGCATTCTACATGAATCTAGGTCAAACTAGGCCAAAGTCAACCCTTGGTCAACTCTGGTCAACTATACTAGTCAAACTAGGTCAAACTAGGTCATGTCCTAACCCAGCAAGTCTTACTAGGCCTAACCAAGACTATCCTAGCAAGCACACATCAATACAAGGCTATACAAGCCAACATACACCCAACTCTATATAGCATGCAATTATTCAATACTCAAATAGGCAAGAATTCACATTGGATATACACTAGGTAATCTATTACTTTAAGCTATATATGTCTACACATATATACACATGCATATATTGGTATTCAACATTAGGTCTATAATAATGGCATTTCCAATGGTTATATAAACTTATATATTACAACACAATATGCTAACATATATATAATATACATACATAGCTAAGTTAACTATATTCATAAATACTTATTTAAGAGGCTATGTGTGTGTATGTGAACATGGCAAAGGGGCAAGTGAGGGTTAAATGGACATACATAGTGTATACATATCAAAGAGTGTCAAAGTGTAAGTGAACAATGTGTCAAGTGTGATAGTGTCAACATAGTGTAAGGGGGTACATGAGGTAATATAGGATTTGTGTTAACATAGAACATTACATCTCATTAACTTGTATATTGCATACATTACATCTATTATTACATTACATTCATGCTTTTATTCATTCATCATTCATTTATTCTCTTGCACCACTATATGCACCATACATTACATACTATGGAACCTACATATTCATTACAAGCCATACTTATACATGCTTACATTAGATAGGATACTTACACCTCATATATCATTTATTTAAATATTTACTCATGCTTGTATTCTCTATTTAATTACATAATGTATATACATTAACATGGGTTAAAATCAAATAGAACATTATATTACACACAAGGGTGCACAAAATGCATATGCCGAATAGTAACTCCTACTAATAATCAATACTGTACCATCTCAGCATGAATTAAAATCTAAGATTAAAGTATGTTATAGATCTATGTGTTAGCTTTCCGAAACTTCAAACGGATCGCGTTTTCGTTTCCGGAAACTCCCGGAATCGCGAAAACACCGAGAACGCGTTTGTCTTTCATACAGCTGACACTCAAATAATTCTCCAGAAAGTTACAGAAAGAATTAGGCCTATTAATATATGTTTTTGGAAAGCTAACTTGAATACGCTTCTTTTAAAAAAAACGGGAGATTAAACCGAGCTTTGAGCTAGAAGTTATGACATTTCTAAGTTAGGGCTGAAATTAAAAACGTAGATAAAAATTATGACGGATTTGGGTAGTTTGAGACAAAAGAACACAAGTATATAACATAATATATCAAGAACTCACTCTCTACACTAATATATATATATGAGACACTATAGAACACATCTCCAATACAAAAATATGAGATTAAACATGTAATAATTTATTCATACATAACAACAACACATAGTGTGTCCAAATTTGGGATTTTTCCACATGGACACAACCACAACACAAAGGACACTCCTATGACCTCCAAATGGACACTAAATGGACACAAATGGAGATACAACTATGGGGGTCATTCCTATGGGTTCAAAATAGACCTATATGCATGAGGAAATGAAAAGGAGAAGGGATTTATACCTCCCGGTAGATCGAATCGAAGAAAAGCCTTCCTGGAGCGACACCGACACGTAGAGATTCCAAAAGGACACGAACGAGCTCCGAATCCTTCCAAACTTGGGTAGCTTCCTCCTTGGCTAGAATGGAGAAGGAAAGAAGAAGATTTGGTGGCAAAATGGAAGGATTTGGTGGAGAAATTGCTAGGGATTGCTCTCTAGGAATTTGGGGAAAAACACGAGAGAGAGTGTGGATGAGAATAATGAAATGAACTTGAGCCTATCCTCTCCCAAAGTGGCTGGCCATATGGGGCTATTTGTCCTATTATGGTAAGGTCCAAAATGCTCCCACTAACCTATTCTATGAGTATTAGGAAATGGCTAATTGGTTGGGGCTAAATTAGTCATTCTAAAGTCTCTAATCACACTAACCTTATCCATAATAATTAGTCAAACCTCTAACTAAAATATTTCTATCATGTGGACTAAATTTAATATCATGTGGGCCATGCCTAACTAGTGTGTGGGTCCCACTAGAGTCAAACTACCCCTGGGTCCCCGTTTCAAGTCGGATTGAGTTGAAATTCGAACCCGACTCAAATAACTCCAAAACAATATCATAAATAATAAAATAATATCAAAATAATTCAAAGAGGTCAAATGCAAAAATATTCTTAGGCCAAAAATGACATTAAAATATCATAATCACATGGTTAGGCTCTAGGTCAAACAGTCTCTAGGGTTTCACTAGCAAAACGTTAAAACCACAAGTCATTGATTTAAATAATTTTAAAATGATTTAAAATCACCAAAAATCATATCATGAATTAAATATTATTATTAAAATAATTATAAACACGAAATTTTAAAATTACCCTCATTTGGGAAACTAGGTGCTACAACTAGCCCCCAACTTGTCCTTAACATGCCCCCCCAATGGCAGCTATATAACCCCCAAAAACCTGTCACTTAGCTACTAGCATAGCACCCCAATCCAGTCCTTAGCATGCCCCATAGCAGCAATCCAAAACCTGTCATCATACCCCATGGGCAGCCCCCCTCCCACATTTCAGTCCCTACAACCCACACTTAGTCCCAAAACAGCCTATATCCAGCGCCCATTAGTCCCTAAAACCTGTCCTATATTTCAGCCTAAAGCAGCCCCTATCCAGTCCATGTATGGACAGCCTAGTAGCAGTCCAAAATCAGCCCTATGAGCCCTTGTGTGTGTGTTTGTGAGCTATGTGTGTGTGTGTGTATGTGAGCCTATAATAGTTAGCTAGTAGCCTATAGGTGTTAGCCTATATGTAAGCCTATAGGTGAGAGCCTATGAGTGTGGTATCATGGGTGTTATGTGTAAGTGAGTGAGTGAATGAGTGTTTGTGAGTGAATTAGATTTTAGTGAGAGGGTGATATTGAGTTAGGAGCGTCGGAACGCATCCAAACTTGAAGGGGACCTAGCTAATATAGATTAGATTTTGCGGGTAGACTCCTAGGTGGAAATCGGGACTTCGTTTGGGATTAGGAGAGTGGTATCACGCGATATCGTCGAGTACCCTACGGTACTCGAGATAACGGGTAAACGACCAACATGGACCGTAAGATGGACTGGATGTCCACTTACCCTAGGGAACTTGGTAGGTAATGGTTGTATAGGCTAGTATCCTACTACCCTAGGAAGCCCGGAGTGAAATTCCTAAGGGAATGCCACTTGGCGTCAAGTTAGAATGGTTTAAGGGTAAGTGTATTAAAGGGGTAATCGGATAATTTCAAGACACGGGGTTCGGGTATTCAGATTGACTTAAAAATTAGGTGACTTGTTAGGTACACCCTACAAATGTCATTTTTGAACCAATTTTGGCTCGGTTGACCCAGAGTTGACTTTTTACCCAAAAGTCAACGATGAGTCAACACTTTGTCTAAATTGGACCAAATCCAAACCAGAGTTGACCGGTTGACTAAAAGTCAACTGTTGGTCAACAATTAACCAGTTAGACCTAGGGTTGACCTAGAGTTGACCAGAGTTGACCAGGGTTGACCAGTTGACTAAAAGTCGACTGTAGGCCAACTCTTGACCCCGTTTGACTTGCTTCGACTTGTTTTGACTTGCGATGACTGGTATAACCTAGAGTCGACTTAGATTGACTTGATATAACTTGATTTGACCTAGATTGACTTGACAGGACTTAGTGTGACTCAGTGAGACCTAGTTTGACCTAGATTTCATATCATTCATTATAAATTATTCTTAACTTGTTAAACCTAAATTAACATGCAATATCTCATCTATTAGGTCTCTGATTACCACTCTGAGCATTGATATACCCTACAGCTCATTCACTGATAGTTTTTATTGTCTTGATATCTGCTATATTCGATTCAGTCGTATTGTCTTACTTGATTCTCAGTCACGATAGTTCACGGACTAGTATTATCGGATTCCTGTCATGAGATGTCATTCCTGGATTTCTTGGAATACTAGTACTTACTTGGTCTTGATTCTTGTACTTATATTGACGCTGATTTCTGAAGAGGACTTGCTCCCCTCTTAGGGAATCCTGCGTCGTGACGTGCTATGTCCGGATCCGTATACTATTCGGATAATGGAGAATTTTATAGATAGTGTGATCAATGCCCACCTTGAGTTACTACTTGTATCATAGCTATACCCTTACCTCACGATGGGTATAGCCTGACCTGTGCTACTACTTGCTCTATAGCTTGCCATCCCGGCCGGGCCGAGTTCACGTACTTGTAGCCGGTCGGCTAGAAGCCTGATCTTGACCTATACCGATCACATTATGCTATAATATTCGAGGCACATTTTATATTTACTTATCTTATCATATATCCTGTTCTGTTCTACATTCAGTACTTTCTCACCATGCTATGATATTCAGTTACTCACATGTTCTATATGCCTTTATATTGTACCGTGATTGGAGACTAAGTTCTGCTCGGGAGAAGAGTTACAACCCCGGTCCTTATTTGGTTTAAGGGTTGTAACTCAGCTTCCGAGCGGTTTCCAAGTCTTCATATATCTTTGTCTTGTAGTTCATTATACTGTCTCTTATAGAATTTGTCAATTCACATGGAACTGCTGTTAGTGTTTGTACTTGCTCATTTTCCTGACAGGATACCGTTATGATATATTACAGATGACTCTGAGGCAGACTGCTCGACCTATTATGGGCTCGAGCTAGATGGAGTAGTCCAGGACCGTGGCCTTATAGTAGAGCCACTAGACTTTGTTCTCCCGGAGTAGTGTAGCTTAGTTGGGTTGCCGGGACTGCGATCCAGCTAGTATTATGGGACTGTAGCTTTCATATTATATTCTGTGACTCTGTGGTGTTGTGTATATATCTGGGCTTGTGTGGATCTCGAACTTATTTCCTGCTTCCATCTATCATATTTCTTTTCATGCTATCTATCCTAGTTTGCTTGTGATTGAGACTGTATTGCTATGTCACCTCTATTCGGAGTGTATATACTGTACAGGTACCTTTATCTGTTTAGTTGTTGTATTTATAGATGACCTAGACAACGTTTTACCGTCGATGCTGCGGCGTAGGCTGGACGTAACCACGTACTCGTGCCCCTAATCAGGGTGCGGGTCGTGACATATTTTTGTGGTGGACCATGCAGGTCTGGTGTCACAATTAGTGCGATCTTGAAATGGTGCTCGACTTAGAGTACTAATTACGAGCCCGCAATTAGGACGTAGGACCTAGGATACGATAGGAGATTCTCAATCACACCTAGAAAAAATTTCTGATCTTTTGATTGTCATGATTACTCTCCTTGTATTAAATTAACTGTCCTTCTTTGATAATATCTTCTCATGTGCCATATTGATCTCTTTGCTTTAATTCGTTTCCAGGATGACGAAGACGCACCCGCAGGCCACTGGATCGAGTAGCTTGCACGAGAGATCTGACCAGGATGAGGAGGAGGTTCACGAGACTGCCCCCAGTGATTCCACTATCCTGGAGGCCGTGGCAGTTGCACAGGGAGGTCTACTACCTCTACCCCAGAGGGTTTCGGTCATCGTTCCAGAGATGCTACCGCCACCACCTCAGATACCGACGGATACATACAACATGTTCCTTCTCTTTCAGCAAATGATGGAGACACAGCGAGCCCAGGCAGAGACATCGCAGCGCCATACGGAGGCGTCACACCATCAGATTGAGATGCTGAGGCAGATCATAGAGAACTAGCATCAGCTTGTACTGGCAGCTGTAGAGAGAGTAGCACCGGGTACGGTACAGGGCCGTACTAGCCAACAGCCGTACCAACCGCAGCCCAGGCCAGGGACAGTATTAGAATTTAGGAAGATGTGCTCCAGGGAACTCACGGGCACGGAGGGCATCCTTTATGCAGACGACTGGCTAGAGGACGTACAGCGGAGTATGGAGCTGGCAGAGCTTCCTAGAGAACTTTGGGTTTCGGCCGCAGCCAGCCGATTCTTCGATATCGCGCTGACATGGTATCGCACGGATCCTCGTGCGTCGGTGAGAGGGCTGACATGGAAGAACTTCCGGAGGCTCTTCAAGGAGTAGTTCTTCCCGGACGTGGCTCTTACAGCATTGGAGGGCCAGTTCGTGGGTCTAGTGCAGGGGAACTCGTCGGTGGACGAGTATGCAGCAGAGTTCTTTTGCCTTAGCAGGTTCGCTCTCGATATGATC
Source organism: Iris pallida (assembly GCA_029216955.1). Classification (NCBI taxonomy): domain Eukaryota; kingdom Viridiplantae; phylum Streptophyta; class Magnoliopsida; order Asparagales; family Iridaceae; genus Iris; species Iris pallida. The sequence continues at coordinate 3,113,712 of JANAVB010043017.1, forward strand.
CAGGATGAGGGACAGAAGGCTCGTAAGTTTCGTAGAGGACTTATTCATGCAGTGCGTACCCGCACCTCGGGTCACCGTGATGCGACGTTCGATCAGATATTGATGGACGCGCAGATTGCGGAGGAGGACTTCGGCCTCAAGCCGAAGAGGAGCGGTGATACCATGGGAGCGAGTTCCAGTGCGAGACCGGCCAAGCACCCCCACTTTCAGCATCAGCAGAGGCCATTTCAGCAGCAGCAGCCTCTGTTGCATATTCAGCAGGCACCAGCGCGTGCCCAGCAGCACCAGGGACAGGGCCAGAGACAGGCCATCCAGTGTGTCTTCTGCAAGATGATAGGGCACACCCGGGAGGTTTATAGGATGAATTAGGGAGTTTATTTATTTTGTGGAGCTCCAGACCACCAGGTGAAGAACTGTGCTACCCGTGCAGCCAAACAGGCAGGCCAGGACGGAGTACAGCAGGCTAGAGGTGTCACGACCCGCACCCTGTATAGGGGCACGAGAAGTGGGTACGTCCAGCCTACGTCGCAGCGTCGGCGGTAGAACGCTGTCCTAGGTTGCTAACTAATCTCATGCAGTGTATATAATATACTTGCCAAGATCTCAACTCCGAGAGGAAGACAAGTAAAAGATATGATATACTCAATCACAATCTAAGCACGATAAGATAACACAGAAATCTAGATACCAACTAACAACAACAGAAATTTAAACTACTAAAATAATAACAACATGATCTCAAACAAAACTCTAATACAACTCAATATCTCAAGTTTAATACAACAAGCTCAAAACATGAAAGCTAAGTAAGTCTACTAGCTAATCTCCTGAATCACTCCTGAGAGTCGGAGCCAAAGGTAACTAATCCCTCGCCAGGTCCATGGTAAGAAGGGCATGTGTCGTCAGGGGTATCATCTGTAATATTTTCAACAGGTCCAATCAGGACAGGAACGAGCACATCTCATCTAGAAATCCCAAGTAAATGACAAAGACTATAAAGCAGTTTTTAGACAGTTATACAGATGAGCATGGCAGTTTTATACAGGTAAAGATGTAGAGAAACAGTGAGGGTACAAGGAAAGTAAAGTAACTAACAAGAGAAGAAATCATGGCAAAGAAGACTGTAGTAAACTAGCTGAACTAGAATAACATGGTATAAGTCCAGACAGTATAAAAGGTAATCCCAGTGTGAGTCCAGTCCATATAATCCAATACTAGATGATTCCAGTACAAGATGAGTCCAGTAAAAATGAGTCCAGAAGTGATCCATGATTCCAGGGTAAGTCCAGACTATACTCTAACAGTGTGTTTTAAAATACTGAGATCAACATGTAAACGGCTAGGGGTAATCAGGCACATCGCACACTCGGCCAAGTGTGGGATGGCTAGCATTCCAGAATAGTTCCAAGGGAGGTGGTTCCAGATTTTAGGTATGTTCACATGTCTACTCAAGTATTTCCCCGCCCACAAATGAATCCATAATCCAACACTACGACCAGTATGAGTCCAGCCAATGATTCCAGAAATGATTCCAGTAGGGTGATGCCAGTAGTGATTCCAGTAGGTGGTTCCAGTAGTGGTTCCAGAAATAGAGGCCAGACATGAATAAATGAGTGTCGCATGAAATGGATCCAGCAATACTAATCGTGTTTGTACAGAGAATCATATATAGCTATCTAGAACTGAAATACAGTAAATGACAAGTAATGAAAGAACTATCAGAGAATGTACTCGCCTGACACTCTGGAAAGAGTAGTATAATATCAGATGTCTGTACCAGGGTCACAATGTCCTAAAATAGAGTAATACAGTTATGACATGTCCAAAATGAAGGTAAATGAAATCTTCAATGCAATCTATATGAATTCTAAGCCAATCTAGGTCAAAGTCAAACTTGGTCAACTCTACAGTCAAACTAAGTCAAATCAAGTCATATTAGGTCACAGGGAATCAAACTAAGTCAAATAGAGTCAAACAAGGTCAAACAAGTCAAGGTTAGTCAAATCTAGGTTAAAGTCAACTCCTGGTCAACACTCTAATCAAACTAGTCAAATACTAGTCAACATGATCAATCTGGGTCAAGTCTAGGTCAAACTTAGACCAACTAAGGTATTGGTCAAACAAAGACTAGTCAGTCAGGTAATTAAGCCAGGGGTCAACTATTTAAGTCAAACTCTATAAGGTTACTTAACTAACCATAGGCTAACCTGTCTTAGGATACCTAAGATACCATTCTACAAAGCTAAGGTATAACCAACTCCCTATACAAGTACATCACATATAAATATATATAGTACAACACCAAACTTAATCTTATAATCAAGCTAAACCATAGTCTAACTCAATCAAGACTCAACTCTAAGTATCCTACTTAACCCCATACATATCTTCACTCTACATAGGGCTATCTATATAACCAAGTCATAAATAATACCCTTATATAGGTCAAAGTCTAAACCAACTAGTCAATAGTCTAGGGTTTAGTCAAACTTAGGTCACCAAGTCATTTAGAGTCCATCCAAACTATTTCTAGGTCAATTTGGTTAAGGTTTGACCTATAGTTGACTTTGGTCAACCATGGTCAAACTTGTAGTCAACTAGGCCCAATAGGCCTAAGGTCAAGTCTAGACTCATGGGTCATGGGCCATAGGCTATCTCTATAGCCCATAGGCTAGTAACCTAGGTCAATGGTCATAGGGTTCATAGGTTTATACCTACAATAGAATCTATACAATATATATATAACCTATATATAAAGGGTCACTATGTAATATACCCATAACCCCACATATATATATAAACATATATATACACTAATATATATCTATAACATATATACATACATAATGTATATGTATAATATACCTAATATATATTATATACAATATATATATAGAGAGAGAAGGAGAGAGAGACATAGAATGAGAGAGAAGAGAGAAAGTGAAAGAGAGAGAGACATAGACAGTGAGAGAGAGGGTGAAATAGAAAGCAGGAAGGGGAGGGGAGTGTCTCAGATTTCCTGTGACAGGAAATGCTCCCCACACACACACACAGATAACATATATACATACATATGTATACACACACACAACTACACCTATACACTACCAATTACCCTCAAATCTCACCCACACACACACATACACATATACAACATGTTAACCTAATAATAACATAGCATTATATGCAAAAATCATCATAAAAATACAATCAAAATTCATTTTTGCAAAATCTGGGAAAATTACAGGAACTGGAAATAGGACAGCAAACCTAGATCTTAGGTTAACCCAAACACCAACTAAACCGAGCTAAGACAACCTAATCTTGGTTGGTAATTGAAGCCCCTAGGTTAGTCTAGGATCCTAGTGGCCTGACACGGTGTCACGACACGACACGGCGTGTCCACGAGGGTCTAAAGTCACTCGGGTAAACTGGAAATACACTGATACGCTGTGTATCAGTGAAAAACCTAAATCGATCTAGGACACGACACGACGCGACACAGGCCTCGTGCTCGTGCCCCAAGGTACGCCTAGGGTTGGGCTTCGTGTCCATGGCCCTGATACGCGTCCACGTGTCGTGTAGAGTGGACACGACACGCGTATCAGGAGCCCTAAAATACGTGTTTTAGACCGCGTGTCAGTGATTTCGCGTGTCTCGTATTCGCGACACGGGACACGTGACACCACGTGGTTGTGTCCAATGTGTTCGCCTATGGATAGGCTTCGTGCTCGTGTCAGTACGAAGTGTCCTCGTGTCGTGTAGAGTGGACACGACACGCTCAAAGTCAAGTGTCTGTGTGTGCGTGCACTGTCAGTGCACGACCAGTGCACGTGTCCGTGCTCTCTCGACACGACACCAACGTGTCTCAAACTCGAGGGGGGGCATGACAGAGGTTGCCCCCTCCTCTGTGTAAATTTTCACGTGTCCACGTGTCCCACAGTGTCCGTGCTAGGTGTCGGGTAGCAGGGGAGCGTGCACAGCGTCGTGCAGCGAGGACAGGGCCTCGTGGACACGACACACGCATCAATACGTGTCGTGCTCGTGTCAGGGGGTAGCCTAGGTCTAGGACTAGGGATTAGGCATGACACTTTGTGTCCACGTCGTGTCTAGACACGACACGAAGTGTCGAACAGTGAGGTTTCAGGGACAGTGCACAGTGTGTGCACAGTGTGTCTGTGCACTGTGAAAACCGTGGGTTCGTGTCCAATTTGGACACGGACACAACCCTAAAATGAGGTCAGTGAATTAGGGTTAGGGTTAGCAAGGTCTAGGCTAGGTTTTTGGTTAAAAAGATTTAGAAAACAGTGAGTAAATATTAATGTGACAGTGTGCAAAATCAGTGAACATAATTAGGGTTTATATGTAGGATACGTACGACACCAAACAATTCCTAAATTTCACCAAACCCTACCCACAACTATATTATGACTATATGCATGCAATAATGAAGAAAAACCAGTAAAATAACTAGGTTTAGATATATTTACCTCTATGTGTGCAAGATCTTGAATTTTCACTAAATGAGGGTGATTAGCCTCAAAGCCCAACTTGTCCTTCCTTGGTGAAACTTGAGTAGCTCACTTCCCTAGGCTCCCTTAGATTGTAGGTGACCTAATGGAGAAAACTAGAGGTTCAAAGCTTGAGAAATGAGGAAGTTATGGCTAAATGAGTGGAAGGGTTTCTAGGTTTTTCTTGTGAATTGGTTTTTCATGAAACCATGGGAATGATTCTAAGTGCTAACTATATAGGAGAGAGGGGGGCAAGGGGGCTGTCATGGGATGTCTTGGCCGGCCACAAGCATGTGGGGGGGGTTTCAAAGCTTGCTTCTAGGTTAAGGCAAAGACTTTGGTAAAGGTTTAAGATATTTTGCATAAATCAAGCAAAATATCAATAAGTAAATATCTAGATATTTGTGTAGCTTTGACCCAATGATAATATCCAATCCCTAGTCATTCTAGGTTAGGGACTAACCTCTAGATTAGGGTAACTAGGTTAGGGATTATCAAGTCACTAATCAAAAGTCCATGAATAGTAAAATCTCACTAATCCTACTTAATTCCTAGAAAATTACCAAAATACCCTTTAGACCAAAAAGCCCTAATTTGATGTTCTAAGCCTATGGCTAAGCTCACATGATCATGGTTAGTCTCTAGGTTAAGGAATAGCTAGGGTTTACACTAGAGTTTATTAGTAAAATCACAAAGTCACAAGTCATGACTTAGGAATTGGTTTAACCTAACTAAAATCACCAGAAAATCATACCATGACTAAAATACCACTAATAAATAATAAAAATAATAAATTTTCAAAAATACCCCAATTTCAAAAAAACTGGGTGTTACAAGTCTACCCACCTTAGAAGAATTTCGTCCTCGAAATTAAGATGGTCGTACTCCTCCTAGGTCACACCCCCAGTCAATCAAGGTCAAAAGATAACATGCAATCATAGACCTACTGGTCATGATTCTACAGTCTCAAAAGGGGTAACTATGCTATCTAGCATATCACAAGCATATCCTGACAGGTACTAATGGAATCACACAACAAGATGGAAAAGAAGGACAGGAAAGACAAACCTGCTAACCCGTCACCTGCAGCGTCGGTCTCCTCGACCGTCATCGCAAAAGCTCCACCCCTCTGGTGCTGAGCTACAGGTGGCCTAGCACCCTCATAAGGAGGTGCAACTGGACAATCTATCATCTTGTGGGCATCAGACCCACAAAATAGACAAACCTTCAGCCTCCTCCTACAAGACTCCCAAATATGCCCTACCTTCTTGCAATACCCACAACTCTGTATCCTCTGATCCTGTCCTCGAGGCTGATGCTGAACTCTAACAGGTGTCTGCTGAATGTGAGGCCTCTTGGCCTGACCTCCACTGCTGCCTGCTCCCTGTGTATCACGGCCCCTCTTGAGCTTAAGCTCAAGATCATCCTCAGCTGCCATCGCTCCTGCCAGAATGTCCTCGAAGGTGGCACTCCTCTCACTCTTGGTCAAGGACTTGACTTCCTTGACCAAGCCCTTTCTGAACCTCCTCGCCTTCGCTGTCTCGCTAAGGCCCTCTACGAATCTGCTCAACCGGCAAAACTCACCGGCGTACTCCTCTACAGTCTGGTTCCCCTGAACCAGGTTCTCGAACTGTGTCTCCAAGGCGCCGACTGCCTGATCTGGGAAAAACTTCCCCTTGAAGAGCTCCTTGAAAGCTCTCCATGCCTGCCCTAGAGTACCTACTCTCGGATCCGTCTGATACCAGGTACGGGCAAGATCCCGCATCTGGCTGGCTGCTGCCTCTACCTGGAGTCCGGCTGGTATCTCCGCCAGTCGAAAGATCTCCTCGATGTGCTCTATCCAGTCATCCGCATAAAGTATCCCCTCAGTACCCAAGAAGTCCCTGGGGTGCATCTTCTTGAACTCCTGGATGCCCGGAATCCTCTACTGCTGTCCTGCTCCTGCCTGCGGCTGGGCTGCCAGCCTCTCTATCGTCGCTGTAGCCAGCTGATGGACATCCTCAATGCCTCTGGTAAATGCTGTCGTCTGACGCTGCTGCTGGGTCTGCTGCGACTCTAGGAACTGCTGGAAATATGTAAACATCTGTGCAGCATCCACAAGTCCAGATGGCATCTGCTGCTGGTACTCCTGCTGGTACTGCTGCTGCTGCTGATACTCCGGCTGAAACTGAGGCTGACGAAACTGCGGGGGAGGCATGTCTGGGGTAGCTGGGGTGGTCCTCGGAATAGGTGGAGGAGGACTACCAAAAGTAGATACTCCTACGTGAGCATACGTAAGGAGTGGTACAGTCCCAGCTGTAGGCTGTACTGGACGAGAATCGGTAGACCTCTCAGAATCTGCCGGCACAGAGCGATGTGACCTAGTCTCCACCATCCTGAAGACAGATCAATAAGGAAGTCAATAACGGTACAAGGATGACAGTATCAAGGATAATGCGAAAATAGATTATACAGATTTGAACAAAAGTCAGTAGATTCAAATCCCTGAAAATTTTCTAGTTGTGATTGAGTATCCTCTCTCTAAGCCTATTATCAAATCCTATCACAGGCTGTAGTGATACTCTAGTTCGAATACCACTACATAAACTCGAGACCTGCATGGGCCACCACTAAAAACGTGTCATGACCCGCACCCTGTATAGGGGCACGAGAAGTGGGTACGTCCAGCCTACGCCGCAGCGTCGGCGGTAGAACGCTGTCCTAGGTTGCTAACTAATCTCATGCAGTGTATATAATGTACTTGCCAAGATCTCAACTCCGAGAGGAAGACAAGTAAAAGATATGATATACTCAATCACAATCTAAGCACGATAAGATAACACAGAAATCTAGATACCAACTAACAACAACAGAAATTTAAACTACTAAAATAATAACAACATGATCTCAAACAAAACTCTAATACAACTCAATATCTCAAGTTTAATACAACAAGCTCAAAACATGAAAGCTAAGTAAGTCTACTAGCTAATCTCCTGAATCACTCCTGAGAGTCGGAGCCAAAGGTAGCTAATCCCTCGCCAGGTCCATGGTAAGAAGGGCATGTGTCGTCAGGGGTATCATCTGTAATATTTTCAACAGGTCCAATCAGGACAGGAACGAGCACATCTCATCTAGAAATCCCAAGTAAATGACAAAGACTATAAAGCAGTTTTTAGACAGTTATACAGATGAGCATGGCAGTTTTATACAGGTAAAGATGTAGAGAAACAGTGAGGGTACAAGGAAAGTAAAGTAACTAACAAGAGAAGAAATCATGGCAAAGAAGACTGTAGTAAACTAGCTGAACTAGAATAACATGGTATAAGTCCAGACAGTATAAAAGGTAATCCCAGTGTGAGTCCAGTCCATATAATCCAATACTAGATGATTCCAGTACAAGATGAGTCCAGTAAAAATGAGTCCAGAAGTGATCCATGATTCCAGGGTAAGTCCAGACTATACTCTAACAGTGTGTTTTAAAATACTGAGATCAACATGTAAACGGCTAGGGGTAATCAGGCACATCGCACACTCGGCCAAGTGTGGGATGGCTAGCATTCCAGAATAGTTCCAAGGGAGGTGGTTCCAGATTTTAGGTATGTTCACATGTCTACTCAAGTATTTCCCCGCCCACAAATGAATCCATAATCCAACACTACGACCAGTATGAGTCCAGCCAATGATTCCAGAAATGATTCCAGTAGGGTGATGCCAGTAGTGATTCCAGTAGGTGGTTCCAGTAGTGGTTCCAGAAATAGAGGCCAGACATGAATAAATGAGTGTCGCATGAAATGGATCCAGCAATACTAATCGTGTTTGTACAGAGAATCATATATAGCTATCTAGAACTGAAATACAGTAAATGACAAGTAATGAAAGAACTATCAGAGAATGTACTCGCCTGACACTCTGGAAAGAGTAGTATAATATCAGATGTCTGTACCAGGGTCACAATGTCCTAAAATAGAGTAATACAGTTATGACATGTCCAAAATGAAGGTAAATGAAATCTTCAATGCAATCTATATGAATTCTAAGCCAATCTAGGTCAAAGTCAAACTTGGTCAACTCTACAGTCAAACTAAGTCAAATCAAGTCATATTAGGTCACAGGGAATCAAACTAAGTCAAATAGAGTCAAACAAGGTCAAACAAGTCAAGGTTAGTCAAATCTAGGTTAAAGTCAACTCCTGGTCAACACTCTAATCAAACTAGTCAAATACTAGTCAACATGATCAATCTGGGTCAAGTCTAGGTCAAACTTAGACCAACTAAGGTATTGGTCAAACAAAGACTAGTCAGTCAGGTAATTAAGCCAGGGGTCAACTATTTAAGTCAAACTCTATAAGGTTACTTAACTAACCATAGGCTAACCTGTCTTAGGATACCTAAGATACCATTCTACAAAGCTAAGGTATAACCAACTCCCTATACAAGTACATCACATATAAATATATATAGTACAACACCAAACTTAATCTTATAATCAAGCTAAACCATAGTCTAACTCAATCAAGACTCAACTCTAAGTATCCTACTTAACCCCATACATATCTTCACTCTACATAGGGCTATCTATATAACCAAGTCATAAATAATACCCTTATATAGGTCAAAGTCTAAACCAACTAGTCAATAGTCTAGGGTTTAGTCAAACTTAGGTCACCAAGTCATTTAGAGTCCATCCAAACTATTTCTAGGTCAATTTGGTTAAGGTTTGACCTATAGTTGACTTTGGTCAACCATGGTCAAACTTGTAGTCAACTAGGCCCAATAGGCCTAAGGTCAAGTCTAGACTCATGGGTCATGGGCCATAGGCTATCTCTATAGCCCATAGGCTAGTAACCTAGGTCAATGGTCATAGGGTTCATAGGTTTATACCTACAATAGAATCTATACAATATATATATAACCTATATATAAAGGGTCACTATGTAATATACCCATAACCCCACATATATATATAAACATATATATACACTAATATATATCTATAACATATATACATACATAATGTATATGTATAATATACCTAATATATATTATATACAATATATATATAGAGAGAGAAGGAGAGAGAGACATAGAATGAGAGAGAAGAGAGAAAGTGAAAGAGAGAGAGACATAGACAGTGAGAGAGAGGGTGAAATAGAAAGCAGGAAGGGGAGGGGAGTGTCTCAGATTTCCTGTGACAGGAAATGCTCCCCACACACACACACAGATAACATATATACATACATATGTATACACACACACAACTACACCTATACACTACCAATTACCCTCAAATCTCACCCACACACACACATACACATATACAACATGTTAACCTAATAATAACATAGCATTATATGCAAAAATCATCATAAAAATACAATCAAAATTCATTTTTGCAAAATCTGGGAAAATTACAGGAACTGGAAATAGGACAGCAAACCTAGATCTTAGGTTAACCCAAACACCAACTAAACCGAGCTAAGACAACCTAATCTTGGTTGGTAATTGAAGCCCCTAGGTTAGTCTAGGATCCTAGTGGCCTGACACGGTGTCACGACACGACACGGCGTGTCCACGAGGGTCTAAAGTCACTCGGGTAAACTGGAAATACACTGATACGCTGTGTATCAGTGAAAAACCTAAATCGATCTAGGACACGACACGACGCGACACAGGCCTCGTGCTCGTGCCCCAAGGTACGCTTAGGGTTGGGCTTCGTGTCCATGGCCCTGATACGCGTCCACGTGTCGTGTAGAGTGGACACGACACGCGTATCAGGAGCCCTAAAATACGTGTTTTAGACCGCGTGTCAGTAATTTCGCGTGTCTCGTATTCGCGACACGGGACACGTGACACCACGTGGTTGTGTCCAATGTGTTCGCCTATGGATAGGCTTCGTGCTCGTGTCAGTACGAAGTGTCCTCGTGTCGTGTAGAGTGGACACGACACGCTCAAAGTCAAGTGTCTGTGTGTGCGTGCACTGTCAGTGCACGACCAGTGCACGTGTCCGTGCTCTCTCGACACGACACCAACGTGTCTCAAACTCGAGGGGGGGCATGACAGAGGTTGCCCCCTCCTCTGTGTAAATTTTCACGTGTCCACGTGTCCCACAGTGTCCGTGCTAGGTGTCGGGTAGCAGGGGAGCGTGCACAGCGTCGTGCAGCGAGGACAGGGCCTCGTGGACACGACACACGCATCAATACGTGTCGTGCTCGTGTCAGGGGGTAGCCTAGGTCTAGGACTAGGGATTAGGCATGACACTTTGTGTCCACGTCGTGTCTAGACACGACACGAAGTGTCGAACAGTGAGGTTTCAGGGACAGTGCACAGTGTGTGCACAGTGTGTCTGTGCACTGTGAAAACCGTGGGTTCGTGTCCAATTTGGACACGGACACAACCCTAAAATGAGGTCAGTGAATTAGGGTTAGGGTTAGCAAGGTCTAGGCTAGGTTTTTGGTTAAAAAGATTTAGAAAACAGTGAGTAAATATTAATGTGACAGTGTGCAAAATCAGTGAACATAATTAGGGTTTATATGTAGGATACGTACGACACCAAACAATTCCTAAATTTCACCAAACCCTACCCACAACTATATTATGACTATATGCATGCAATAATGAAGAAAAACCAGTAAAATAACTAGGTTTAGATATATTTACCTCTATGTGTGCAAGATCTTGAATTTTCACTAAATGAGGGTGATTAGCCTCAAAGCCCAACTTGTCCTTCCTTGGTGAAACTTGAGTAGCTCACTTCCCTAGGCTCCCTTAGATTGTAGGTGACCTAATGGAGAAAACTAGAGGTTCAAAGCTTGAGAAATGAGGAAGTTATGGCTAAATGAGTGGAAGGGTTTCTAGGTTTTTCTTGTGAATTGGTTTTTCATGAAACCATGGGAATGATTCTAAGTGCTAACTATATAGGAGAGAGGGGGGCAAGGGGGCTGTCATGGGATGTCTTGGCCGGCCACAAGCATGTGGGGGGGGTTTCAAAGCTTGCTTCTAGGTTAAGGCAAAGACTTTGGTAAAGGTTTAAGATATTTTGCATAAATCAAGCAAAATATCAATAAGTAAATATCTAGATATTTGTGTAGCTTTGACCCAATGATAATATCCAATCCCTAGTCATTCTAGGTTAGGGTCTAACCTCTAGATTAGGGTAACTAGGTTAGGGATTATCAAGTCACTAATCAAAAGTCCATGAATAGTAAAATCTCACTAATCCTACTTAATTCCTAGAAAATTACCAAAATACCCTTTAGACCAAAAAGCCCTAATTTGATGTTCTAAGCCTATGGCTAAGCTCACATGATCATGGTTAGTCTCTAGGTTAAGGAATAGCTAGGGTTTACACTAGAGTTTATTAGTAAAATCACAAAGTCACAAGTCATGACTTAGGAATTGGTTTAACCTAACTAAAATCACCAGAAAATCATACCATGACTAAAATACCACTAATAAATAATAAAAATAATAAATTTTCAAAAATACCCCAATTTCAAAAAAACTGGGTGTTACAAGAGGAGGCCAGCAGGTGCGAGCTTTTGCCATGACAGTGGAGCCCACTCAGGCAGTAGCAGAGCAGATAGCAGGTTCCAATCCTTCGATCTCATTTTCGCGTTTGCCTTCTTATAAACTGTCTTGAAATTCGATTCCATCTGTTCCTTGATCGTTTGATAAAATTTTGTCCTTGTGATGTGATATTCTTCTGAGATAAGTCGGATGGGCTAGGTCGCCTCGATTATGAGATTTTAGAATCCTCTAGGGTCATGCTAGCAGGCAGAGTGAGGACATATAGTCGAATTATGGGCATATTTTTCGGGTGTGAGAATTTAAGGTTTTTGCTGCCAAGCTAGCGGTAATGCAAAATTTTTTAAATACCATAATTCTAGAGGTATGTACCTTAGTCGAGGACTCTGTGATTATCGTAGCCTTGCTCACTGGCATGACGAAGATTCTGAGTATCATGATGATTGGACAGACGCATACAATTATCGAGCTGCATAATTTTTCTGTGATTACTTTGTTTTAATTTTTGGAGGATGAATTCTTTTAAGGTGGATAGACTTATAGCACCCAGTTCTATTTGAGAGTAAATTTAAATTTTATCATTTTAGTCATTTAATTCATGCTTTGATTTTTGAGATTTTAAATTATTTTAAATTTTAAGCCATGACTTATGATTTTGATAATTTACTATTGTTTGGTTTTAATTTCGAGGACGAAATTTTTTTAAGGTGGATAGATTTGTCACCCCAAGTTTTCTGAAACAGGGGTATTTTTGTCATTTTTTATTGGAAATCCATCTCCCGATAGGTACAACCTATTCTCTTTTTCATTCTTTTCATCATGTAAATTAGTTTAGACCCCGTAGGATTTATCCCCGAGGTTATGTCCCTATTCGTGTCAAGTTTGAGTCCGTTTGGAGTGTCCTAGGAGAAGTTGTGATTTATGGTTGTGTCCTTGAGTTTTCCTCAAATTTGGACACTTCTAGAATAATTGGATTTGCATCTAAGTGGTTAGGCACTCCTAAATTTATTGTGTTAGTGTGTGTGTGTGTGTGTCTCTATATATGTATATAATTGAGAGTGTGTCTATATATATATATATATATATATATATATATATATATATACACATGAGTGTGTGTTTATATATATATATATATATATATATATATATATATATATATATATATATATATATATATATATATATATATATATATATGTGAGTGTGTTTATATATATATATATATATATATATATGTGTGTGTGTGTGTGTGTGTGTGTGTGTGTGTGTGTGTGTGTGTGTGTGTGTGTGTATTGTTGTGTCATTTGTGTGCATTTATCGTGTTTGAGTAGTGTGGGAATTCGGCCAAGGGGTAGGGGATGAGGGAATGTAGAGTTGGTGTTATGTGTGTGTATGTGTTTGTATAGAGTATGAGAGAGTGATAGAGGGATAGAGAGAGTGGGATTTGAGTGGTTTAAGGAGGGGGGATCAGTCCACATTGGACATCCCCCATGGGCTGTCCCAAACCAGCAAATAGCTGTCACAAACCTGTCCAAATTCTGTCCTAAAATACCCCAAATTCCTGTCCCCAACTGTCCCTAAGCAGCCCTCCCAAAATCAGTCCAAAACCATGCCATTCCAGCCCTTCATGACAGCATGTAACAGCATGGTTTAAGGGTAAGTGTATTAAAGGGGTAATCGGGTAATTTCAAGACACGGGGTTCTGGTATTCGGATTGACCTGAAATTCCATGCTTCTACAAACACGACAAAAAATAACCAAAAAATAACAAAAAATCGGTAAAAGCGACAAAAAAGCTACAAAAAAGACAAAAAATGACCTAAAATCAGTAAAAATGACCAAAAAGCGACAAAAACGACTAAAATCGGTAAAAACAACAAAAAATCTAAAAACGACAAAAAATCGCTTAAAACGACAAAAATTGACAAAAAAGTGACAAAAAGTGACAAAAAGGACAAAAATTGGGGGAAAACGACAAAAAATAATCAAAAAGTGAAAAAAAAAACAAAAAATTGGTTAAAACGACAAAAAAAAATCGCTTAAAACGACAAAAAATTGGTAAAAACGACAAAAAATGACAAAAAGCGATAAAAACAACAAAAAAAAGAAAGATTGTTCAAAACTAATCAAAATTGATCAAAAAAGAAGAAAAAAATTTAGACAAATTTTTTTTTGCCCGGGCAAAAAAAAAAAAATACCTACCTATTCTCAAGAGAGAGAATTTCCATGTTTTGTGGGTAAACTATTTACCCGGATATTTATAATTTTTGGGAATAAATTTTTATAAGCCAAACAAACGTGGTAATAGATTCCCATCTTAAATTTTTTCGGGAATAAAAAAAATACCGCGTGCCAAACACCCCCTTAGTGTTTAGTAGAGAGAACATAATATCAGAGAGTTGAAAGAGAGAAGACTGTAAGGAAGATCGTCTGATCACTAAAATGTCCATTTCTTTTTCTTTTTTGTTGCAACAACGTATCAATGCTAATCCAAGAGTCCATTAGCACGTCAGTACTTGTCTACGAATGAAGGGCAAGGAGCGTTCCAAAAGTTCTTCTGAGCATGCTTGAACTTATTAGTTTCTAGGAATGCATCGATAGAGACGGTCGAATCTTGCTTTGAGCAACAATAATTTTTATCACCCAGCTGATGGTTATTATGCTAACTCAGCAAATTTATTTAGAGTTTTGTTGTGTCAACAACAATTCAATTAATAATTTTTATCGCTGTTAATATCAAACTTGACTGGCTAGTTTGTATTCATTCTTCACATATTTGCAAAAAAATTTTTTGGAAAGTCTTCTGTATACAATTTATTTCCACAAAGTGAACCTGATAAAAAAAAGCATTATGAATTCTAAACTAATACATAAAAATTCATTAACTCTAGATCAACTCTGAACTAATGATGGTCCTCCATCACCATAGATGATTGCCCTTCCCTATGGCGTGGTTTGGTTCGCAGAAAAAATAAAAAGGAAAGAAAATTAATTTTGTTGTGAAATCCTTACTATTCACCATTATGTCATGAGTTACACATGACCCTTAGGATCATGTAACTCATGACCCTTGGGTTGTCCCTTATCCCAATATATATGGCCCTTGCCATATGATGAAATAACAAGAAGAAAAATACTATTCTACGATATCTAGTATCCCTTCAAACACATTATCAGCACGATTGCTGAAGCAAGGAGAATCGACATCCAGATCTCGACGTTATCCTTCCTTTTTCCCTAGTCGATCCGACCAGAGGCTGGTAACACTTCTTAATTTTTTTTTTTACAAATTAATTGTTTGAATGAAAATTAGCAATATATATATATCTAACAATATAAGAGTGATATTCTTTATATTGGTAACGTTCAAAACAAATTTGCTTCTTATTAAAACAAATATTATTCACTGTACAACTGATTGACTTATTGTTAGACCAACTTGTTGTTAAACAAATTGCCTTGCTGTTAAACCAATTGTTACTATTTTGTACAATAATTTTTGTTACTTGCTTATGTACTCATTACTACTTACTGTTCTGTGTACATCTCATTGAAAAAAAAATACTTACTGTAATATTGACAGATTGCATATTAGCTTCTGGGCTGAACTGTTTTATTAAGCACCGTGGTATTTTTATTATGACTCTGTAACATTTATGATTATGCATAAATATTTAATTTTAATTTATGCATGTTTTTCACATGATAGATAAAATGACCAAAATAGCGAGTGTCGATTTCGAAGTACTAGATGCTGCTGGAAAAAAATTATTTGAGCTGACATGTGGACCTGAAGTTCCACTTACGTGCCCAGAGCTTATTAGCCACAATTTCAACTCCTCTTCCATCGACTCCGGCCACTAGTACGGGAAATACAGCAGACACTGCTGTGGTTGTTTCTACAGTGAACGTCTCTGATATAGATAAGGCGAAAGCTATTATCTACATCAGGAGACACATTGATCGGACCCTGAAGGCCGAATACCTCACTGTAGAAGACCCAAAGGAATTGTGGACTGCACTGGAGGACCGCTATAAACATCAAAAAGATGTAATCCTCCCACGTGCAAGGTATGAGTGGGAAAACCTTCGACTTCAGGACTTTAAGTCCGTAGCTGAGTACAACTCAGCTCTCCATAATATCACCTCACGCCTGAAGTTGTGTGGTGAAGAAGTCTCGGAGTGTCGCATGTTGGAAAAAAACTTATACATCCTTCCACGAGAAGGACGCAATCCTCATGCAACAGTACCGTGAACGAAAGTTCCAAAAATTACTCTGAATTGTACTCCACCCTGATGATGGCAGAGCAAAACAGAGAACTTCTCTTGGCCACTCATAACCTACGCCCTGCAGGCTCAGCTCCTCTCCCAGAAGCTCATTTTTCTTCCAAGAAGCAGAAAAAAATAAGGAAAAATCTAACATAGGGAATGCCCATAAGAGGCCGGCCAGAAGTCCACCCCAGAACAACTTTCATCCCCAGAGCAACAAAAGTGGGGCAAAGAAGAAGTGGAAGAAGACCACAGAACTGATGTCCATTCCCAAGAAAAATTTGGAGGACAAATGCCACAAATGTGGCATGAGTGGACACTGGTCCAGAAACTGTCGCACCCCGCGACATCTACAAGATCTGTATCAAGCAAGCCAGAAGTCTCAAGTTGAAACAAATCTGGTAAAAAAGCAGCCGTCTACTCAGTTCTCGGCGGAAGACTTCAAGAACGACGACCTACTCGACTAGAGCCACTATCTTATTTCATGCTTTTAAAAACTTGTTGCCGTATTTTCATATTATGCTTCTCTTCTATTATAAATTATGCATTTTTGCAAGCAACTTATTGACCTCTCTATATCGGTCCGTCGATCGATATAAGGGAATTTTTTTAAAAAAATTATATTTCAAAACCGTTGTTTTAATTACGATTGTTTGTTGTTGTTGTTTTTTTCATTGATCTATAGATGAAGTGTGAATGCCTTGTGGACAGTGCCTCGACGCACACAATCCTTTGAAGAAAAAGCTATTTTTATAGCTTATATGATTATGACGGTCCCGTTATTACGATATCAGGACTATCAAACATAATAGAAGGATCTGGTGAAGCAATTATATTGTTTCCAAATAAAACAAGACTAATAATAAAAGATGCACTATTCTTTCCTAAATCAAATAGGAACCTCATAAGTTTCATGGACATTCGTTTAAACGGATATCACTTAGAAACGAATGAAATAAATGAGGCAGAATATCTGTATGTTACTCGTCTAAAAGATGGTTCAAAAACTATCTTAGAACGATTCAAGGGACTCCCGTCGGGTCTCTATCATACTCATATTCAATCAACAGAAGCTAAAATGATTGTGCACCAGAAGTGTCATTCATCGACAAAATTTAAACTTTGGCATAATAGACTGGGTCACCCAGGATCAGCTATGATGAAACGAATCATAAGCCAATCCACTGGACACAACCTGCAGAACCTGAAGATTCTTCAGAAGTATGATTACTCGTGTCTACCTTATTTTCAAGGCAAAATTATAACGAGACCATCCCTTTTGAAAGTGGGACTAGAGTCTCCTAGCTTCTTAGAGAGAATTCATGGAGATATTTGCGGACCTATACACCCCGCAAGTGGTCCATTTAGGTACTTTATGGTACTTATCGATGCATCTACTAAATGGTCTTATGTGTGCCTTTTGTCCACCCGCAACTTAGCTTTTTCTAAGCTATTGGCACAAATAATTAAGTTGCGGGCTCATTTCCCCGATAACCATATCAAAAAATTAAGACTTGATAATACGAGTAAATTTACTTCACAGATTTTTCAAGACTATTGCCAAGCAACTGGCATCGAAGTTGAACATCCTGTAGCTCATGTTCACACCCAGAACGGGTTAGCAGAATCTCTTATTAAAAGATTACAATGGATTGCTCGTCCATTGTTGATGCAGTCACAGTTGACTGTGGAAGCTTGGGGTCATGCTATATTGCATGCCGCATCACTTATTAGAATACGGCCTTCTGGAGGTCATATTCTATCTCCGATGCAGCTCGCTTATGGTTCACCTCCAAATATCTCTCATTTGAGAGTTTTTGGTTGTGCTGTTTACGTCCCCATTGCTCCCCCACAGAGGACCAAAATGGGTCTACAACGTCGATTAGGTATCTATGTTGGGTTTGACTCACCCTCTATAATTAGATACCTAGAACCCCTGACGGGTGACGTATTTAAGGCACGTCTTGATGACTGTGAGTTTGATGAAGGATTATTTCCTAAACTGGGCACACAGTCTAAGAAGCCAGAAGCTTCTAAGACAATTTCTTGGGACACAAAAACTTTGTCTCATTTTGATCCGCATAAAAGTCAATGTGAAGATGAGATACTGAAGATATTACATCTTCAGAACACTGTACATCTACTTCCGGATACATTTACTGACAACCAAAAGATTGTCAGATCGATCACACATCCCTGCTGCCAACACGCCAGCTAGGATTGACATCCCCAAAGATGGATGCAATCCGCCGACAGCAGAAATGGCAATACCTCAATTAAAAAGAGGACGCCCACCAGGTTCGAGAGACAAAGTCCCTCGTAAAAGAAAAAACTCTGGAGAAATTAAGAAGATCCCAACACAGGATGCTGAGCTCAGATCAGCTACCTCTTCCCTTCTAGTTTTCCCTGAAGAGGAACAAACAGGAAAAATATCATTAAATTATGTACGTACTGGAGAGGTACTGAACAGAAAAAGCACAGTCGTCGACGACGATTTTATGTTCAATATTGCCGTTCACGTCACTGAAAATGACGATGACATCGATCCACGGTCTCTAGAGGAATGTAAACGCAGAGGCGATTGGCCAAAGTGGAACGAAGTAATAGGAGTAGAGCTGGACTCACTCTTGAAACACGAAGTCTTTGGACCAGTAGTCCAAACACCTGAAGGTGTAAAACTTATAGGATATAAATGGATCTTTACAAGAAAAAGAAATGAACATAACATAGTTGTGCGCTACAAAGCACGCCTTGTAGCACAAGGTTTCTCCCAGAAACCGGGAATAGATTATGAAGAAACATATTCTCCGGTCATGGATGGGAATACCTTCAGATTCCTGATCAGCCTCTCTTCTCTGAAAAGCCTAGAAATGCAGCTCATGGACGTTGTGACTGCATATCTTTATGGCAATATAGATAAAGATATCTATATGAAACTCCCTAAGGATATAAAATTTCACCAGAGAAAACAGATAGACCTCGGGACACCTATTCTGTAAGGTTACAAAGATTATTGTACGGTCTTAAACAATCAAAAAAAATGTGGTATAACAGACTAAGTGAGGCTCTTGCTACGCAATGATTTACTAATGATAAAGTCTGCCCGTGTATCTTTATAAAAAGATCGAAAACATGATTTGTTATAGTCGCCGTTTATGTAGACGACTTAAATCTCATTGGATCTCTTGCAGAGATCACTGAGATATCTGAAAGCCTTAAGACAACTTTTGAAATGAAAGACCTAGGAAAAACAAAGTATTGTCTTGGCTTACAGATCGATCACCTAAAGGGTGGTATCCTGTTACTGTTTGCCATTAAAATTGTTTGATTGAAAACTTTAACACAAACAGAACAGTGTTACAATATAGGACTTAGATGTAGTCCTAGGAGTACACTTTTGTTTAATCTGGGTCCTTAGTGCCAATGGAGCGAGTGGTAATGCGTTGACTCCGTTGACGGGCTGACGACGGTTATCGGTTCTCTGAAGGTGTAGATTGCTCTGGGTGCTGGAGCTTGCCGAGAGGAGAAAGACGTTGAGTGTCTGTATCTGCCTCTCTGGTGATTCTCCGTATGTTTGTCGTGGATTCTATGCATGGGTGAGAAGGAAATGATCCCTCTATTTATAGTTTTGCAGGCTGGCTGCTCATGCGCACATGTAGGATACGCTGGTGTGTGGGGACGCCACGTGGGGATTACTGATGGAGGCACGTAGGATGCGCCCTAATCGAGGGGTAGAATTCTTCATACTGCTGTTTGTGAGCCGGCACGTAGCAGGGAAGAAGATCTTTCTGTTGCTGAAATCTTGGATGAGTTGAGTCAAAGGACACGTGTCATCGACCCATGGCTCGGAGATCTCGGATTTGGTAGGGGAAAATGATCTGGTGAGCTGCACCTTGGATTGGACGCAGGAGGAGGCTACGGCTCGTAACCTTTAGGAGTTACAAACCGTTCGGGGCGCATGGCTTTTGAGGCACATGCAGGCGACTTTCCTTCTGTCTTTTGGGATCAGAGAGCAGTCTGAGGCGCATGGCTTTTGAGGTGCATACAGATTTGGGAGCATGGCTGCAGAGGCGCCTGCGGGTGGTTGAGTGGCCACGTGGCAGTAGCCGTTGGAATGAAGTCATGATGACGCTGACGTTGCCGACGCTTCGTTTTCTGAAAAAGCTGTCAACTGTTCAGACTTTGGAAGGTGTGCTGCCAACTCTGTCAGTTCAGTATTTAATGTTTCTGACATTCGATGGACAGCTGAGTGGGCGCGTCGATTGGCGTTCCACTCGGTATCGAAATGTGTGGTGGCGCATCCTCTGTGATGCGCCTGGTACTGAAGGGCGCATCTATGTGATGCGCCTGATGTCGAAGGGCGCGTCCGTGTGATGCACTGTCTGACTGGCGCATCCGACATGTCTTTTAATGATGCGGCTATTTCGCTCCTCGAGTGCTTTTAATAGCCGTTTGGCTGAATTCGAGGCGTCCGGTTTATCTATTTAATGCAAATTCATTGCACGGAATTCGGAAAGCCATCCACTTGGCGCATGGGTTTGATCTGCCCGGGCTATAAATAGTGGCATGGAGAGAAGGTTTACTTCTCGTTCCCTCACGTACTTCCGACATGAACTTGGGTATTCGGGTGCATTCCGTTGACGAAGTGTTCCCGAGGGTGAAGATGAGACGCCATGTCGTCGTTGATGCACTTGAAGGTGACTGTTACATCCAAAAGACGGAGTCGAGGGCTTCTGAGGCAGGCGGAAGGTGCATGTTGCATCCAAAGATAGGGATGCTCGGGCCTCGTCTCCGTTATTCCGGAAGAGCCGCAGATCGGAATTGCGGTGCTAGGCTCTTTCTTCCTTCAAAGTGGGGGCTGCCCACTCTGGTTGTGTTGAAAGCTGTTCTTTTAGCCGTTGTTTCGATCATGGTCTTCCTTTGCCTTTGGAGGCTCTTTCGAAGCCTTTCCTGGCCACAGATTTGCGGTGCTCTTCTCTTCCTTGGTTCCAGCTAGAGGGTTAAATGCTTTGTTTAGTCGAAGCACTTATCAGGTGAGCCTGGCTGGAAGAGCGGCACATAACTGGGCTGCTAAAGGGATACACATAACTGAGCTGGATGCACATAACTGAGCTGCTGAAGAGATGGTGGGATGCGCCTGGTTGGAGGTACATGGTATTTGCTGTGCCTAACTGGCGGCGCATGGTGACTGCTGCGCCTATCCGGAGGCGCATGGTGGCCGCTGGCTATAGACTTAGGATCTTTCCTTTGTAGAAATTCTCCTTTGTACAACCTTTTCTAGACATGTAATAGACTTTTGTATATAAATAAAAAGTCCTTTTTCAAATGTCTATAGTTATTGACTTTGCTGTGAAGTGTTATGTCCGAGTTCTGGCGCATGTAGTGTCTGGCGCATGGGCTTTCTTGGTTGTGAAATTCCATGCTTCTACAAGACCCCCTTCAAAGTTTTCAAAACTTTTGAATAAGTTTTGGAATACTTTGAACAAGAAGCATGGAGGTCAGGGCACATGACTGTTTGGGGCGCATGCCTGTTCGGGCGCGTGCTCCTCTCAGTTAATGCATATGATGATGCCTTGGTAACCGAAAATATTAATGATGATCTTTTGGTTGTATTTGCTGTTATCTCTTCACAGGACCCGAGGCGACGGCTGAGATCACTCCTCATCGGTTCACGCGTGCGACCAAGTCCTATAAATAGGTGAGAGATGGAGAGAGAGAGAGAGAGTTCTTCTGCTCTGTGCCTTTGCCTTCTTTAGAGTTCTTCTTCAAAACCCTAACTTCTTCCTCTTTGAGAGAATGGCTCCCAAGACTCCTCGCGGCGGTGCTGGCAAGGGGAAGGAGAAAGCGAAGGAGTTCGTCGACGAGGACGCACCTATCACCCTTGTGACTCCAGCCGACGTTCGTCCCGAGGTGTCGGGTGGGTATCGTCTCTTTCACACAAGTTTTGGGCCATACTGTGCCCTAACTCAAAGCTGCCAACGCGTATGGACTTCTGTCCTGATGATACATCGAGGTTTTATCCCGCCGACGTGCATAGGTTTAGGCCTTTATTATGCACCGAGGTTTAATTGCTGACGCGCATGGGTTTTATACCCTGATGATGCGCCGAAGCCTTCGCTGACGCGCATGGGCTCACGCCTTGATGATGCGCCGAAGCTCCAATGCTGACGCGCATGGGTTTACGCCCTGATGATGTGCCGAAGCTCCAATGCTGACGCGCATGGGTTTACGCCCTGATGGCGCATGGGCTTACACCCTGATGATGCGTCAATCTATTTGACACCTTTTGTCTTTTTGCCTGACTTCCACTTTTATTGTGCCAGTGTCGATGACGATCCTTTTGTTGAATGAGGTCCTCCTGGACGCTTTTCTCTGCCAAATGGGAGTTGATTTTGATGAGGCGGTGATCAACCCTGCAAAGGATGCTATCTTACAGAACCAACCCCGGGAGAGAATGCTACAAATCCAGAACCAGTTGCCGCTTTTCCTCCAGAGTATGATGGAGAGTGGTAAACTGAAGTCTGCTGAATCTGAAGATGTGACTTTCTTAAAACCTGCCTTTCCGTTTGGCGACCGACTAGTCTCTTCTGAAGCGAAGATACTGAAGATCAAAGAAGACTGGTTCTTTTCTGCCAAAGGCATGGTTCTATACATACAGCAGGTTGACCGCCAGTTGCCGCTGACGGCCTTTTATCGTTTAGCTTCGAAGAGAAGGATGGGTTGGGAACTTACTCCTTTTCAAGGAGGGGCCTTGGGAGGTACCCTTTCGATCGACGCCACCTCGAACCAGCAAGATACCTTGGCTGCTTCACGAGCCGGTTCCTCGTTCAGTTACCGAGCCTTGCGTCCCGGGAGCCTCTACAGTGAAGTCCCAAGTGACACGTTTCCCTTCAGTGTCCCGACCTTTGCAAATCGGATGTTGACAGCGAAGGTCATGTATCCGACAGGTGGCTTTAGAGTCGAAGGTTGGTGTCACTACATTCCGAGATGGGACGAGTTGACCACTTGGGTGCTTTCAAGGTTCAAAGTTGAGCTTAAGGAGATCGGGCTGACAGCCGCCATTCGGGCTACGCAGGCAGGCGTAGATCTCAATAACCCTATGTTCCTTGCGCTCTTGGAATTATTCAATGCCCATACTGGCAGCTTTTTCACTCCGGTAGGAGAGTTAGGGTTGGCTCTCCATGAGATGTACGAAGTGTCTAAGCTTCCTTGGGGCTCGGAGCCGTACGAGGAATATTTTCCGTCAAATGAGGAGATCCAGGTTCTGGAAGATAAGGACCCGGAGATGATGGCTGTATTCAAAGAGGTAACGAGCCACCATTATCTGATGCACCGGAGGGATAAGGGCAAGACCCAGCCTCATGTGACTGCTTGGAGGGACTCTGTCTTTAAGCAGGATTTGGCGGATCCTTCGAGGATCCGGTTTGCGACTCCGCAGGGACTGAAGCCCGCGGAAGTGACTTCTGAAATAAGTCGGCTGGACGAGAGGACCCCACATTCGGATAAGAATGGCAAGGATACATATAGCTGCTTCTGGCACTGTGCGCACCGGATGTCATCTAAGGCAGTGTTGACAGCCTACTTGATGATATGGCTCCGGGGTTGCGTGTTTGCAGGTGGATCCGGTGCCGTAGAGAGGGTACATCGGAATCTCATTTTGCCTGCCGTGAAGTTGGCTTTTGGACGACCTTTAGCTCTCCTCCCCGCGATGGTGTGTAACCTGTTGCGCGGTTTGAGGTCTTTTGCTGATGATGTGATCCACGAGAAAGGTAACAATGACAACTTTCCCCGGGCCGAGCTGTCTTTCTATTATCTTATGGGGTGGCTGATTTTGCATCATCCGAACGTAATGAGTCCCGGTCCGGAGGAGGATCATGTTGAAGGGGATGCCTTTATCCGCCGCTTCTACAAGAGAAAGTGGTTATACACTGGCGTCCCCGTTTGCAGGAGAGTCTTGTCCTACCTTCAGGGGTGGGAGATTGTCAAGGTTGGCCCGATCTTCAAAGATTTCGAGGCCGACCAAGATTTAGTTGACTCTGGCGAAGATGCGGTCACTTTGCCGAAATGGAGTTTTCGTTGGTTGCAAAGTATCCGGCCTTCTCACCAGGTCTACCGCAACCAGAATAGATGTTATCTGGAGCCATATCTGCCAAGCCGATTTGCTCGTTAATTTGGCTATACCCAGCTAATGTTGCGGAATCCCAGTAGCAGTCTAGGCTTTATCTGGAGTTTGCTGGATGGAGCCCGGGGCTGGCAGTATTATAACGCTGGATGCACTAGCGTTAATTTTACTACGCCAGTTCGCAACCCTCGGCCGCAGATCCTATATCCGGCCGCCAAGCTGTATTGCACTATGAATGCTGCGTCTCCTGGTTATGACAGGGAGACTAGTTTCATCATTGGAACTCAGTTGGAGGCCACGGCGAATATGTTGATGGCAGCCCGATCATATCATCCACCAGAATTGGCGGGATATTGGGCTGCTGCTGCAGCACCAGGGAGAGATCCGTTTGTTGGGAAGAGGCGGGCTGACACAGAAGCTGGTTCTTCTGTACCGAAAAGCTCGAGAAAGACGTCGACTCCAAAGGTTACGGAAGTGCCACTTGTAACGCCAACGGGATCAGTTTCTGCTGAGGCAAGGAGTGCTCCGTAATTCTAATTCATTTTGTCATTGTGGTGACTTATGCTTTTCTTCTTGCAGGGATCGTTGAAGAAGAAGTCCCGTGTTTCAAAACCGGGTGCTAGTAAACCGAAGGAGGTGGCAGGCTCTTCTGATGAGCGCATTCCACCGATGATAATGTCTCCCGTGGAGGAGGGTCCCGAAGATGTTCCTGCGGAGGTTTTAGTATCTCCTGTCTTTGAGGTTGCAACAAATTCCGGGAAGGTACAGTCTGCCGTGGAGGCCTTGGACGTTGAGGGTCCTACGGACTCGAGGCATCCTGATGATGAGGTGGATTGGAGTTCGTCGCCTTCTGATGACGTCCCTCCGGCGCTGCAAGAGTCTGTTGTGGGGGCAACAGATATGGTTGGGACAGAGGAGAGGGTTGATTCCCCTCCTTGTCATGATGAGGGGAGGTCGGCTATATCATTGCCGAGTCCTACCCCAGCTTCATCCGTGGAAGTTGAGGTGGCTACCGATCAGAAGGTAGCGACAGATTCTGTCCCTGTAGAGGGACTTGAGAAGGATGAGACCCTTCTGTCAGTCCTGTCTCCCGGGGCGGGCCAGGAGATGAGTATTGATCTCCCTGTTCTGCCGGGGGAGGTACTGGTCGCTGATAGGACGTTGGGGGTAGAAGAGGTGGCCGTTGACGTCGGTGGTTCCTCCGAGCTTGAGAAGGGCAAGGGTGTGGAACCCTCTGTTACTCCTTCTACTTGGGGTACTATCTCGACGCCTGTGCCGGCTTCCTCTGTTCCTTTGGCTCCTTGGGCTAGCAGTCTGGCCCCTGTCGATGAAGAGCCTATTGATGCCGAGGTTCAAGCCTCGCAGGTTGAGGTTGGCGGATCTTCTTCCGGTCCGCTAACTGTAGTAGCTCCTCCAACTCCTGCTATGACGCCGCAGGTACTGGCGGACGCAGACGAATATGTGAAATTCCTCGTCGAGGGGGTGTACAAAATGCTGTAGAGGGGTGTATCTGCGGTGATGGATGCCAACGGGAGCTTTGAGACGGCAAGAACTCTGGCAATGCCCTGTATCGAGCTGATCCGCGTTCACCAAGGCCACGACCATATGGCCGAAATTCTGGAGGCTTCGGTGATCGAGCTGGACGAGCGGCTTGCAGAACTTCAGCGCATCCAGCGAAATGACCTCTCCGTCCTGATAGATGCGGAGAAGGGGAAGTTGATTGTCGAGATCGAGTCTTCCTACCAGGCCACTGTGAGCATTTGGGAGCACGAGGTGGCTGAGACTGAGGCTGCGGTAGAGCAGTTGTCTCAGTCCATGAAGAAGACGATGGAAACGCGAGCTGCGTTGGATGCTAACATCGCAGAGATCAACACCCAGATGCGCCGCCTTGAGGACCAACGGGCCCGACTCCAGTTAGATGCCGAACATGTCCGGGCTGAACACGTAGCATTCAAGAAGGAGGAAGCGACTTTTACTCAGCGAACTCTTGCCTTGGCTCAGCAGCGACAACAGCTTGATGAGAAGCATGAGAGCGAAACTTCCGCTGAGGCTGTTGAATTGATGCGTCAAGAAGCTGAGCGTCGAGTCCTGGCGGCTGTGGAGACCCGTACAGCCGACTTAAGACGTCGAGTCAGAGAGCTCTCAGCCCACCCTGGAGAGGTTCAGGGACTGTAGCTTCTCCCTTTTTATGTTCTTTTGCAACCCTTGCTGGGGGATAGTGTAGTTCTGTACTCTCTCTTTTTTTTAAGAAAATAAAGAAGTACACAACCTTTTTTGTGATGTGTTCATTTTTTTATTATGAACTTGATGATTTGTGTGGACCTATTATCTTTTGCGCACCTTGGTTTTTAGGTACAGATAATAAGTTTGAAGGAACCAACATGTTTACTCAGAGGTGATGTGGACATGGCAATCATTGGGTTCAAAATGATAGAATCTTCCTACTCAGAGGTATTATGGACGTGGTAGGAATGATCCTGGGGGATATGCTGAACAACTCAGAGGTGATGTGGACGTGGAAGTTCTGCGATCAATGTATGACAACGCAGGGGTTGTTTGTACGAGATGTTTACTCGGAGGTAATGTGGACATGGTAAACATGAAGGGTAGCATCGGCTTACGTAGCGTAAGATTCCGCTTTGTAGGGTGTAGAGGAACAACTCAGAGGTGATGTGGACGTGGTTGTCTTTCTACTGAAGGATGCCACGGAACAGCTGGGTTCCGGAAGCGTATGAGTTTGTGGAAGGAGATTGTGTGTGAGCCCCGATGATTGGGCCCATAGATCCCCTTTGGGGAAGTACATGTCTGAAGGATGTCAAAAATAGTACTTCTTTAGGAACTTGTCGTTGATGGGCATCATGAACAAGTTCCCATTGGGTTTGGCGAGGCGGTAAGCACCGTTTGAGTATACTGTCTCTATGATGAAAGGTCCTTCCCACTTGGGCTCGAACTTTCCTGGTGTCTTGTGAGTTAACACCATTGGCCTTCTGACTGCTAAAATCAGGTCGCCAACTTGGAAAGTCCTCTGTTTGACCTTCTTGTTGAAAGCCTGTGATATACGGGCTTGGTAGAGTTCGATGCGTTGTTGAGCCAGGAGACGCTTCTCATCGAGTGCCTCCAGTTCCCGCAGACGACGACGTTGATTGTCCTCTTCTGTGAGTTTGTTTGTTATTGCTATGCGGAGTGAGGGTATCTGGATCTCGAGAGGCAGTACCACTTCGCTCCCGTAGACCAGGGAGAATGGTGTGTTGCCTGTTGGGGTCCGTACCATTGTGCGGTAGGCCCAAAGGCATTCGCCAAGCTTTTCGTTCCAGTCGCGTTTGTTGGATGACACGACCTTTTTGAGCAGCCTAACGATAGTTTTGTTGAACGCCTCTGCTAATCCGTTTGCACCCGGATTGTAGGCGGTGGATGCCACATTTTGAATGCGATTCTTATCACAGAACCTGCTAAAAATGTGGCTGATAAACTGAGGACCATTGTCATGAATGATCCGCCGGGGTACTCCGAAACGGTAAATGACATGGTGTTTGATAAAGCTGACCACCCTGGAGCTCTTTACTTCCGCCAGTGGGACTGCTTCTGCCCATTTGGAGAAGTAATCGGTGATGGCCAGGATGAAGCGGTGTCCTCTTGATGAAGGAGGGGTGATTGGTCCCACAATGTCATTGCCCCAGGCTTCAAAGGGCCAGGAGGCGACTATAGGATGTAGTGGTTCAGACGGTGTATGTATGAAGTCTGCATGAAGTTGGCATGCGTGACACTTCTTAGCATATTCAACAGCGTCGGCGGCCATGGTTGGCCAGTAGTAGCCCATACGTCGCAGTCGATCCTGCAACTTAGGACCGGGTTGATGATCTCCGCAAGTTCCGTCATGAGCTTCTCGAAGAGCTTCGGCTGCTTCTTCGTTGGACAGGCATCGAAGGAGGAGCCCATCGAAGGAGCGTCGGTACAGCGTTTTGGTAGCTGTATCGTAGTAGAATCGAAGAGAGCGTCTCCTGACTGAGACGGCTTCCTTCGGGTCCTCTGGAAGGATTCCGTAGACAGCGAAGTCGATAAACGGGAACCTCCAGTCTCGGACATTAACACCAGTGTTCGTCGGCATGGCATGAGCCACTCGAAAGCATAGGTTGTTTCTAGGACAAACCAAGTCTCGGCCAGTTACCGTGACATAGTGTTGAGTCCCAAGGGGCGCTGCCAATGAGGCTGCGAGGCCAGCCAGAGCCTCAGCCTCCAAGTTTTGTAGACGAGGTACGTGTTCGATGAAGAACCCGGTGAAGGTTGAAATGATATTCAATGCAACTTCATGGTAAGGGATCAGATCTTCATGGCGAACCTCGTATTGCCCCCGAATCTGGTTCACGACGAGTTTTGAGTCACCGTAGGCTTCCAGATGGTCCACCCCCAGCTGTTGTGCGAGCTGGAGTCCCATGATGAGTGCGTTGTACTCGGCAACATTGTTGGAGCACGGCTTCAAAAGGGAGTAAGCACGCTGGATGACCAACTGATCGGGGGAGACTAAGACTACCCCCACTCCTGCGATGATTTGGCCTTTGGGGCCTGTTCTTGAAGCGCCATCGAAAAACATCCGCCAAACGAAGCTTCCTTCGGTGACCTTGGATTCTTGGACCTCATCCGGGATGTCTTCATAGAGTTTTGAGGATTCTGGGATGGGGTGTGCAGCTAAAAAGTCAGCCAGAGCTTGACCTTTAACAGCTTTTTGCGGGACAAACACCATATTATACAGTGTTAGCAAGATCGCCCATGTGGATAGCCGGAAGTTCAATGATCCTGGCTTCGTCATGAGGACTCTGAGCGGATTGACTCGGGAAATGACATGAATTGTCTGGCCCGAGACATAATGACGAGTCTTCTGGATGGCAAACACCAAAGCCAAGCACTCCTTTTCAACGGGGTTGTACCGGTGTTCGGCCCCGATGAGCGTTCGACTGAGGTAGTAGATTGCTTGCTCATAGCCTGTATCGCTGTTTTGAGCCAGCAGAGCGCCAAGGGAATGATCCATGGCACGGACGTAGAGGAGAAATGGTTTTCCGATGACAGGTGCCACCAGGACTGGTGGGCTCGTCAAGTAGGCTTTGATGTCGTCGAAAGCCTTTTGGCACTCCTCTGTCCAGACATAAGAGACTCCCTTCTTCATGAGCTGAGTAAAGGGTTGACATTTACCGGAGAGGTTTGCTATGAACCTCCGGATGTATGCCAGACGTCCCTGTAAGCCCCGAAGCTCTCGAAGATTCTTCGGAGGGTCCATATTGAGGATGGCTTTGGTCTTCTCGGGATCAACATGAATGCCTTTCGTCGTGATGACAAAGCCCAAGAATTTGCCGCTATAAACCCCCAGGAAGGATTTAGCGGGGTTCATTTTGAGTTGATGTGCCCGCATGAGATCGAAGACTGTCTTCAGATCCTGTAGGTGATCTCCTTTGAGGCGGCTCTTGACTGCGATGTCGTCAATATAGCATTCGACTGTCTTGCGAAGATGTTGACGGAAGATGGTGCTCATAGCTCGTTGGTATGTTGCACCGGCGTTCTTCAAGCCGAAAGGCATCACTGTGTAGCAGAAAACACCCTTCGGAGTCCTGAATGACGCGTGTTTTGCGTCATCGAGGAGCATCTTGATTTGATTATAGCCTGACTACCCGTCCATGAAGGACATGCGTTCAAAGCCATATGTGTTGTCGATTATCACATCGGTGATTGGAAGCGGGAATTCGTCCTTCGGGCAAGCAGAGTTGAGGTCCCTGAAGTCGATACAGACTCGTATCTTCCCATTCTTCTTGGTGACAGGTACGATGTTGGCTACCCAATCTGGGTGCTGTTCCTCACGGATGAAGCCGCTGGTCAAGAGTTTGTCCACCTCCTGATCGATGGCATTCATGATGTCCGGACGAAAATATCGCTGTTGTTGTTTGATAGGTTTGGCATCAGGTAAGATGTTCAACCTATACATTGCGATCTGTGGATCGAGTCCCGACATGTCTTCGTAGCTCCTGGCAAAGACGTCGATATACTCTTTAGCCAGCTGGATTAGAGACTCTCGGTCTTCTCCTTCTAGGCTTTTGCTGATGAAGATGGGTTTGGAAGAAGATCCGTCCCCAAGGTCGATCTGCTCGACTTCGTCTTCGGTGGGAGGTTCACGTAACTCAAAACGAGACTCCCATTGTTCTCCTAGGCGTTGAGCCCAGGGTTCTTCTTCGAAGGGTTCCGGCGCTTGGTCTTCGCCTTCACCTTTTTGAGGTTGTGCTGACGTCATGTTAGCTGACAGCACTTTCCTGAAGACTGATCCGATACTGGTATCGGAATCCCAAGTCGATGCTTCGGACGAGTGGGAATGTTCTACGTCTTCTGCGTCTGAACTTTCTGGAGTTGCTGGCGGCGTGACATAGCCTACCCCCCGTCGAGTCCGATTGTAGTAGTCCTGCGGCTTTCCCTTAGGTGTCAGAAGCCGGAGAGGAAGACGTCGACCCTTGCCGTAGTTTAGGCCTTTGTTGCTTTTTAGGTCGTAGCCCATCTTTTGGATGATGTGCTTTGCCGTATACGTGTACAGATAGACTTGTACTTTGCCGGTATCAGGTTCTGGCTCGAGTGGCGGGAGGTGTTGATGACGCTCGACTTTGCCCAAAATGATGGATCCTTCGTCTCGGCTTCGTGGAGGGGCTATGAAACAGACTCCTTGAGACGGGACTACTCGATTTACATGATGGACGGTCGTTATTTGTGTTTGTAACGACCGTAGAGCGTTATCTAATGTATACATGGCATTCCAGTGCGGAAGACAAGAATAATTAAAAGACACTCTATTATTGATAAAATACGAGATCTTATCCCGTGGGATTACATTGTCTAAGGAGGGTGCATCTACATCAGCAGAGATATATTCGCCAAGCTCCTCATCTGTAAGCACTGGGGTCGGATCAGGAGAATCCACCACAGCTTTGACTTTGGGGTCTGAGAGGGTTATGTGAGCCATCTCTGGCATCTTGGATGACTGCGGGGGCTTGCCCTTAAGACGCACCTTCAGAGGTGCCTCAACTGCGCCTCCTGTGAGTGGTGCCTTCCCCTGTAATTTTGCCACCAGGGGAGCCGATGTTTGAGACGGCTTTCCCTTGAGGCGTATCTTTTGGGGAGCCTCAGGAGTCGGTGCTTTCTCTGATAGTTTGATGCTCATTGGAGGCACCTTCTGGGGTGGTTTGCCCTTCAGTCGGATCTTCAAAGGGACGTCTGGAGTCATCTCAGGCTCCGTGTCCGGCTCAGTTGCTGTCTCTTCCTCATCATCAGCATCGTTGGCTTCCTCCTCGTCAAGTGGCTTGTACAAGTCGGAATCGGTGAAGTAGGCTTCAATCCCTTTGAAAGGATCGATGTCTGCGAACTCCGTTCGGATGACGCCGTTGGTAGATACATATTTCATGTATTGGTGGAGCGTGGAAGGCACCACCATGTACTCATGTAGCTATGGTCGGCCGAGCAGGATGTTGTAGTTGACCTCGGCATCCACCACATAACAAGTTACCTCAGTTTTGAGGTTGCCGATGTGACACTTCAGTCGGATCTTGCCCAGTGGCTCGCTTTTACTAGCGTTGAAGCCACTGATGGTTGTGTTGGAGGGCGCCAGCCGGTACATTGGGATCCCCAGTTTTGATAGCAGCGCCTTCGGGATGATGCTGAGGGAAGACCCCGGATCGATCTGAATCCGGCTCACCTTGACTGAACCGATGTACCCTGTGTAATACAGCGGTCGGTTATGTCGGTGGTGCTTGAGCAGCATGTCTTGTTGGGTGAAAGTTATGTTTGGGATAACTTTATCTGCACAATGACAGTGCGCACAAGTAGTTGGGAGGTCTTCAGGCTGCTTGACCTGACTGAGAAAGGATTCAGCGTCCTTCAGAGCTTCGCAGAGAGCTTCTCGGGAGTCTTTGGAAAGACGCAGGAGCTCGAACAAAGACAGGCGTACAGGAGTACTGGCCAGTTGTGCCAGTATGTCAAAGTTGTGGGGCTTGGCTAGCCCCGAAGCATTCTCCTTCCGTAGAGGTCTGTCGAAACGGGCCTCCACCTGCTTCTGCTTATTGGCTGCTGAGGGTTTAGACGGGCCTCCTCAGGGATGGTGTCAGGAGGCACCACCTCGACGGCAGCTTCGCCGGGCTGGGCGTTCTGTTGCGCACGCGTCTGCACTGGAAGTGCCTCTTCCGTTGAAGAAGAGACCGTGCGGCAAGACTTGATCTTCCTGCCTTTTGATTTGGAGGTAGAGCGTACCTCCGGTTGAGTTACCTCGGAGACGAGGTCGGGGTGAACCCAGAGGACCTCTCCTCGAGATGTGGTGAATGGGATGAGTCCACTCGCATTGTCACGGGTAGGTGGCAAGTTCACCACCTCCATTGTCGCCTTAAGGATGGGGACGACGCCATCTTGTGTGGTAGTCGGCGGCAAGGTGCCGAACTGAAGTGACACCTCATTGGCTGACACCGTCTTCTCTTCATAGTCGATGGAGATTACATCCGCATTGATCATGCGCTGGATGTAATTCTTGAGGACGTAGCAGTCCTTGGTCGGGTGTCCGACAAACCGATGGTAGTGACAGTACCTCGGGTTGTCCACTTTCCTGACTTCATCGGGCCACTTTGGGTCCGGAAGCTTGATCTTGTCACCCTGCTTCAGTATTTCAAAGAGTTGCAGGGTGTCTTCGTCATTGAATGAATACATTTCCTTGGGTCTCGGTGCCAGTGGAGGCTTCTGAGTAGGCACAGATGCGCCTTTCGAGGCATTAACAGTCAATGCCTGTTTTCCCTTTGCTTCTCGTCCGGAGTTGTTGGTTGCAGACCTTTTCCCCTTATCATCAAAGGCGGAGAAGCTGACACCCAGAAGACGTGCATTGGCCGCCTTCTTTTCTGCGGCTTCAGCTTCGATGATCAGAGAGCTCCAGTCGGAAGGGGGAGTAGAGTTGAGCCAGAGCTTCACTGCAGGCAGCATGTTCATGCTGCAAGAGGAGAGGAGCGCATGTTCTGGCATGCCTGGAGGTAGCCTGAAGCAGGCCTGTCGGAAGCGTTCGATGAACACCCGAACCGTTTTTTTCTCCTTCTGGCGTATCTCTATGAGAGATGCCATCGTCATGTCCTTCCCGCCGTCGTAGAAGCGATCGAGGAAGAGGCGCATCAAGTCATCGAAGAACGATATAGAATTGTCGGGGAGGCTGCAGTATCAGTCATACGCCACCCCTTTTAGGGCCCCAACAAAGATGCTGGTGAGGAGCGCGTCCTCCTTTGGAAGATGCCCCGTCTGTGACTGGAAATATGTCAGGTACCGACACGGAGAGTCCTTTTCGTCGTACGGCGTGAGTGTTTGTGGTTTATACTTTGGGGGATAAACCACCTTGTTCCACTCGAGGGGATAAGGCTGGGGAATGTCCATCTTCTGGCGCTCCTCTTGCCTGTTTTTGGACTCGAAGCGCTCCCGCAAGTCCTTGATCATTTCGACCACATCCTCCGTGGAGCTAGGAGTCGGGGAAGGTGGTACCATCTGGAGTGGAGCGTTTGAGGGCTCCGACGTCCGGGGTGCTTCTGTGTCTGAGGGTGCCCGTTGAAGGGGTACACTCGACTCCCCATTGGCTCCTGGGTCGGGACCGGTTGAAGGTGTTCTGGTCAAGGCCGACCGTATATCAAACACTGCTTGAGTCAGTGCTTGCATAGAGGCAGAGAGGGTTTTGAGTCCTCCCTCTAATGAGTCTATGCGCTGGACAATGTCCTGCGGCGGCGCATCAGACTCGGAATCACCCTCAGTCATGTATAATGTCATGACACAGCCGGGAGTGGATGAATTGGTTGAGGCTTCGCTCTCGGCCTCACTTTCATGTGGGGGAGTCACCTCTCCTGGTGTTCCACCTTGGCCACCCCAGCCACATTCTGGAGGTCATTCTCGACGGGCGCATCTGCAAGGGCCTGATTGCCCTCAGCTCCGTCTTGAAGGGCCTCTTCGTCTCTACCCCTAGCCGTGTCCTGGGGGACTTCCTCGTTTTGAGGGGCTTCTGGGAGGCTGACTTCGCCTCGAGGATGCAGATCCGCCGCAGCTGTGCTTTGGACATCTTCGTCTTCGGAAGGAGGCTCAACAAGGGTCTGACTACCCCCAGCTTCCTCCAAGAACTTCTTCCTAGACCGAGTGCCTTCGAACACTCCAGAGGTCGAGACAGCTGCCTTGGTTTTCCTCGGCTGGCTTTTGGATGAAGACGAGGAATTGCCAGTCGTCTTCCGGACTGACGAGGAGTTGGAGATTACGTTGCATGAAGCAACCCTTGGCTCCTCTTCTGTTGACACCTTCATCCCGAGGCGATGTCGGAGGGGTGTCGATGATTGCAGCCGCTGGAAGACTGACTGCCTTGGTGGTACTGCTGCCTTGCAACAGCAGTTGATGGTGACCACCGCACAAGTATGCCCCGTGAGAGGTGCATCGTGCCTGTTGGTCGACTCTCCTGACCGGCGCTTGTGAGTGATCATGTTACGCAGGTCGTTGGAGGAGAGTGCTACCTTCACACCCCCTTCAGGCGCATGGCAAGGCCAAACGTCGGGGTGGTCAGGTGAGTGCTGCGCCCCCTGATCTAATACCAAGAAGGCATCACGATCAGTAGTGGGGGAACCACAACATTTGAAGTGACTTGAACGGACCTCAAACGCACAACCAGAGGAGGCGCGGGAGTTCAAGACCACTGAATTTGCCTCACTCGACTTGGTTGTGCACGCAGTAGATGCGCCCAAGTGAGATGAGGACTTTGAAGGTCGACTCGTTTTTGGTGCAGAGGCACCTGATTCGACCTTGTACAGCTTGCCATCGGCAGCGCGCGTGATTGTGAGCGCGTGCCTCTGGCCTGCTGCTGGCATAGCACGTTTGTGGCGTATGGCCCGTGCCGCCTTGGATTTCTTTGTACTAGCCCGCTGGGGCGCATAGTACTCAGCATCCAAATTCTCCTCGCCATTACGGCGAGTGAGTCTGTCAAAGACAGAGACTTTTTGTGGCGCATCAGAGGTGATGCGCGGGGCATTGGCTGCGCCCCTGCTCCGTCGACGCATCTTCCTCGCCTGAGAGGGAGATGGCTGGGGAACGTGGTCAGCCGCACGCTTCCCCGAGAGATGCGCTACATCAGCGGGCGCACCTTGGTTGCTGAGAACGTCAGCAGGAAGGGAGGGCTGGATTGGCGCATTCCCTTCAGTGGTGGTGCCCGAGGCGTCGACCTTGTGCACCCAGACACGGCGGGTCTTCTTCGGCTTCGGCAGCCGCTTCGAAGGACTCACACTTCCTTCAGAAATGAACTCCTCGTACGCCTGTTGATTGAGGCGCACGACCAACGTCTTATGGGAGGAGCCCACCTTCACGTCGTCGACCTGTGACACGACTTTCTCGGAAGAGGAGAAAGAAGTCCCCAGCAGAGTCGCCAGCTTCTTTGCCATTAAAATTGTTTGATTGAAAACTTTAACACAAACAGAACAGTGTTACAATATAGGACTTAGATGTAGTCCTAGGAGTACACTTTTGTTTAATCTGGGTCCTTAGTGCCAATGGAGCGAGTGGTAATGCGTTGACTCCGTTGACGGGCTGACGACGGTTATCGGTTCTCTGAAGGTGTAGATTGCTCTGGGTGCTGGAGCTTGCCGAGAGAAGGAAGACGTTGAGTGTCTGTATCTGCCTCTCTGGTGATTCTCCGTATGTTTGTCGTAGATTTTGTGCGTGGGTGAGAAGGAAATGATCCCTCTATTTATAGTTTTGCAGGTTGGCTGCTCATGCGCGCATGTAGGATGCGCAGGTGTGTGGGGACGCCACGTGGGGATTGCTGATGGAGGCGCGTGGGATGCGCCCTAATCGAGGGGTAGAATTCTTCATACTGCTGTTTGTGAGCCGGCACGTAGCAGGGGAAAAGATCTTTCTGTTGCTGAAATCTTAGATGAGTTGAGTCAAAGGACACGTGTCATCGACCCATGGCTCGGAGATCTCGGATTTGGTGGAGGGAAGTGATCTGGTGAGCTGCGCCTTGGATTGGACGCAGGAGGAGGCTGCGGCTCGTAACCTTTAGGAGTTACAAACCGTTCGGGGCGCATGGCTTTTGAGGCGCATGCAGACGACTTTCCTTCTGTCTTTTGGGATCATAGAGCAGTCTGAGGCGCATGGCTTTTGAGGCGCATGCAGATTTGGGCGCATGGCTGCAGAGGCGCCTGCGGGTGGTTGAGTGGCCACGTGGCAGTAGCCGTTGGGATGAAGTCATGATGACGCTGACGTTGTCGACGCTTCGTTTTCTGAAAAAGCTGTCAACTGTTCAGACTTTAGGAGGTGTGCTGCCAACTCTGTCAGTTCAGCATTTAATGTTTCTGACATTCGATGGACAGCTGAGTGGGCGCATCGATTGGCGTTCCACTCGGTATGGAGATGTGTGGGGGCGCATCCTCTGTGATGCGCCTGGTACTGAAGGGCGCGTCTATGTGATGCGCCTGATGCCGAAGGGCGCGTCCGTGTGATGCGCTGTCTGACTGGCGCATCCGACATGTCTTTTAATGATGTGGCTGTTTCGCTCCTCGAGTGCTTTTAATAGCCGTTTGGCTGAATTCGAGGCGTCCGGTTCATCCATTTAATGCAAATTCATTGCACGGAATTCGGAGAGCCATCCACTTGGCGCGTGGGTTTGATCTGCCCGGCCTATAAATAGTGGCATGGAGAGAAGGTTTGCTTCTCGTTCCCTCACGTACTTCCGACATGAACTTGGGTATTCGGGTGCATTCTGTTGACGAAGTGTTCCCGAGGGTGAAGATGAGACGCCATGTCGTCGTTGATGCACTTGAAGGTGACTGTTACATCCAAAAGACGGAGTCGAGGGCTTCTGAGGCAGGCGGAAGGTTCCTGTTGCATCCAAAGATAGGGATGCTCGGGTCTCGTCTCCGTTATTCCGGAAGAGCCGCAGATCGGAATTGCGGTGCTAGGCTCTTTCTTCCTTCAAAGTGGGGGCTGCCCACTCTGGTCGTGTTGAAAGCTGTTCCTTTAGCCGTGGTTTCGATCACGGTCTTCCTTCGCCTTTGGAGGCTCTTTCGAAGCCTTCCCTGGCCACAGATTTGCGGTGCTCTTCTCTTCCTTGGTTCCAGCCAGAGGGTTAAATGCTTTGTTTAGTCGAAGCACTTATCAGGTGAGCCTGGCTGGAAGAGCGGCACATAACTGGGCTGCTGAAGGGATGCACATAACTGAGCTGGATGCACATAACTGAGCTGCTGAAGAGATGGTGGGATACGCCTGGTTGGAGGCGCATGGTATCTGCTGCGCCTAACTGGCGGCGCATGGTGACTGCTGCGCCTATCCGGAGGCACATGGTGGCCGCTGGCTGTAGACTTAGGATCTTTCCTTTGTAGAAATTCTCCTTTGTACAACCTTTTCTAGACATGTAATAGACTTTTGTATATAAATAAAAAGTTCTTTTTCAAATGTCTATAGTTATTGACTTTGCTGTGAAGTATTCTGTCCGAGTTCTGGCGCATGTAGTGTCTGGCGCATGGGTTTTCTTGGTTGTGAAATTCCATGCTTCTACAGTTACACCAATCTACATATACACGAAGATTACTTAAACAATTCCATATGGATAAATGCCATCCCTTAGTACACCAATGGTCGTTCGATCATTGGACGTAAAGAAGGACCCTTTTCGTCCACTGGAAGAGGGAGAGAAATCATTAGGTTCTGAAGTACCTTACCTAAGTGCCATTGGGGCACTACTCTATATAGCTAACTGTACGCGTCCTGATATAACGTTTTCAGTTAACTTATTAGCCAGATACAGTGCAGCGCCCACAAAGCGCTACTGGAATGGAGTGAAGCATCTTCTGCGCTACCTCCAAGGGTCTATAGACTTAGGACTATATTACCCGAATAGTGGGTCTTCCACTTGGTTATTCAGATGCAGGTTATAGATCAGATCCCCACACAGAGAAATTACAAACTGGATTTGTGTTTACTTTCGGTGGTACGGCTATCTCCTGGAGGTCCGTCAAACAGACCAGTGTGGCTACCATTCTGAACTCCTGGCAATCCATGAAACAAGCAAGGAGTGTGTTTGGCTTCGCTCCGTCATTCAGCACATTTTGGCATCTACTGGCCTGAAGACTGGTGAATTTGAGCCTACTATCCTTTTTGAAGATAATGCAGCATGCGTAGCTCAACTTCAGAAAGGATACATAAAGAATGACAAGACGAAGCACATATCCCCCAAATTCTTCTGGACGCACGATCTTCAAGAGAAGGAACAAGTCAAAATACAACAAATTCAATCTTGTAATAACTTAGCAGATTTGTTTACCAAAACACTGCCACGATGTACTTTTGTAAAGCTTGTAAGAGGAATAGGGATGAGGCAACTAAAAGACCTGCAAGCCTGAAGCTTGTATAGATCAGGGGGAGTAAAACTATAGGATTGTACTCTTTTTCCTTAGGACTGATGGTTTTTCCCACTGGGTTTTCCACAACCAAGGTTTTAACGAGGCAAACCAAGTTTACTCTGGATCCAGCAGTTTCCACCCCATTAGCTTATTGAATCCTGAAGTATTTCATAAGTGGATCCAAGGAAATGGATGAATAAGAGGGAGTGTTGTGAAACCCTTACTATTCACCATTATGTCATGAGTTACACATGACCCTTAGGATCATGTAACTCATGACCCTTGGGTTGCCCCTTATCCCTATATATATGGCCCTTGCCATATGATGAAATAACAAGAAGAAAAATGCTATTCTACGATATCTAGTATCCCTTCAAACAAATTTGATATTTTCTTTCTATTGAAAAATTAAAATTTTAATCAAAATAAATTCGGTGTCTGAAAAAATCAAAAAAATTGAGAGAAATGTGAATTCTTAGAGGGAGAAAATAAATCCTGGGGTTGGTGGAACCACGTTTTTTTTCCTATTTTCTCTTCTCTTGAGAATCAAATTCCTTTCTTCCTCATTTTATCCAAACAAAAAAAAGTAATCACTTCGCCAATTTTGCAAACCAAACTTGGCCTATAAGTTATCGCAAATTCGGAGCATCCTCAAGGAAGCCAAATAACTTTTTCAATTGAGATTATTTGATGCCGAAATGTCACTTGTAAGAATTTCACAGAATCCACACTTGCGGAATGCAAATTATACCAGCACGTCGCGAATAAAAAAAAAAACAGTGAATTACAAGCAAAAGAATCAAAATGCGCTTAGCCAAATCCGTATCGAATCAGACAGGCACATCGCGATCGACCAAATGGTCCCTAGTAGGACTTGTAAGCGATGAAACTGACGCACTGCACCTGGCGGTAACTGTCGAACCCGATGATCCTGATGAAGCACCTGGGGTACTCCTTCTTGCACTCCTCGAGCTCCTTCACGACCTGGCTCGCGTCGGTGCACCCGAACATTGGGAGCTTCCACATGGTCCAGTACCGCACGTCATAGTACCCGGAGGTCCTACCGTTCTCGCGGTACACAAATCCGACCTGCATTTTGACCCAAAAGTTTAAGTTTAAAAGTTTAGGGTTAGAGTTATAATATTTGTATTATTGCGACACGACTACTTACGGGACAGAATTCCAAGCAAGGAACCCATCCACTGCGGATAAGGTAGTCGATCTGCTTGACCAAGGCGTCGACCGAGAGGGGAGGAAGGTATGAGAGGGTCTCGAACTTCTTGACTCCCTCAATCGGCCAGACCTATAACACATTCCCAGCACTATTAAGTTACAAAAAATGATACAAGGTTTTCGGTCACAAACCACGAGCAAAATAGTAATGTCCATTAAGCTAACAACTAAGATAATTTGTCACACTAATTAAGTGCGCAAAAATCTTCACGTTTAATGCACCTTCATGCACTGTACCCTTCCGCCGTTGGTCGGGAGCTTGGCGATGTCGGTGTCGGAAAGCCGAGGTCGACTTGAGGCCGCGACCATGTTGGTTTGGGTGACGTTCGTGGCGAAGGAGACCATCACTGAAGAGGCCATTGAGATCTCTCTAAACACACTTAAGCTTCTTCTTTTGCACACTTACTTGTGCGCTACGAGTCCTGTAGGTAGATATATACAACAATTATGCTATTTGACTTCTAAAATATTTGAATGATGTCATCTTCCATTATGTGACACCTGACATGGCAGATGACATAACAACTGACATGACAAATTTTAACCAAAAAAATTAATTATCCATTTTTTTTAATGTTAATGTTAATATTAATGTTAATATTAATTTTAATTTTAATTTTAATTCTAATATTAATATTAATGTTAATTTTAATGTTATGGTTAATTTTAATGTTAATTATCATGTTAATTTATTAATTTATTATTAATTTTAATTTAATATTAATTTTATTGTTAAATTTTGCCATGTCAGCAACCATGTTATCCGCCACATAATGAAAGATAGTATCACCCAAATATTTTTGGAGACAAATATTATATATATATATATATATATATATATATATATATATATATATATATATATATATATATGGGTCCTTCTACAATACATTCCATGAAAAAATTTATATCGATACATCTAAAATCTAAACCATTGGATGTTGATCCAATGGTTCGGATTGAATAATAGAGTAGGGAACATCATTTAATGCTGATTTTGACTTTTGACCTCTATTAATAGTCTAAAAAAAGTTACTTAATCCGAATCATTGAATGAACATCCAATGGTTCAGATATGGAATGTATCGATACAAAATTTTCATGGGATGAATTGAAAATTTTTCATATATATATATATATATATATATATATATATATATATATGGAAGCGGATCAAAGGTCCCGTCCGCGGAGCCCCGCCGAAGCACCGCCCCCCCCTGCACCGTCGGATCGCGTGGGGCCCGCGTGGGGCCCGCCCCCGCCCGCGCGATCCAACGGCTAAGGGGGGGCGGGGCTTCGACGGGGCTCCCGATCCGCTCCCTATATATATATATATATATATATATATATATATATATATATATATATATATATATATATATATATATATATATATATATATATATTTCGTGTGAATCGTGACCGTTGGATTTAGTTACCCCTCCATGACCACTTGTTTAAAGGTGATTGGATGACAAACCAACCTTTTCTTTTCTTCTTCCTACCAAATGATGACATACCTTATCGTTATTCTCCTATGTCGGCACGACACGTGTTGCATATCGAGCTAATCTTATCGCCGTGGAACGTGGGCTCGACTCGAGTCCGGGCCAATCACAGAACCTTCTGGATTTTTCTCGTTTATGTTTCCAGCATTTTTAAGGATAGAGATCCTGTAATAAGTAATAAGTGTTTGTAATGTTTTGAGTTTCTGCTCATTTTGCAACGAGAGTTACAATTAATCTTTAAAGTAGTTGATTTCCGTGTATTAAGTCTCGTTTGGTTCGCAGAATCGGATTAGTAAAGAAAAATGATTATATTTTCTATGGGAAAGTAATTTTCAATGGAAAAAAAATTTAGGGAATAAAGTAATTCCATTCATCCAAACAAGAAATTACTTTTCCACATTGAAGTGTTCACTTTCATTTTCAAATTCATTGACATTTTCAAACATCGGAAAGAAAAATTAA
Organism: Iris pallida; assembly: GCA_029216955.1. Classification (NCBI taxonomy): domain Eukaryota; kingdom Viridiplantae; phylum Streptophyta; class Magnoliopsida; order Asparagales; family Iridaceae; genus Iris; species Iris pallida. Next base: position 3,155,730 of record JANAVB010043017.1, read on the forward strand.
TGGAGTTATAATTTTCCAAAGGAAAGAAAATGCCAAGGAATTGATTTCCTTTTCCTTCCGTTCTGCGAACCAAACGAGGCCTAAAGGTTAATTAGTTTTAGAGTCTCGTACAGTATTTAAAATTTATGTTTATGTCTTCATATTGTTCAGAAAAAAAAATGTGGATCTCGTTATTACGGTTGACTTGGAATGATCGTCCAAAATGGAGGACTAAATACAAAATTTGAATATTATAATATGAGAATTGAAACTAAACGTAAATTTCGAATATTATGGAAACATAAACGACATCTAAGGGTGAATCCAAGCCAACCGTTAGGACGAAATTCGAACTTCTGGACAATATAAAAACCTAAATATAAAATTTAAGTCTTATACTAGACTCTAAAACTAAATAATCTGTTAATAAGAGTTACAATCCCATTTTTTCATGTAATTCTGTTATATATATATATATATATATATATATATATATATATATATATGTGGATTCACACGTCATTTTTTAAATTAACCTAATTGTATTGATCACGTAGGTGGCATGAATTGTAAACAACGAGAAAATATGTAATACACTATTACATTATTTATGCACATCATGCACTTGTAACTTATCAGCTGTTTTAAATTTACTTAGGCATAAACCAATAGGTATAGAATTGCAGATAGTCTCAAATCTAAAGTTCATGTTTTCTAAATCAATCACAACTTAACTTTTTTTTGCTTATCGTTAGATCTACAAGCAAAGGTATACTTTCAACCTTGTGTTATTTAGTTATAGGACCTTATATAATATTTAATATTAGAATTTAGGTTTTTATACTGTCCAATAATAGCGTTTATGTCTCCATTTAGACTAATTTTGGATTGTCAACGGTATAAATGGAGACCTAAATTCTAATATCAAATATTATAGGAGATCCTATAACTAAATAACCCTTCAACATTAAATGTATATTCTTACAAAAAAAAATCTCAGTACATTGCAATTTTAATTTCTTTATGCACCACATATCTAAATAATGTGTCAAATATTATTTAGAGATATGCTTGTTGAGAAATAAAAATGCTATGTACCGATAGTTTTTTTGTTACATAGATGACTAACAGTAGTCCAGGGCTCAGTATCATATATACGTGTGATTGATTTTGATTGTTAGTAGAATATATAGTAGCCAACCATTAGTTATTGGTAACTTTTGGAGTTTATTGTGAAATCTAAATTCTTGAAATAATATTTTGTTGGGACAATAATTCTCTCTTAGGAATAAGAACGACCAGCTTGATTTCGATGCCTAAGACTAGGTTCGAGTATAGTTTTTTTTTAGTTTGTAGTTGTTTTGGTTAGAAAGAATATAAAAAATAATATTGTGTATATACATAATGAAAAATAATTGTGTATACATAGTGAATGAGTTTTTTTTTTTCTTTTGTATTTTTTATTACTGTAGTTATGTTTTGTTAGAAAGAATGTGAAAAGGAAAAAAATTCTATTCAAGTCATCATAGTTATCGTTTTTAAAAATTATCTGTTGGCATATATTTTTTTTTTAAGAAAAGACAACTCTCTTGGCTGTTGACTTATTGTCTCTATATTTCGGATTTTTCCAAAAAAAAAATTTCTTCCGAAAATGCAAGTAAAGAAGTTTGCTACACATTGGTAATTAGTCAACAAGTCCATTTAGGTTCACCCATCAAAAGAGAGTATATGTAACACCCCAGAACCAGAATACTGGAGAGCGGGAGCATACATAGCCAGCTACGTATATTGAAATGGAATCCACCTCGCTATACGGTCACGGCTGTCTAGATACATGAGGGTTTAATTGTAGGATCGTTGAGCACTTCTAGAGGGGGGTGAATAGAGTGCGTGTGTGCAGCGGAAATAAAATCACCAATTAAAAATTAAACTATGGCAATGATGTAAGAGCAGTAAATAAAGATAGGAGAATCAAACTCAGTGACACAGCGATGTATACTGGTATCCCTCTGAGAGGACTAATCCAGTCTCGAGTACTCTTGCTCGATGTTAATCCACTAAAGGCACAAGCTTTAACTGAGTGCTTGCAACTCTTACACCACCGTGCTTGTTGACGAGTGCACGACCAACTCCAACACACACCGTGCTTGGTGACGAGCGCACGACCAGCTCCACAACGAGAATTTGTTGTTGAAACTTGACGACCTCTTTACAACTCTGAATAACCAAAAGACTTCTAAATCAAATCTGATAGTACTGGCTTTTGGCTAAGAGAAGTATAGGTGAGATTTGAAATTTTTAGATCACTAGAAAACACTTGAGATGAATAGAGAAGAGAATGAAGAATGAATTTGATGTTTTGAAATGAAAAGTTCTTCTCTATTTATAGGTGTTTTCACCAACCGAACTCGGGCAGAACTCGGACAGAGTTCGGATGCAAATATCTCGCAAAATAGACGTTGCTCGCAGATTTGGAGGCAACTGAAGTTTGAATACAAACTGACCGAACTCGGTCAGAGTTCGGGCCGAACTCGGGCCGAACTCGGCTAGGAGTTCTGTCAGGAGATATAATAAAATTCTTTTGTAAAAACAGTTTACAAACATGTTTTTGGTAATTTGTAAAATCATTTGAAAAGGAATATTTTCGAAATATATTTTTTGAAATATTTGTAATCGAAAATATGAAGGGTAAAAATAGGTTTAGAGAAGGAGAATAATTTTAACCCTAAGCCAGTAATACCATACTTAATTTTACAAGGAAATTTCTAGACTCAATAAAGTGTAAAAAATACAGAATAAAAGTAGAAAAGAGTCTTCAGAATTTTTGATGACTTTGACGCTTGGATTTATGCAGTACATCGTCCGTTGAATAAGATTTCATGTATCCTGAAATAGTTAGCAGCATTTTCTATATTTTGTGTATGGACTAAAGTATAAGTTGATTATCGAAATCGGGTGTGACCATGGAATGGGCCAACAATCTCCCCCATTTTGATAATTGACAAACTTGAGTCTATACCAAAATATATTTATAAAAAATAAAACAACATATCAAAATACCTGAAAAAAATTTGTTCTAGCCTTGCATTTGTGATATTTTTGTATTATACTCATTTTCTCCCCCTTTGTCAAGTAGTAAAATGAATCGGCTCCCCCGTAAATCATGAAGCCAACAATAGAAAATACAAGACAAAGTAAAAGAAAAAATAGTAATCACAGCATAGATAAGTGAAATGCAATAAACTGAAATATCATAAATTTTCCACTAGAAAGTCAACTAGTACAACTGATAAATGGCTAACTGAAAGAGTTTAGACATGAAAGTAAAAAGTACTACATGAACAGCATCAAAACTAAACAAAACTAAATCCACTATCCTATGGCTGAATCCACATCACATCTCTGCGTCGTCTGCACCGGGAGGATCATGAGGGAAATAGGCAGTGGTTGGGTCGAAGTACTGAAAAGTAGTCTCATCAGTAAAACGAGGACCAGGGAAAGCAGGATGTGGAAGGATAGTGAGTGGATGAACTGGATCATGCACCAGGCTGTAATGGAGATCGGCAATGCTGTTTCTCAGCACCTGGGCCTGAGAAATATGCCGGAACTCGGAGTCTTGATAACGTTGCGTGGATATGGCAACGAAATCATCAAACCGCTGGTAGAATGCCTGATCGAGTCCAGGGGCAGGGGCCGGAGCAGGAGGAGCATCTGCTGGAGGGGCCTCAGCATCAGCTACTGGGTCAGCAGGAGCAGCACCGGGAGGTTGAGGAAACCGACGAGAGCGGGTCAACTCAACAGGTGGAGAAGAAATAGCACACGTTTCAAGATCAATCTCGAAACGGCGAAAAATACTCGCAAGGTGCATAGGAAAAACAAGGTTCCTACCTGCATTCTTGCAGTTGAGCATCCAAGACATCATGGTTTTTGGAATGGAGAAAGGAATTCCAAAATGAATATGATACATAGTAGAGAGTTCCAAAAATGTGACCTCATCGGTAGAGCCTTTCTTCGGAAGAAGGGCCGAAAAAATCATACGATGAAGTTCGTAAAAATTCTGGTTAAGATGTCTAGAAAATATTCTCCGAGGAGGAGGAGTAGGGTGACAAATCAATTCCCTAAAAGAAGCTAAAGTGACATCGGCAGGGAACTGAATATGGTGGATGTCAACAAGAGCATCACCAAGATCAGGAACGTGAAAATATTCACTGATATCGGTGGCACTAAATTCTAGTTCCTGTCCAGCAACGCAGGAATAGAAATTTCCGTTTTGTTGTACTTGCAAATTGCAGTAGAACATACGGACAGCATTGTCGAAAATACTATCTTGGACCTCGAAAAAGTCGCGAAATCCAAGTTGATCAAAAACAGGAGCATATTCAAAGAAGGTTGTAAAGTTGACAAAGGCTCCAGTACAAATACGACGTAAAGAAAAGAAATCAAACCAGAGATTGGAGAAGTCTCTGTCGGGAAACAGAGTGCCATCATATTCCTCGGGATCTCTAGGTTTGGCTGGACTGAAGAGACTAGCCGGAGTGTAGTCGGATGAGGAGGAAGCACCCTGAGAAGAATTTCCTCGTTGACGCTTCGGAGCCATGAAGAGATGGAGGAAGATCGTCGATGCCTTGCAAAGAAGGAGGAGGAAAGTCTTCTGGAAGGAGGTGGAACTATTTCACGTTTTCGTGTGGAGAAATAGTGGAAGAAAGGATGGGATTTATAGGTGCTAGGGCCGGCTGTTCGGTTCTGGAGCCATCACAGCGCCGACCGAACTCGGTCCGAATTCGGTCCGAACTCGGTCAGAGTTCGGGCCGAGTTCGGCCACTTGCATTCCCGAGATAGTTAAAGCAGTCAGGTAAGTAAAGATTGTAATAAATGATGTTTGACTGGTTTATTAACTAATTGCTGTTATTTTTAGGTTAACTGTAGGGATTGTCCCAGCTAACGGTGGTTCACCGGGGAACTCTTAAGTACCGCTTCGCTTCGACCGTAGCCGTGGTGACAGACATATCCTTTGTAAGTTTGTCCCCAAAAATAATTTTCATTAGATAATAAATTATCAAGTCATAAATACAGTATTTAATTACCATATGTTTTAAGAATCCGAGAATTCAAGAATGCCGAGCTCACGCCTCAAGATGTTAAAACGGTCTTCAGCCAATGGTTTAGTGAAAATATCTGCTAGTTGATGTTCAGTATCAATAAATTTTAAGCAAATATCCCCGTGTCGTTGATGATCACGTAAAAAATGATGTCTAACTTCTATGTGCTTTGTGCGTGAATGACAGATAGGGTTCTTAGTTAAATTAATTGCACTAGTGTTATCACAATATATAGGAACATTTGTATAGTGCAGATTGTAGTCCTCTAAGGTTTGCTTCATCCACAAAATTTGAGCACAACAACGTCCTGCGGCGATATACTCAGCCTCAGTTGTTGATAATGCTACTGAATTTTGTTTCTTGCTAAACCAAGAGACTAGGGCCTTTCCCAAGAAATGACATGTACCACTGGTACTTTTACGGTCCACTTTGCATCCAGCAAAATCCGTATCCGAGTAACCTATGAGGTCAAAGAATTTGGTTTTGGGATACCATAAGCCAACTGTAGAAGTTCCTTTAAGGTATCGGAAGATACGCTTAACGGCACTAAGATGTGATTCCTTAGGGTTTGCCTGATATCGTGCACATATGCAAGCACTAAACATAATATCAGGACGACTAGCAGTTAAATATAATAAACTACCAATCATACCTCGATACTTACGCTGATCAACAGGTTTGCCACTTTCATCAGCATCAAGCTTTGTAGATGTAGCCATAGGAGTCCCAATTGGCTTCACATTCTCGAAGTCGTACTTCTTTAGTATGTCCTTCGTGTACTTGGCTTGGTTGATGAATGTTCCGTTTGAGTGTTGTTTGATTTGCAATCCTAGGAAGAAGTTCAGCTCTCCCATCATGCTCATTTCAAATTCACTCTGCATACACTTGGCAAGATCTTGACAGAGTTGTTCATTAGTAGAACCAAAGATGATATCATCTACATAAATTTGCACTAGAAGTATATCATTATTCATAGATTTAATAAAAAGAGTAGTATCAATCTTGCCTTTTGAAAAATCATTATCAAGTAAGAAGGCGCTTAGGCGTTCATACCAAGCACGAGGTGCTTGTTTGAGTCCATAAAGTGCTTTCTTAAGCTTGAAGACGTGATCAGATTTTTGAAAATCTTCAAAACCAGGGGGTTGTTTCACAAAAACTTCTTCTTTCAAAAATCCATTTAGAAATGCGCTTTTCACGTCCATTTGAAAAAGTTTGAAATCATTAAAACAAGCAAAAGTGCAAAACATGCGAATGGCTTCTAGTCTAGCAACAGGAGCATAGGTCTCATCATAATCAATTCCTTCTTCTTGATTATAACCTTGTGCAACTAGACGTGCTTTGTTGCGTAGAACTTGACCATCTTCACTAAGTTTATTTCGGAACACCCATTTGGTACCAATTATCGATTGACCAATAGGTTTAGGAACGAGTTCCCAAACTTGGTTTCTCTCAAATTGATTAAGTTCCTCTTGCATAGCAGAAATCCAAAATTCATCAGAAAAAGCCTCATCAATATTCTTAGGTTCTATTTGAGAAATAAATGCTACATTAGCTGCTACTTCAGAATCTCTAAGAGATGAACGAGTACTTACACCTTTGGATACATCACCTATTATGAGAGTTTCTGGATGATCCGGTTTGAATCTTAATGATTCGAATCTTTGGGCCATACCTTTCACAAGGCTCTTCTCAGTTCCTGCATCTTCGGAACTTTTATCAGTTCTTGCCTCTTGGGTAGGATCTTTCTCAGAACTCTTCTTTGTCTTTGTAGGTGCATCTTCATCATCACTGTCGCTAGATCTATGACTATTCAACTCATCAAAGGTAACATTAATACTTTCTTCAACAATGAAAGATCTTTTATTAAAAATTCTATATCCTTTACTCTTAGCAGCATATCCGAGAAATATCCCGTCATCTGCTTTCGAGTCGAACTTACCCAAGTTATCCTTGGTGTTCAGGATGAAACAGCGACAACCAAAAACTTTAAAATAAGATATGTTTGGAATTCTTCCAAACCAAAGCTCATATGGTGTTTTCTTCGATATAGGTCGAATTAACACCCTATTTAAAATATGACAGGCTGTACTAACAGCTTCTGCCCAAAAATATTTAGGAAGATTATGCTGATTAAGCATGACTCTAGCCATTTCGCTTAGAGTACGGTTCTTCCTCTCCACAACACCGTTCTGTTGGGGAGTTCTAGGACAAGAAAATTCGTGGTAGTATCCACTATCATCACAAAACTTTTTGAAATCAGTATTTTCGAATTCGCCACCATGATCACTTCGGATACGAGTAATCATGAAGCCTTTTTCGTTTTGAACCTTTTTACAAAATATCTGAAATTCAAAAATTGCATCACTTTTGTTTGATAAAAAGTAAACCCATGTAAAACGAGAGAAATCATCAACAATGACAAAAGCATAGAGTTTACCGCCAAGACTAGCGACTCTACTAGGACCAAATAAATCCATATGAATCAACTGCAAAGGTCTCGAAGTACTTACAGCGTTGATGGATTTAAAAGAAGACCTATGTGCTTTGTTCTTTTCACAGTCAGCACATACCATGTCTCTCTTGAAAGGAATTTCTGGGAGTCCTTTTACCAATTTCTTTGTGTTCAGACGTGAGATAGTATCCATGTTTGCATGTCCTAGTCTCATGTGCCATAGCCAGCTTTCATTTTGATTGGCTACTAGACACCTTCCTGTATTATTAGTATTCTCCAAAAAGAAAACATATATATTGTCTTCTCTAATCCCTTTATATATGGGATCACCAGATGACATATCATATATAGTACATTTATCTTTCACAAAATTGATACCATAACCATTATCTGTCAAATGACTTATGCTCAATAGGTTATGTTTCAATTCGGTTACTAGACAAACATTTTTTATTATTGGGTAAGGAGACATACCTACAGTGCCATTACCTATAATATCACCTCTCAAGTTATTTCCGAAGGAGACGTATCCTTCTTTCTTCATCGATAGCGTAGCGAATAAAGATGCATCACCAGTCATGTGTCGCGAACATCCGCTATCGAGGATCCATTTGCTTCTAGCATGAGAGGATTGAGGGTCCACCTACAAAACAAGTAGATGAATCCTTTGGTACCCATTTTCTGAAGGGTCCATGCTGATTAGCTTTAGGTCTCCAGACTAAAGTATGGTTATTAACAAGTTTTCTTGCAAGACAATACTGTGATATGTGTCCGTGTGTACCACAGTAAGTGCAAGTCAGTTTAGAACCAGATGTGGTTGAAACTGAGTTCACATGCTTGTTTGGTTTCTTGGAGAACCTATAAGTGAAAGCATGATGATATTCGTGTTTCTTCTGTGCTTTCTTGTTTTTAGTCCTTTTTGGTGTATGCTTTGCATTAGGACTAATCTTGGGCTGTGTCACAGGTATTGCCTGTTTGCCCAACTTGATTTCTAACTTTTTAGAAATCGCTACAGACTCTTCGTATCTTGCAGTCATATCAAGGAGTCTTTGTTCAGTTACTAGGTGCAACTTCTTCTCTATGTCATAAAGTTTGTGTATTTTGACATAGTCTTTTTCTTTCTTTTCAATGTTGAGGATAGCCTCTTGATAGTCTACTTTAAGTTTGGCTATCTCTTCCGTGTTACCGGTAGTAGATGTCTCTTTAATGTCTTCAAGTAAATTAGACAATCTAGCTATCTCGGCTGTGTGTGCCTTAATCTCTTTTCGAGATTGCTTATACTTGTCGAGCACAGTTTTGTGATCTTCAAGTAAATCGCTAAAGGCAGTCTCTAGTTCATCAAAAGTAAAATCATCAAACAGAGGATTAGATGATACCTTTTCGAATGCCATAAGACAACCATTTGCATTGCTGCAAGGTCTGTCTTCTTCTTCTGAGTCACTGGCATCACTCTCGTGCCAGATGCTTGTGTTGGCATACTTTCGGCCAGATGTGGATCTTCTGTTTGATCTTGACCGATCATATGGACTGCTCTTCTTGGTAGCTGGACAGTCTTTCTTCATGTGCCCTGATTTCTTGCATCCGAAGCATATAGTCTCGTCTTCATTGCTTTCTTGGATGTCTTTCTTCTTTCTGCTTGTGAACTTTAGATATTTCTTGAAGTTCTTCACAAGTAAGGCACGTTCATCACCACTTGATGATTCTTCATCTGAGTCGTTGCTGGTTGATTTTCTTGCTTGAGCTTTGAAGGCGATAGTCTTTTCTTTTGGTGTGGCCTCTTCAAAGTCTTACAAGTCGAGCTCATGAGTCATCAATTTGCCCATCAGTGTTTCTAGAGTCATCGTGGTGAGATCGTTTCCTTCAATGATTGCTGTGGCTTTTGGATTCCAGTTCTTTGTTAGAGCCCTCAGCACTTTCCTGATTTTCTCATGGTTGCTGTAATCTTTACCAAGAGATTGAAGGGGATTAGTTATATCAAGGAAACGAGTAAACATCTGTGTAATTGACTCACCAGGTTTCATTTTAAAAGATTCATATTCCTGAGTCAGTCTACTGATTTTGGATTCCTTGACTTGGGAAGTCCCTTCATGGGTTACCTCAAGGAGTTTCCAAATTTTATGAGATGTCTTGCAGGTAGAAACTCTATTGAACTCGGTTTTGTCAATAGCACAGAATAGTGCATTGATGGCTCGAGCATCAAGACTAGCCTTTGCTTTTTCAGCATCGGTGTACTTGTCATGCGTCTTTTCCATAAGAATACCTTCAACCACTGTAGGTGGTGGTTTCTTATACCCATCAATGACTATTGACCATAAATCAAAATCTAGAGACTTTAAAAAGAAAGTCATACGTGTTTTCCAGTATGTATAGTTTGTTCCATCAAATAGGGGAGGTCTATTTGTGGATTGCCCTTCACCGTTGAATATAGATTTCACGGCTGCCATATATATACTCTCTAGGATATGTTATATAAGAATATAACCTGCTTTGATACCAAATTGTAGGATCGTTGAGCACTTCTAGAGGGGGGTGAATAGAGTGCGTGTGTGCAGCGGAAATAAAATCACCAATTAAAAATTAAACTATGGCAATGATGTAAGAGCAGTAAATAAAGATAGGAGAATCAAACTCAGTGACACAGCGATGTATACTGGTATCCCTCTGAGAGGACTAATCCAGTCTCGAGTACTCTTGCTTGATGTTAATCCACTAAAGGCACAAGCTTTAACTGAGTGCTTGCAACTCTTACACCACCGTGCTTGTTGACGAGTGCACGACCAACTCCAACACACACCGTGCTTGGTGACGAGCGCACGACCAGCTCCACAACGAGAATTTGTTGTTGAAACTTGACGACCTCTTTACAACTCTGAATAACCAAAAGACTTCTAAATCAAATCTGATAGTACTGGCTTTTGGCTAAGAGAAGTATAGGTGAGATTTGAAATTTTTAGATCACTAGAAAACACTTGAGATGAATAGAGAAGAGAATGAAGAATGAATTTGATGTTTTGAAATGAAAAGTTCTTCTCTATTTATAGGTATTTTCACCAACCGAACTCGGGCAGAACTCGGACAGAGTTCGGATGCAAATATCTCGCAAAATAGACGTTGCTCGCAGATTTGGAGGCAACTGAAGTTTGAATACAAACTGACCGAACTCGGTCAGAGTTCGGGCCGAACTCGGGCCGAACTCGGTTAGGAGTTCTGTCAGGAGATATAATAAAATTCTTTTGTAAAAACAGTTTACAAACATGTTTTTGGTAATTTGTAAAATCATTTGAAAAGGAATATTTTCGAAATATATTTTTTGAAATATTTGTAATCGAAAATATGAAGGGTAAAAATAGGTTTAGAGAAGGAGAATAATTTTAACCCTAAGCCAGTAATACCATACTTGATTTTACAAGGAAATTCCTAGACTCAATAAAGTGTAAAAAATACAGAATAAAAGTAGAAAAGAGTCTTCAGAATTTTTGATGACTTTGACGCTTGGATTTATGCAGTACATCGTCCGTTGAATAAGATTTCATGTATCCTGAAATAGTTAGCAGCATTTTCTATATTTTGTCTATAGACTAAAGTATAAGTTGATTATCGAAATCGGGTGTGACCATGGAATGGGCCAACAGGTTTAACTACAAGTCATCAGTCTCTTATGGTCATGAACAAGCCTATTGTCTCAATCTCATGCAAATAATAACAGTTACAAGATGTCAGAGCACCAAATATACAATAATAAGGCGTCCCATACATTACATATTTGGATGATCATGAATCTAGTCATACAAAATGTGAAGACTAGCAAGAGTTTCAGTCATACATGATCAACCCTAGGATTCGTCAATCATGTTACAGCCCGTAGGCAGACAGTGAGTAAAGTGCAATACGAGCTAACACGTGCTTGCCTGCACTACAAGAAAAAACTACTTTTACAACGTTACAAAAATATCGTAAAAAATCTTTTACAACGTTTAATAGAAGGTTGTTATATCCAGGGTTGTAAAAAAAGGAGGGGGGGCATCTTCCACAATGTTTGTTTGAACGTTGTAAAAATATTGTAGATATTCTTACCACAATAATTTATAAACATTGTTAAAATTTATAAAATCTAACAAAAAAGTTTTCACGACATTTAGCCAGTATTGTAAAAGTATTTTTTAAAACATATTACAAGTGTTGTAAATATAATTTCAACAACGTTCTCCAACTGTGTTAAGAACTATATCTATCACATTCAGTAAACATTGTACATAGATATTCTACAACAGTGGAAAAATATTGTAAAAAAAAGTTTATACAACTTTTAACAAATGTTGTATCTTTAATTTAATCATGTTTGCCAAACATTGTAATATGTATTTATATGTTTTAATTATAACATCAAAAATGATTTAAAAGTATTGTAAATAAATTTTACGATGTTTAGAAAAGTTGTTATAATGTTTGCTTACAACAGTTTTGAAACGTTGTTGTTTATGTTTCCATTTAAAAAAAATAAAATTTATAGATAAAAATATTGATTTCAATTATAATAAAAATACAAATATAAATACAAATACAAATATAATTCAAGTTCAAATTCAAATATTTTAAAAATAAAATTTTGAACCACAAACTTGCATTCAACTATCAGTTAAACCATAAGCAACGTATCATGTTTAATAACATTTCAACCATTCCATATAACATTTGAAGAGCTAAACCAGTATTGAATCATATCATTTCATCATATAATATTTGAGTAACAAGTTAGTAAAGCACATAATTTCTACAAGAAGTAATATACATTTTAATAACGAGTATTTGAATCATTTACCACAAACCATCCAATATTTCAAATTTATTTATCTGACAGGCTCTCTTGAGGAAGTTTATCTGTTGCTAGAGGGAGCAAGACAAGGCTCTTTTGAGGAAGTGAGAAGCATGTAGCCAGACCTCATAGGTGAGAAAAATCCCACTAATTCTGAAAAGGTAAAGAGAGAAGTAAGTCACTTCATTTGTTGGGCACAAAAAAAAAGAGTATATGCAACACAAAATCTTAATCAGGTATTTATATTTGAAGCTTGTATATATGGAAGTTCTTAAAGAAGTTAATGAAGATGAATTTTCTTAGTACCTGAATTCCAACATGTATTTGAGGTTAAGTCAAGAGTTCCAGTATTGAGACCCTGGACTACGAGATATAAGTACAAAGATAAATAAGTAGGTTTTTGAAATAAAAATGCAAGTTTGGATATTTAGTTTCAGATGAAAAGAGAAGTTTGTATGCTTCCTATTTTAAGGTAGAAAAAGTAAATAAGCTGGTCACAAGTGGACATTCTCCGAGCTACATTTATAAGATAAAGCAGGAAAACTCAGAAAAAAAATCATGGAGCTGAAACACACTAATATATCTATAAACAAGTAATACATAAGTAAGAGAATCACATACTAATCTACTTCTAAGTTTTTATTATTTTGGCGTTCCTCCTAGAAACCGCCTAAGTTGTCGAAACCGTCAATATTTATGCTCATAAAAAGGGTCAGAAACATCTTCAGAGTTGTTCCAAAGTAACAAATTTTGTTCCATTTAAGCATCTGATGAAGCCTATCCTGAGTATTCATGTTCTATCCTGAGTATTCATGTTCTATAACAAGTGGCATATCCTGAGTATTCATGTTCTATCCTGAGTATTCATGTTCTCTACGCTCCTAAGGAAAAAAAAAAGAATGGAAAGCCAGACTAGTAAGTCAAAAAACTGCACCAAAAACACAAGTTGTCAACAATCTAAGCTTAGGGTGTGTCATGTATGTGAGGACTTGATCATCTTCGTTCCAAGCTAAGACTCGGTTTCAGCCTGAGCCATGGTTGGTTATCCATTGCCTTGGCTAAGTCCGCAGGATAATCCTTTGAAGAGTCTTTCACTTGATATAGTGCCTCAGTATTGATGCTGGCAATGAAAAAATAGAAATATAATGAGATTAATGAACGACATTTACCCGACTAGAGTAACCTTATCGATCATTTCTCTTCTCAAGGAACCGATGGAGAGATGCTTTCCTCACCATGGGAAGATCTGTTATCAAATAAACACAGAAACATATAGTTGTGTAATGATTGGTTGTTGTGTTCCGTTGACTCTTTCAAGTCATTGATTGGTTGTTGTTCCCTTTGCATCAGGTATCAACCTAGTAACCTTAAGAAAAAATAGTCAATAGCAAAAACTGTGCAATTTCATTCACAAAATAGTACTAATGATATAAACTATATAAATGATTGAGGGGCGAATGCACACATGAAACCGTTGGGTTGCATAGTATCCTACAATTTCATGCATGTATGAAAACAAATATAATGTATACTACGAAAAGAAACTGGAAGAGAAAATGACACGACACTTACCATAAGAATGTTTGGATCAATATCTAGCCCTTGTTTTTTATTCTCAAAACTATCCCTCTCTAGTGCATAAACTTGATCCTTGAAAAATACGATACTTCAGAATTACCTTGTGCATATCAAAGGTGCATCCAGGTTTTTCAGTATGGCTTGACATATAACGTCATCTGGCATGCGAATACCAACTTCCTTCCGGAATGTAAATTTGGAAGAAGCCCCATGTCTTTGACATTGTTTTGGTAATTCTTTGGTAGCGGGCAGAATGAATGTATACTGTCAAACAACGTTAGTTTCATGATGTTCATTTTGTTCCAAAGGAAAGTCTAAAATTGTTCTCTGTAGAGTTCAAAATGAATGAGCTTCCTTACAGGCCAGGGTAAACAATGCTTAACAGCTCGAAAGATGTTCGTTTGACCTTGGGCATTACCACATGGAAACCCCATTGTATAAGTATCTATGTCGTGTAGTGAGTGGACTAAGAGGCTGCAAATATACATAGATCGATCAATCACCGCTAGTAAAATAAAGTAGTAAACATTACAATCATTGTTTTTTATTTAGTCCCATATATGATTAACATAAAAGTTACAGTGTAACATTTCTTGCCTTTGAATTTCCCACATCTTTGATTCTGGAGAAATAATCATAAAATATCAATAAGAAAAAAATTCAACAGTATTTATAATATATCAGCCATTTGGAAGCAACCAGTCAATCAGCATAGCGAAAAAAATTAATTGAGTGAGTCCTAAGAGAAGGTAGTGAATGTTACATGCGAAGGCACTCAATGGAATAATTATTTTTAAGATCATAAACAATTGCATACTTGTTAAAAAGGAATATTAGTTAAAAGAAAATTATGGAAAATATCTAGCACAATGTTATTGTCAACCAAAAGTTGTTACAATTCATTATGGTATGTGTGATAATACAAAAGAAACAAAAAGAAGATAAGAAAATTTTCTTTTTTTTTTCTTTGCATGAGATCCTAGCTACAGGACACTGAGAAGAACTTCTCACAAATAGGTGAATTGTCATGCAATAAGTCAATGAGTCAAACAATATCACTCCCAGTTGGAATTTCATACTCGAACTTCTCATGAGCAAATATTGTCAATTAGTCTAGAATGGAAAGGGTGCATACTGTTCCATTTGAAACAATCATATTATTGGCCATTTTAGAATTTCTATCCCTTTGGTAAATCAAAGTCAAATTCAATTAGATTCTCCATCAACGAGGTTGGAAGATTATAAACATTTTTCAGAACAGTAATTGCATGTGAAGGTTGGAGCAACTAATTGTTCATTGACACAGTTAGTGGAGAAAAATACATGTCAATGTTACGGAGGAAGGTTAGAGCAACTAATTGTTCATTTGAAACAATCATCTTTTGATTACATTTCATCAATTATAGCATAACAAAAAAATTATAGCATAACAAAAAAATTTCTCATATACCCGCCAACATAGTGTACAGACCAATATTTTCCAAAAATAAAGTTTCCAACCTAGACACATAATTTGGCATACTTACATAAATGTGCCAATAAGAACCATGCATTTACACATCGAAGGAATATGCAAACTTTACATGCAGAATAAAATAATTTGGTTTATCATAGTACAAACAACAAAAATTAAACACCTATATTAGTAGAAACTGACACATAATTTGATTTATGATAGTACAAAGAACAAAAAAAATATATCATGTAGTTAATCCCCATAAATTGAAAATATGTACACTTTTGACTGACATCAGTTGAAACAACATTTGTGGCCGATAGATCAAAGTATATCAATCACACAAAAAGTTACATGAGAATAAATGACCACATTAAACACCTATATATGTAGAAACGAACTGCATTATATTTTCCCCCAAGAAAGATATTTTAAACTATACTTCCAGTGAAAATAAAAATTAATCCGGTATGTTCTAATACTATAGGATGCACTAGTGCTCTAGGGAGATGAGTATTTTCACTGCAAAATGTGGGTCATGTCAAGTCGAAAATGCATTGGACACAACCCGGTCACTCCATAATATGCTATAACACAGCAAAGTATCGTGTCCATGTCTTTGTGTCCTTTTCGCATTGTATCCATGTCCATGTAACATAGCTAGTACTTTATAAAACAAAAGATAACAGAATAACATAAGAAAAACATATTTAATGCTCTGAAAAACATAACTAAACATAGATAAACACAAAGTAGATCCGCCCATTTGTATGGACAAAATATGAAACAACATAGTACATGTATTTTGGTGTAAAATGTCATTTTTTTTGCGTGTCCATATCATGTCCACCACATCTTACAGGACCAGATCTTTCTAAAACGTTAAGTTAGTAGCCGAGAAGCGATAGAATTTAGAACCATACACCACAATTCCTGGTGTATAACCCTGCCGCAATGCACAGAAACACAAGACAAATATTAAATTCCAAAAATTCTAAAGTAAGTGCACAAATATATCACAAATTAAGAGATCTCAGAAAGGAGTTTTTTTCTTCTACTATGTGCTTTGATTTTATTCATATACTCCAACTCCAATAAACCATGGAAATGTTATGTCAACATGCTATGTAAAATTATATATAAACTTTAGAAGATCACAACAAACAAATCAAGTTGGTTCATTGATTTGAACCAAGTTAGATTACCATATACAATCATTCCCCTTGTTTTGGTGAGAGTATCTTATATAGAGATGGAAAAGCTCTGATATAACATGACATGGGCATAGGAAATATAGGTGTAAATGACAAAAGTGCAAATTAAGTAACCTCCTAAATACTGTAGAAGAGAGGAGAAGTCAGATCAAGATGATGAACGAGGAAAGTAAGAGTCCATACTAGACTGAAAGTTCCGATCAATCACAAGGAACTCGCTGCACTCATTATACTAATTTCCATCTCGCTCTACATTTGAACATCAGTTTTGTTCAAGTGTATAGTGAGTCCAGCAACTTCCATTATTTGATTTGCCTCTTCCTATTTCCCAATCCTATTTATATGACAAATATTTTCTTCAGTTTTAAGCAAAGATTCTTACAATATAACAACAACATGAAAGCCTTTAACCCTAAAAACAAAGAAACCATTAACCCTAAAAACAATAATTCTATAACAAAGAAACCATTAACCCTAAAAACAATCATTCTATAACAATAATCCTAATAACAAAGAAATCATTAACCCTAAAAACAATCATTCTATAACAATAATCCAAATAACAAAGAAATCATTAACCCCTAAAAACAATAATTCTATAATAGATTTAAAAAGCAAAAAAAAAAAAGATAGAGCGTAGAAGCAAACCTGCAGAAAAAAATATTAAAAAAATGAAAAATACATAAAAAAAATGGGTTAGGTTTTCAAACATACCGGCGCCGGCGGGTAGGATCTTCTCTCCCCAGACGAAGGACTTGATAAGTAGCTGTAAAAAAAAATATTAGAGAAGAAAATAATTTGAAGAGAGGAGGGAATAAAAAATAGAGAAGTAGAAGAAGAAGGATAATCGCTGACCTAGATAACCAAGGAGGAGAGCAGCCCTTTGACACCGAGAAGGAGAGGAGGAGAACGGCAGTAAACCGATGGAGGGAGAGGAGAAATTTTAGAGGGGGTGGGGGGAAATATCTTAGAGGGGGCGGGGGCTTTCGTTCATTTTCTTAGTTGGGAGTAGAAAAGTTTAGAAGGGGGAAAATATTTTAGAAGGGGGAAAAATATTTGGAGAGAAAAAAGTGGCGTACAACAGAAAAATTATACCTACTTTCTATTTCTACTGACAAAGTCCAACAAATATTTATACTTATTAAATTATTATTATTTTATTAAATTTATTTAGTATAAAAATATTTTATTATTAGTGACCGAGTTACAACCCTTAAACCAAATAAGGACCGAAATTGTAACCCTTCGTCTGAACGGAACTTGGTTTCTACCATTTATCGATAAAGTAAAACACAAGCAATCAGGTCATGTAACAATCTTGTACAGGATCAGTACAAGACTAGATTGAGTTAGACTCCATCCAATCAATCACGGCCAAGCAATAAGTACGACTTGATACTTTAACTAACTAGGGTTATCACAGGCCTAGTTACTAGCAAGATGCAATGAGATATTCCAACAGCCACAAGCCCTGCAGACCATCCAGTTTATCCAGGTCGAATATCCGTTCATGAAGGGTGCAACACATGACAGTGTGCTGGAAATGTGTCCTACCCGTCGGCAGGCTACAAGTTCACTTGTGCGTCCAGATAACGGGATTGTCTGTAGCTAAAAAATCTCTTCATGACTACTGGGTTATTCTAGTTATTAGCCTTAGTCAATTTCAGTAGGTATCCCTGATCGTGGTACTCGGGGGTCCCTACCCTAAACACGATGCGAGACAGTATTGGTTCATTTGTACAAACATAATCGTCCACGGTGTCCAGGCCGTTCATTCTTGTCATGTCATGCTAGCCGTCACAACAGCGTTCAATAGTTCCCATCAGGCTTGCTTGTCATGTCTTGTCATGTCATGTCATGTCACTTGTTATACCGTGCCATGTACAATTATCAGTCCAGTCATGTCAATCAATTCGTGATTATCAAGTTCATGAAAAGTGCAAGAACATAAAGGCAATCAGGTACGCAAAAGGGGGCTCAAGACTCTACGCTAGCGAACCTCTAGGCTAGGCCAAGAGGCCCCAAGCATAAAAGTGGCTTTACGCGAGCAAGACCAAGGAAAGACCGCTTCTACGCGAGCGGGAGCCCTACACGAGAGGGAACTCTACGCGGGCAAGGCTCTACGCTAGCAAGCACCCTACGCAAGCGAAACTTTACGCGCACGAGCACCCAAGTGAAATTCTACGCACGCAAGGCTCTACGCGAGCGAGGGAGAGTCCACGCGAGCACGACTCTACGCGAGCGAGAGTGGCCCCCCGCGTAGAGTTCAAGTGAACTCGACATAGAAAGGATTACGCTGGCACGTAATACGTGTGCGTAAAGGGGATACTACGCTGGCACGTTTAAGACGTGTGCGTAAAAATAGGGGGGGCACTATGCGGGCACGTAAAACGTATACGTAAAAACTAAATACTACACTAGCACGTAAGAACGTGTGCGTAAAGACTTCATCTTCTCCCCAGGGCCAAGATAAGCAGGCGTAAAATCTCAAGAGCTCAAGAAAGTCCCATCTCGGTCAAGACTCGATGAAATCCAACCATTCCAAAATCAAACTTGCGTAAAATCGAAATTCCCACCACATGGAACTCCCCATTTCGAAAACCACCAAGTTCAGTAGATCAAAACCATGAAGATCAATAATACTAAAACTCAGATCTACATGAAATGAGTTATAAAAATTAAAAATGCTAAGTACTAAAGTGTCTTAGAATCTCGTGAGAAAGACTATGGAACAATAAAACTGGAGTTCCTCCATGAAGCAAGTTGCACTTGCCTACTGTGGTGCTCGGTGGAGAAGAAATGAGGAAGAAGAAAAGAAGTAGTAAATGAGTAATGAATGAGGAGAAAGAATGATTGTTGGATTAATAAATGAGGGATGGTGGTAGGTAGGGGTTTGCATATCAACCCAAATCGAGCCCAACCAAGGCGAACCCAACCGAACCCAATGCAGGCCAAGGCCAGGATAAACCACATGAACCAGGAAATGCTAACTAACCCTTGCCAATACAAAACCCAAGACTAGCCAGTCAAGACAAGTCGGACCAGGATGAACCCAAAATAAACCAAGGCAAGATTAAACCAGGATCAAGCTAAGCAAGACAAGTCTAATTACGGGTCAGAATTTCGTACACGTATACCAAAATACTTAATATGAACTACGGGCGTTACAGCATATATTGTCACGATCCACTACCCAAATTGTTGGGCCGAGTCATGTCCAGCCTACGCTTGAGATAAAGCATAGCAAGCTGTTCTAAAGACAAACAATATAAGATCAAAGTGTGCTAACTGTCATATTAAGTCAAAATATCCTAAATACAAAATCATCTAGTATATAAATATGTTCCAAATACATAGACAAGACGTAAAACTAGATACAGCTCCAGTATTGTCACGACCCGTTACCCAAATTATTGGGCCGAGCCGAGCCATGTCCAGCCTACGCTTGGTTAAAGCGTAGTAAGCTGTTCTAAGAATAGACAATAAAGGATCTAAGCTGCTAACAGTTCTAAAATCATATTTAAATGGTTCATCACAACACAACATCTATAAGCGAAGGTAACATAAGCACAGACTTAATAATACACTTTAAAGTATCTAACTAGAGACAAAGTTCAGTATCAAAATATAAGTTCAAAACAAAGTCTAAGTCTCAAAATACATAAAAAATATCTAAGTAAGGTTCTCCGCTGGGGCCTCTTCTGGAGCTAAGGCCAGGTCCTCAAATGCAGTACCATAATATGTATCACATAGCATTTCCTCCTCGAAAAATGAACCTACAACGTTATCCTGTCAGAACGGGAGCAAGTACAACCTCTACAACTAAAGTACTGAATATATAATGAACGAGATGTACAACAAGAAACATGGTGTGATAAGTCTATAAAACAGGAAATACTGGAAACATGGCCTCATGGTACAACTGGGATCACAGTATCATAGTAGCATAGGGAACATGGCATATTGTAACACCCACTTTTCTAAAATGAGGGTAATTTTGAACTTTTGTAAAAGTTTATTATTTAATAATAGGATTTATGATTTATGGAAATTTTTAATTAATTTAATACTATTTAAAATTGGTGAATTATAATTTTGATGTGTTAGCTAGTGAACCCTAGAACAGTTGAGCCTAGAGATTAACCATGACCATAGGGACCTAACCATGTGATTAGAATGACTATTTACAACTTTTTAGGCTAAGGGTATTTTGGTCATTTTGTGACTTTTGAATTATTTAGGATTTTGATTAATTGGTGAATTTTAGATTATTTTAATAATATTTAAATTGATGTATTATGATTTTGGTCATTTTTTATATTTTAATATTTTAGGAAAATTTTATATTTTTAATATTGTTTTTATTGGATTTGTTTAGTCGAGTTTGAGTTTCGTCTCGTTCTGACTTGTATTGTGACTCGGGTAGCTTAAACTCTAGATGTGACCCAATATTAAGTTAAGCATGGCCCACAAAACCCAACATTTAAGTTAGTTAATTAAACTAATTTTTATCATGTTAGAATGGTTAAGTTAGAGACTCAAAACTAGATCATTTTGACCCCAAACTTGAACCTAGTCTAGACTTAACCATATGAGACTAGAGAGGGGCAATTAGGACATTTCCCATTAGTCCTAATGGACTCTTTATGGCAGCCACCTTTAGGGGAGAATGATTCATTTCATTCATTACAATCTTGCCTCTTTTATTTTCCTTTTGTTCTTTCCTAATTTTAGAGAGCCTTCCCATTGATTTGATCTCCAAATCAAATCATTCCTTTCCCAAACCTTCCCTCAATCATTCTCATTCTCCAAGGGAAGGGTGCTACCAAGGATTGGAAGAGGAGTGCAAGGAGGAGTGTCTACTTTGAGGGATCTTCGTATTGGAGCCGTGTCCTAAAGGATTTCATTGGGATTCTACTCCCAATAGGTAAAACCCATCATCTAAATCGATTTCCTTTGCATATAAATTAGTTTTGAATCCGTAGGATCCATCCTCATGTATGTGTCCCATTTAGATTCAAATTTGAGGCCTCTTGAGGATTTTAGATATGTGTTTTGTGTCCTACTTGATAGATCCCAAATTAGGATATCCCATGTGTATGTATGTATGATAATAGTTTAAATAGATATTTAAATTCAGTTTTAGAATAGTTAGAGAGTGGATTGATCTTAGTTAGGATGGTTAGAATGAGTTTCATTTGGATACCTATGTTTTTATCCAAGTATCTTGGCCTATATGTGTTCTTTTGTCCAAAACAACTTAAATTCGTCATAATATTCATCCACGTTTTTATTAACCAAAGCAACTTAGAAATGTCATAACTTTTAGCTTAGAACTCCGATTTATCTTCCGTTTTTTTAAAAGAACCATATCGAAGTTAGCTTTCCAAATTTATATTTTAATAAGACAAATTTTTTCTGTAACTTTTTGTAGAATTATTTGAGTGTCAGCTGTACGAAAGACGAACGTGTTTCGGTATTTTCGCAATTTCTGGAGCTTACGGACACGAAAATGTGATCCGTTTGAAGTTTCGGAAAGCTAACACGAAGGGCTACAACATACTTTAATCCTAGAATTTAGTAGAGGCCCAATTGGTATAGTATTGATTTTAAGTAGAAGAGTGACTATACGATATATGTATTTTGTGTAACCTATGAGCCTATGTAGTATGGGTATTAAATGAATATAGAGTATGTAATACATGATATGTTTGATGAATGAAATAATATATATATGATATATACTCTTTACATTAATGTATATATATGGTTGAATGCAAGCATGTAGGAATGCAATTAATATAATGTATGTAAGCAATGCATAAATGCATGAATGAAAGAATGATATACAATGTATGCATGAAAGTATATAATGAATGCTAGATATGAATGCAAGGTATACATGTAATGATAGATATAAATACATAATATATAAATAATATAATGTAATATATAATGATAGCATGTATGGTAATGTAGAATATATGATGCAAGCATGTATATGTCCACTGTTTTTCCTTTTCCTTACATTTTCCTTCCCTTCCCTTCCCTTTCCTTTCTATTTCAGTTTTCCCTTTTTTTTCTCTTCTATTTTTACATGTTATATACAATGTATATAATGTATAGATGCATGTAAGTATGTAATATGCATGAATGAATGTCATATATGAATGAATGAATCAATCAAAGGTATAAGTAAAATATAATGCATTGTAATGAATGTTAACATATATAATGTATAAAAGTATGTATGTAAATATGCATGAATGTATATATCTATGTAACTATGTAAATATGTATGATGTAACATATGCCTATATATATAAATATGTATGTAATGTGGATATGCATGTATGTATGAAGGTATGTATTTATATATATTATCTATTTTATATTATGCATTGTTGTGGTTCACATTGTCTTGTGATTGTGTGAGTGCTAGCCTAGGCTTGGTTAGGCCTAGTGAGACTTGTTAGACTTGTTTGGGCTAGGACTTGACCTAGTTGACCTAATTTGACTAGTATGGTTGACTAGAGTTGACCAAGTGTTGACTTTAGTCTAATTTGACCTAGACAGCATGCAGATGCATTGTACATTTCATTTATCATCTCTCGTATACATCTTGACCTGTGTTGTTCTAAATAGGACTCTGTGGCTTCAGTTTGGACCTCTATACCTATCAGCTGTTTAGGTTATCAGGCGAGTACATTCTCTGACCGTTTCATACTTGTCTGGATTTATATTTTTGTTCTAGATTACTGTACTTGATGCTGACACGATTGTTATCACGGATTGGTACTATATGGATCTTCTTTTGAGATGTTATCCCCTTGTATTCACTAAATACATATTGTGATGTGTGTTTCACTTACATATTGTATTTATTGAATACCCTTATCCTTGTATACTCATTGTGCATATTGTACTCTCATTATTATATAAGTCCCATGGATAAACTATTGTACAACTATTGTATAACATTGTACATCTATTGTATAACATTGTACACTATTGTATAAGATAACGTAACTGGAGTGGATCCTTGTGTATTGATTGGGGAGGGGGAGTAGAATTGGTTATGTAATCAAATCCTATTGTGCAACATTGTATAACTATTGTATATGTCCATTGTGCACTCATGTACAATGGAGTTACCATTGCATTGTCCTAAACCGTTTACATAACCATATTGTACTCTAAATCAAATATTGCTTACGGTTCTTACTTATCATATATAGATATTTCCTATTATCAAATCTCTGCTGTTTTTCATATACATTCTTCTTTCAGCGTTTCCTGTATCTTACTCTATTGCATGCTTTATATTTCCTAACTTGATATGAACTGCGTGAGATATTTTGTGCTCGTTCCTGTCCTGACTGGACCTATTGATAAATTTTACAGATAGATTGGAGGTTGCCTGCTAGCCTAGAGGAGACACAGTAGATGTTGTATAGATAGTTATTTTAGTTGTCTTGAGTTGTATTTTCTTTATGGATTACTGTATTTGAGATTTGAGATGTTTGCTGGGTTGTGTATATTAGACACTTAGACTTCTATCTGCGGTATCTCTTTGTGGATTTCATATTTTATCTATCTTTTATCATGCTCTACCTTAGATGTGATTGAGACTGTATTTGCTATGTCACCTCCATTCGGAGTGTATATACTGTACAGGTACCTTTATATTATTAGATGTTTGACCTAGGACAGCGTTCTACCGTCGACACTGTGAAGTAGGCTGGACGTACCCACTTCTCGTGCCCTTACTCTAGGGTGCGGGTCGTGACACATATCTGGAATCATGGTATGACTGGAATCATGGTAAAATACATTTGTCAAGGTGACACATGTGTATATCTAATGTTTAAAACTGGAGCAGGTACGTGATCGTCAATAGGTATAAAATGTACTGTGGTACAAGTATCTAAAATGTACTTCCGTACAAGTAAGCAAGCGATAGATGTACATACATACAGATACAGCTGGTGCGCCTACAACAAGGTATACATATAAAATGTCAACCTTGCTCGGTACATACGTACGAGAGAGGGGGGCATGATCACGTACTCAACTATCAGTTTCTCCATAACCCAGATTCTAACATGTGAGAGATACGAAAACAGTATAAACATGTGAGAGATACGAGAACGGTATAAAACATGTGAAAGATACTGGGAGCAGTATAAGCATGGTATAGGTACTGATAGCAGTATAAAGCATAGTGAAACATGTACTGAGAACCAGTAATAAGCATGTAAAGATATAAGAACTGTCCTAAGCATGGCAGGTACTGAAAGTAATACAACATATGAATATTTAACTTGCTACCTTAAGGATCAGTATTTTAACAGGATTAATACATATTCTAGCATTAAAAGACAGTAAATGAGTTTGCAGATGTACTTGCCTCAAGCAAAGCAAGAATACTAGTACGAAGATATAGATGCCTGGCGTCCTGTCAATAATGATATACAAACTCAGCATCTAAGTTATGTTCAAGATTACACTAGTGGTGTGACACGACTCCTAACTGGATACTAGCTAAGTGGGGACCTAGCATAAAAGTCTAATGTGGAGTGCCACTATATCTAAACTAATTTTCTAGAGTCTTTACACTAGTGTAGGGTGAGGTCCAAAACTACAATAACTCAAATCAACACAAAACTTTGTAAGTCGTAACTACTCAATAAATAAATCAAACGGTACACTGAGTTTCAACAACTTTTGAGATAGACAAAAAGCTCAATTTTACATAAAATAAAGTACTAAAATAATCCTTGTTAATTATAGAAATTTATACTAATTTTTCTGGAATTTATAAACCCTCATAAATATTTATTAAAAATCATCAAACACATGTATCCTGAAAATGAGTTCGGTTTTCCTATTTTTATAAAATACCAAAAGTACTTATTAAATACTAGAAAAATTATAATAAATTAGCTAAATTAATATAGTATTTAAATACAATTTTTCCCAGATTTTACAGTAATTAAAATAAATATAAAAATCCAAAAACAGCAAGTAACAATTTCTGAAAAAATAATTAATTATAAATTAAGGATGATACACAAGCAAAATCTACAGATGTTGTCGGATGATAAAATAAATATCACCAACGTGTCCAGAATGGTCAAATTAGCTAGGATAGCCTATCCATAGGTCCAATTTAGACACAGGGACAAAACGATAATTTCGGGTCAAAATGATGTCCGCCGTTGGACACACTTGGCACCGAAAAACGTGTTAGGATAGAAGCCTACAAAACCTAGCAAATTATATGTCCACGAATCCAGAATGATGATACGAACCCAACGGTATATCCGAAATAGGATTCCGATGTGCCGATCTCAAAATGACACGTTGACGCGGACACTTGGAATCCGGTTTGCAACGAAATGCGTGCCGAAGCAAATGTCTTCAAAACTCAGCAAATTATATGTCAACGAGTCCAGAATGACGATACGAACTCAACGGTATATCCGGAATTGGATTCCGATGAGCCGATCTCAAAATGACCCGTTGACTCGGAATATGGGACCCGCTTTGTACCGAAATGCGTGTCAGGGCCCACGTTCTCCAAATCACGCAAAATTTATATGAAAATATGCCAGAACGATGCCACGAGTCTACTGGTGGTGTCAGAAATTGAATCCGGAGTCCCGGGTTCAAAAATGGAATTTAACAAGTGTAAATTAAAGAATTCGAACGGCCAACTTTGGCGTCGAATTCGACCAATCGAACGTGCTTATAATGAGACGAAACTTAAAGGAGGCAGAAAGAGGGTTATACCAGCTATGCACAGGAACTGGTAGCATGCCAACTTGAGCTGCGACGGCGGAGTTACGAGCTGACGAAGTCGGCTCCACAAAACTGTCCAAAAACAGTTCAATTTAAAGTGTCAACTTGGTGGCCAGTTTTGAGGTATCAAACGACAAAATTAACGGACGAAAATTGAGGGGAGTGAAGATCTATATACCGAGATTGAGACGGAGCAAAGAGTTTGCCGATCCAACGGTCGGATTGACCAGAAAATCTGTGCGAAGTCGCTGCGACGGGACACGAATTTTGAGTTCCAAACTCGCGCGCGCCGACGGGGTTCCGTTCAAAACGCACGAATAGGGTATTCGGCACGTCGGGGAAGAAGGTGGTGGACTGGGGGAGGTCGTCGGCGGTGCGTGCGCATCAGGGGGGGTCGGCTACGGTGGTGGCAGCGCCGTGCGGCGGTGCGACGACGGTCAAGCACGGTTGCGTGTGGTGGCGGCTCGGGTGATGGTGGTGGTGGGATTGCTTGATGATGATGATGAAGATGGTGTTGGTGAGGGTGGTGTGTGTGGTGGAGATGGTGATGAAGAATGAAGGAGGAGGAGGAGGAAAAGAAGGAGGTGGTGGCTGTAGGTGGTGGAGTTCGGCTGCCATGGGGGGTTCGGCCGAGTAGAGGGAGGATTCGGCTGTAGTGGTGGTGTGTGTGGTTTAGAGGAGAGAGAGAGGTGTATGTATATATATATATATAAATATATAGAAAGAGTGAGAGAGTGTTAGAATAGTGAGAGAGAGAGAGAGATATTTGAGAGAGAAGGAGAGAGAGAGAGAGGTCGGCCAAGAATAGGGGGTGCTGTGAGGTGGAGGGGGTGAGGTGGTATTTGTGTAGGTGTTGTAAATAATAGGAGAGAGAGAGAATTATATATATATATATATATATATATATATATATATATATATATATATATATATATATATATATATATATAAGAAATGAGATATTTGTAAAATAGAGAGAGGAAAAGATATTTTCAAAATAGGAAAAATAGAAAAATTATGTGGAGTGTTTGGGTAGTCATGAAAGGGCAACATGGAGCTTGGGTTCGGGTTCGAAATCTGACAGGGTGAAATAATGAAATTAAATATATATTTATGATCACGGATAAATAAATAATATGTGGGGACTCCAATAAATGGGACAAAAGCGTTATGTGGGTAGTAGGCTTCATGTGGGCCATGTCCATACTTTGGGTCGACTAGGTTGGATCGATGTCGGGTCCCAAAATTTAATTAGAAACTAAATCAGGTTTTACGGTAGATAATTAATTGGCCTAAATTGACCCGAAAGTTGTGCAAAGGAAATGGAGCACAAAATGGAGTGTCTGAGTGGGACACGAAGGTCATGGGTGAAGAGCGTCTCGAGTAGATCATGCATGAGAAGTTGGTTCTGAGAAAATGACTGGTCTGTGTTCCTAAATTAAAAGTCACGGTAACGTACAAACGATAATCAAAGATAAAAGTAGGAATATTTATTCAACGATTAATTGGTCTAAGTTGACCCGAAGTTGCGCGATACAAAAAGAGCATAAGGGAACGAGTTCAAGTATGACATGATATATTAAAACGAAGATAATCTTGTCTACTACAAAACCCGTAAAGAGAGTTTACAGAGATTGGCATCCCTGACGCTCCAGAAGTCAAAGTCACGAAAAGGTACATTAATGATCAAAACAATTAAATAATAAAATATTTATCAAAATTAATTCATTCAGAAAATTTAAAATAAACCCTGAAATTCAGGGGGCTTACATCCTACCCACCTTACAAGAATTTCGTCCTCGAAATTAAAAATCATCCAATAGGTCAAACTATAACATGTAGCTGCTCTGGCTACGATACTCAATCTGCTACCCTTGTAATCATCTCTTCTGTTTCTCTTTACAATCTTTTTGGTTCAGGTTCAACAAAGGTCCTTCTATCATAAACTATGTCATACATCCTTTAGAATCTTTCATACTAACATGGAACCTTAACGTATACCCTAAAATATAGGTCATTCTCTGGACATGTCTATAAACCTACAATACTTGATCATCAACCATATTTTCAACCTCAATTGTAAATTCTGGATTTCCTTATCACATCCTAAGTATCCTTATTCTATCAATCCACAGTTCTTTTGCATCATTTGTCGTCAATCCTTTCCTACAGTTTCTCCTTGAAATTATACGTTCAATTCTTATCCTTGGCGTAGAGCCTTCTTCTTTTACTCAACAAGTCCTCCGAATATAAATCCTCGATTTCAATCTCCCGATTTATTAATTACCAATGTACATATGTCTTTGCCTTATTTTTTGTCTTTTTAACTGATATCTTTTCGATCTCGTACGCAATACGATAACTCATTCTAATTTATTCTATATCAATCCACATATCGATCTACCCTCTAATCACATGTAATTAGCTATAGATAACCAATAATCATTTGGTCATCAAAGTCCTACGAATGCTCAATCCTCAAACTCTAAGCACAAGATTCTAATCCTCAATCCATAGTCACAACAATGTACTATCTCATTTCTCCATCTTAGATACCCTATCATCAAGTCATACTATCAATACAATCATTCTTAATGGTTTCCAAGTCTACTACAGTCAGTCACTCATACTTGCCCTATAAGCTTAATCTAACCAATCCCTAAGAAAAGTATTTATCACAATCACACAATACGTTTATAATTATACTATAGGATCAGTTAACAAGGTTTGGCTATTTCGGTCGTCTATCAAATAGAAGGTAACAAGGCCTAAGACTGGGTCAAGCAATCCATAACAGTGTCCAAACAAGTTAAAGGGTCAAGCAAGACAGGAAAGTTTATCGAAAAAATCTCCAAGAATGGTACGAAGACAATGGGATACATAACGAGAAGAATTATCCGAGAGGTTAACGAAAAAGAGTTTAGTCAAGTCATAGGAAAGATGGAACACAAAAATAATTATGTCCAAAAGATAACGCGAAAGCAATCCTATTTGAGAGTCCTAGAGAACCTATAATCCTAGTTGTGGATGCAGATAGAACAGAGTTAATCAAGACGGGGAAGAATGATAATAAGAATTTATTCTTGCTCATCCGGTCATAACGAAGTGAACCAAGTTGAGATATGACCTGATAACCATACACGTCTTCCTGAAATCATGTTGCCAGAATTTTCGCCACACCAGTAAGCTTAGATGCAATAAACGATAGAGTCATAACTATGGTATACACCATATAATCATGTTATCCAGAATCCTCGCCACGCCAACCGGTATGGCTGTGAGAAAATCTAAATTCCATAACTAGGATAAGTATATCCGAAATTAGGCCTTATGTTTTTTTCATACCAGCTAATATGGCTGCGATAAATTCTAAACTCCTTAAATAAAGCAGACATTTACCTTATCAGGATATATCACAATTCAACCACAAAATTTATCACGATGCAAGATCAAAGTCAACAACGAAAATCAGAAATTAATTTCAACAACGAATTAAAGAATAGCAAATGGAAACAGGTGAAAACAAATTTCGAGGTAAGATTAGAGTGAGATCCTCAGGGGTCATCCCAAGGGTACTATCCAGGTCAAAATTGTAACTCACTGAATTTCAAACAAGATACTAAATATAGTAAACGGTCCTATGCTGTGACGAGCTTCCTATATTGCAATCCTAGAAATCCTCTAGGTGTTCTAAATGTTATTCCTAGTGTTAACAAGTTGTCCTAAGATCCTAATTGCAGGCATGTTTGGAGTAACCAAACAATTTAAGTCTGGACCTGCATGGGCCGCCACTAAAAATATGTCACGACCCGTTACCCAAATTGTTGGGCCGAGCCGAGCCATGTCCAGCCTGCGCTTAGTTAAAGCATAGTAAGCTGTTCTAAGAATAGACAATAAAGGATCTAAGCTGTTAACAGTTCTAAAATCATATTTAAAGGGTTCATCACAACACAGCATCTATAAACGAAGGTGACATAAGCACAGACTTAATAATACACTTCCAAAGTATCTAACTGGAGACAAAGTCCAGTATCAAAATATAAGTTCAAAACAAAGTCTAAGTCTCAAAACACATAAAAAATATCTAAGCAAGGTTCCCCGCTGGGACCTCTTCTGGAGCTAAGGCCAGGTCCTCAAATGCAGTACCATAATATGTATCACATAGCATTTCCTCCTCGAAAAGTGAACCTACAATGTTATCATGTCAGAACGGGAGCAAGTACAACCTCTACAACTAAAGTACTGAATATATAATGAACGAGATGTACAACAAGAAACATGGTGTGATAAGTCTATAAAACAGGAAATACTGGAAACATGGCCTCATGGTACAACTGGGATCACAGTATCATAGTAGCATAGGGAACATGGCATATCTGGAATCATGGTATGACTGAAATCACGATAAAATACATTTGTCAAGGTGACACATGTATATCTAATGTTTAAAACTGGAGCAGGTACGTGATCGTCAATAGGTGTAAAATATACTATGGTACAAGTATCTAAAATGTACTTTCGTACAAGTAAGCAAGCGATAGATGTACATACGTACAGATACAGCTGGTGCGCCTATGACAAGGTATACATATAAAATGTCAACCTTGCTCGGTACATACGTACGGGAAAGGGGGGCATGATCACGTACTCAACTATCAGTTTCCCCATAACCCAGATTCTAACATGTGAGAGATACGAGAACAGTAAAAACATGTGAGAGATACGAGAACGGTATAAAATATGTGAAAGATACTGGGAGCAGTATAAGCATGGTAGGTACTGATAGTAGTATAAAGCATAGTGAAACATGTACTGAGAACCAGTAAGAAGCATGTGAAGATATAAGAACTGTCCTAAGCATGGCAAGTACTGAAAGTAATACAACATGTGAATATTTAACTTGCTACCTCAAGGATCAGTATTTTAACAGGGTTAATACATGTTCTAGCATTAAAAGACAGTAAATGAGTTTGCAGATGTACTTGCCTCGAGCAAAGCAAGAATACTAGTACGAAGATATAGATGTCTGGGGTCCTGTCAATAATGATATACAAACTCAACATCTAAGTTATGTTCAAGATTACTATAGTGGTGTGACACGACTCCTAACTGGATACTAGCTAAGTGGGGACATAGCATAAAAGTCTAATGTGGAGTGCCACTATATCCAAACTAATTTTCTAGAGTCTTTACACTAGTGTAGGGTGAGGTCCAAAACTACAATAACTCAAATCAACACAAAACTTTGTAAGTCGTAACTACTCAATAAATAAATCAAACGGTACACTGAGTTCCAACAACTTTTGAGATAGACAAAAGGCTCAATTTTACATAAAATAAAGTACCAAAATAATCCTTGTTAATTATAGAAATTTATACTAATTTTTCTGGAATTTATAAATCCTCATAAATATTTATTAAAAATCATCAAACACATGTATCCTGAAAATGAGTTCTGTTTTCCTATTTTTATAAAATACCAAAAGTACTTATTAAATACTGGAAAAATTATAATAAATTAGCTAAATTAACATAGTATTTAAATATAATTATTTCCAGATTTTTACAGTAATTAAAATATATATAAAAATCCAAAAACAGCAAGTAACAATTTCTGGAAAAATAATTAATTACAAATTAAGGATGATACATAAGCAAAATCTACAGATGTTGTCGGATGATAAAATAAATATCACCAATATTTCCAGAATGGTCAAATTAGCTAGGATAGCCTATCCATAAGTCCAATTTAGACACAGGGGTAAAACGATAATTTTGGGTCAAAATGATGTCCGCCGTTGGACACACTTTGCACCGAAAAACGTGTCAGGATAGAAGTCTACAATACCTAGCAAATTATATATCCACAAATTCAGAATGATGATACGAACCCAACGATATATCCGAAATAGGATTCCGATGTGCCGATCTCAAAATGACACGTTGACGCGGACACTTGGAATCTGGTTTGCACCGAAATGCGTACCGGAGCAAATGTCTTCAAAACTCAGCAAATTATATGTCAACGAGTTCAGAATGACGAAACGAACTCAACGATATATCCGGAATTGGATTCCGATGAGCCGATCTCAAAATGACCCGTTGACTCGGAATGTGGGACCCGCTTTGCACCGAAATGCGTGCCAGGCCCCACGTTCTCCAAATCAAGCAAACTTTATATGAAAACATGCCAGAACGATGCCACGAGTCTACTAGTGGTGTCAGAAATTAAATCCGGAGTCCCGGGTTCAAAAATAGAATTTAACAAGTGCAAATTAAAGAATTCGGACGGCCAACTTTGGCGTCGAATTCGACCAACCGAACGTGCTTATAATGAAACAAAACTTAAAGGAGGCAGGAATAGGGTTATACCAGTTGCGCACAGAAACTGGTAGTGCACCAATCGGAGCTGCGACGGCAGAGTTACGAGCTGACGAAGTCGGCTCCACAAAACTGTCCAAAAATAGTTCAATTTAAAGTGTCAAATTGGTGGCCAGTTTTGAGGTATCAAACGAAGAAATTAACGGACGAAAATTGAGGGGAGTGAAGAGCTATATACCGAGATTGAGATGGAGCAAAGAGTTTGCCGATCCAACGGTCGGATTGACCAAAAAAGCTATGCGAAGTTGCTACAACGGGACACAAATTTTGTGTTCCAAACTCGCGCGCGCCGACGGGATTCCGTTCAAAACGCACGAATAGGCTATTCGGCGCGTCGGAGAAGAAGGTGGTGGACTGGGGGAGGTCGCCGGGGGTGCGCGCGTATCAGGGGGGGTCGACCACGGTGGTGGCAGCGCCGTGCGGCGGCACGGCGGCGGTCAGACGCGGTTGCGTGTGGTGGCGGCTCGGGTGATGGTGGTGGTGGGATTGCTTGATGATGATAATGAAGATGGTGTTGGTGAGGGTGGTGTGTGGTGGAGATGGTGATGAAGAATGGAGGAGGAGGAGGAGAAGAAGGAGGTGGTGGCTGTAGGTGGTGGAGTTCGACTGTCATGGGGGGTTCGGCCGAGTGGAGGGAGGAGTCGGCTGTAGTGGTGTTGTTGTATGGTTTAGAGGAGAAAGAGAGAGAGGTGTATGTATATATATATATATATATATATATATATATATATAAAGAGTGAGAGAGTGTTAGAATAGTGAGAGAGAGATATTTGAGAGAGAAGGAGAGAGAGAGAGGTCGGCCAAGAATGGGGGGGTGCTGTGAGGTGGAGGGGGTGAGGTGGTGTTTGTGTAGGTGTTGTAAATAATAGGAGAGAGAGAGAGAATTAGATATATATGTATATATATATATATGTGTATATATATATATATATATATATAAGAAATGAGATATTTGTAAAATAGAGAGAGGAAAAGATATTTTCAAAATAGGAAAAATAGGAAAATTATGTGGGGTATTTGGGTAGTCATGAAAGGACAACATGGAGCTTGGGTTCGGGTTCGGAATCTGACAGGGTGAAATAATAAAATTAAATATATATTTATGATCACGGATAAATAAATAACATGTGGAGACTCCAATAAATGGGACACAAGCATCATGTGGGTAGTAGGCTTCAAGTGGGCCATGTCCATACTTTGGGTCGACTAGGTTGGATCGATGTCGGGTCCCAAAATTTAATTGGAAATTAAATCAGGTTTTACGGTAGATAATTAATTGGCCTAAATTGACCCGAAAGTTGTGCAAAGAAAATTGAGCACAAAATGGAGTATCTGGGTGGGACACGAAGATCATGTACAAACGATGATCAAAGATAAAAGTGGGAATATTTATTCAACGATTAATTGGTCTAAGTTGACCCGAAGTTGTGCGATACAAAAAGAGCACAAGGGAACGAGTTCAAGTGGGACAGGATATATCAAAACGAAGATAATCTTGTCTACTACAAAACTCGTAAAGAGAGTTTACAGAGATTGGCATCCATGACGTTCCAGAAGTCAAAGTCACGGAAAGGTACATTAATGATCAAAACAATTAAATAATAAAATATTTATCAAAATTAATTCATTCAAAAAATTTAAAATAAACCCTGAAATTCAGGGGGCTTACAAGTATCAAAATACATAGTCTAAAACATGTCTGCTCTCAAAAAGTCCGGAGCAACTAAACAAACTAGACGAGTTTCCCCACCGGTACATCCTCGTAAGGTAAAGCCTGATCCTCGATGGCGACCCCATAATAGGAATCACATAGCAACTCCTCCTCGGTAAGTATACCTACAAAGTTATCCTGTCAGGACGAGAGCAAGTACTGATTCTAACAAACTAAATATACGAAAGATGAAATGAACAGAAGTGTAATAAACAGAAATCATGGTATATCACAATCTATCATAGCAATGATACATATGTCATAGCGACAGATGTATATGTAATATTTAAAACTGGAGCAGGTACGTGATCGTCAATAGGTGTATAATGTGCGGAGGGCACATGTAAATGAAATGTACTTCGGTACAAGTGATAAGACGATAGATGTACATACGTGTCACGACCCGCTCCCGAATAATCGGATACGAGTCGGACTGTCACGCCCCAGTACCGAAATACGGAGACGGACTAGGCCAGCTACTCCATACGAGGTATATAAACGTCATACGGCGATCGTGGCTGTCAAGAGACAAGGGGGTGCCTGCTACAATCAAGTCTCCTATGGTCTCACAGAGCATCTAGGTCTCAATCAATCAAACAAGAAGCAGTAAATAATGATCATATAAGATAAAGCAGTAAGGCGTCCCCGACGCATCATCAAAATGATCATGGGGATCTAGCTTTATAAGTTAGCTAGCCCAGAGAGTCATAGGTACATAATTGTTTTCAGC
Organism: Iris pallida; assembly: GCA_029216955.1. Taxonomy (NCBI): domain Eukaryota; kingdom Viridiplantae; phylum Streptophyta; class Magnoliopsida; order Asparagales; family Iridaceae; genus Iris; species Iris pallida. The sequence continues at coordinate 3,190,947 of JANAVB010043017.1, forward strand.
TGCAGTCTGATTTAATTACAAATTATGCAAGACAAAATATCCAGATTAGCCGGCTAACAGGTGCCGGTGGCTAAACGCCAGAACATAAGTAAAGATACTAGAGTGGTGAAGAAGAAACCCACTCGAGTTCCCCGCCAGCCATGCTCCTAGTATGCACCATTGACGTCGGGGAGGAAGTTTGGATCCTCAGGCGCTGCTACGAGATCTGGCCAAACAAAACCAGCGGGGTCAGCCCCGAATAGCAAGTACCACAAGGAAGCACAAAAGTGTGAGATAAAACCCAAGCAAATAATAATAATAATACTAGTAATAATAAAAGCTTCCGGTCGTAACCTCGGTCCACAGCCTGTCCTAGCACGATAGTCCAATCCAACAACCAAACAAGGACATGGGTTGGACCATGCACCATGACAGTCCATGTCCCTTGGCTACTAACGGAAGTTATAAGGCACAGTCAAGTCATTTTTCAAGCGGCCATTCATTCATGCGGCTTTCTATATTTGGCGGAGTTATCCCCGCGATAATGATTAAAAGGAATCCTCAGATCGTGTCAACCCAGCAGGGCTAGCCAAACCATAAGACATATAGCACATTGATTATGCACCGGTCCTCCGGAGGGCTACCGCGCTAAAACATATAACACATAGCTCGTAGGAGTCGGATATAGCCATCCGATATAGGCGAGTGAAACCATATCCGTGGTGGCCAACCCGACACGTCAGGACTGGTCCTGGGGTGGCTAGTATGGCACGATCTCGGGATTCTTCCCACCCAATGCATCTACCAAGTTAGTTGCCTAGTTAATCCCTAGGTTATTCTCGGAGTTCACATGTCGTGGTCACATGCTCACTCCCCTATATGTCGTACATTGTACGAGTACTCCAAGAAGTGATCCTTACGGGCTCATAGAGTCATACGTATGTACCCCCTTCTTGGTGTAATGCGACACACAACAATGCCACGTCATTGCTACTGACCAATTGCTATGTAAATGCTGGACTCTTGGAGGTACTGACAGGTATCACATAGGAACACTTAGCACGTAGGATAGCACATCGATGCTCACATAGATTGTACCTTAGTACACACATAGGGTTATCCAGCATACGCATAGGAGTTAGATCAGGAATGAGGACCAAAACACAAGAGGAAAATAGAACAAGAAGGTACTATGCACTTAGGGTGTGAAGAGCTCGCTAGTCATGAAGATTCTTGAAGCCAAGACAAAGATCTACAACTTTCATGTTGGGAGTTAGGAGAAATTCTGGCCACAATTCAGCCAAATAGGACTTAAAATAGCCAAAAACAGCCAAAATAGGCACTATGCGGCACTATTCAGCACTATGCGGCACTATGCAGCATCCTTATGCGGCTCGGCACTATGCAGCATTCTCATACGGCTCGGCACTATGCGGCACTATGCAGCATCCTCATGCGGCTCGACACTATGCGGCACTATGCAGCATTCTTATGCGGCTCGGCACTATGCAGCATTCTCATGCGGCTCGGCACTATGCGGCACTATGCAGCATCCTCATGCGGCTCGGCACTATGCAGCATTCTCATGCGGCTCGGCACTATGCGGTACTATGCAGCATCCTCATGCGGCTCGACACTATGCGGCACTATGCAGCGGCACTATTTATCGTCCCTGCCAAAACCAGGACTGATGACATAGAAAATATCCAAATATTGTTTGGCCATAACTTCCTCAAAACAAGTCGAAATCTAACTTTTCAAAGGTCAAAATTGTGTAGAATCAAATTTCCTACAACCTATGACCATTAGTTTTCGAAAATAACCAAGTTTGGTAGATCAAAACCATGTAAATACATAAAACCCTAGTTTTAGAAACTTAGATCTACACCAAACTAGCCATTAAAATCAAAAACTCCAAGAACTAAACTTGTAGAGAATGAAGAGAAGAACAATATAGACAAATAATATCAAAGGAAAAATCTAAAATGAAAAATGCACAAATCTCTACTTTTGAGCAAGTTGTACTTGCCTAAGGATGGTGGTTGAGGAAAATAAATGGAGGAGTGAATGAGGAGAGAGAGTGGGGAAGAGTATATAAATAGGGGTTAGGTTGGATTAAGAAAACCCTAACATCTAAACATGCTCTAACCATTCCACTAATGACATGCTTAAAACTACATGCAACCATTAAATAATAACAAATAGAATTATGCAGATGCTAAATACGGGATACCATGTACAGAATTCATGAAAGAATACGTCTATTGGGATCGGGGAGTGACATCTCTATCCTCCTTAGAAAAATTCCGTCCTCGGAATTTCTGCCAAGACAAGATAGAGAAATTCGGGCAAGCAAGGTGTAATTACAATATACACAAGCAACCTATCATTAGTAGTCATTGATCACATATTTCAAAATGGTGCAAAACATGCATGTAATCGGATTACCAAGGCATGAGGAGAAACATACCTTCTGAGTCGAACAAGTGCGGATATCGAGATCTAATCTCGTCCTCGCGCTCCCAGGTTGACTCTCCCGGAGAGTGATGGCCCCAAGCGACACGGACAAGGTTAATAGTCCGGTTCTTAAGCACCTTCTCTCGCCGGTCCAAAATAGACACGGGTTGTTCCTCGTAAGTTAGGTCGGTACCAACGACTAACTCCGAATGATCGAGGACATGACTCGGATCCGGGACATACCCACGCAACTGAGATACATGAAACACATCATGTATGCCAGATAGCGAGGGAGGAAGGGCAAGCCGATAAGCAATATCGCCTACCCGAGCGAGAATCTCAAAAGGACCAACGAATCTCGGACTAAGCTTTCCTCGGTTTCTAAATCTAATGACACCCCGAGTAGGCGAAATCCGCAGAAATACTTGGTCACCAACGCCAAACTCTAGAGGCCTACGATGCTGATCTGCCCAGTGTCGGTGTCTGTCCTGCGCGACTCGAAGCCGCTCTCTGATCAACTTGACTGTCTCCACTGTCTGCGTGATCATCTCTGGTCCCAACAATTTTCTTTCTCCCACATCGTCCCATGCCAGAGGGGACCTGCACTTCCTTCCGTATAATGCTTCAAACGGTGCCATCTGTATACTTGCCTGATAACTATTATTGTAAGAGAACTCTACTAAATGAAGATGATCTTCCCAAGTTCCGCCGAAGTCCAAAGTACAAGCCCGTAACATATCTTCCAAGGTCTGAATGGTTCTCTCTGATTGCCCGTCCGTCTGCGGATGATAGGCTGTACTGAACCTCAACTTAGTACCCAAACTTTGATGCAAACTTCGCCAAAAGTGAGAGGTGAACCGTGTGTCTCGATCTGATACTATGCTGACTGGAACACCATGCTGCCTTACAATCTGCTTCATATACATTTCTGCCAGCTGCTCAGTAGACTGTCCTACTCTGAAAGGAAGAAAATGAGCAACCTTCGTGAGCCGATCCACGATTACCCAAACTGCGTTTCGACTGGTCGGAGATCTAGGTAAACCGGTCACAAAGTCCATCGTGATGTGATCCCACTTCCACTCCGGAATAGAAAACGGCTGTAACAATCCTGCTGGTCTCTGCTGCTCTGCCTTCACTTGCTGACATACCAAACATTTGGATACGAACCTCGCTATCTCCCTCTTCATGCCATTCCACTAAAAGTACTGCTTCATATCCTGGTACATCTTTGTGCCTCCGGGATGAATGGAATAAGGAGAACCATGAGCCTCTGACATAACTTCTTGTCGAAGGTCTCCACCTGGTACACAAAGACGGTTTCCGAACCTAAGTGTACCATCCTCATGGATTACTAACTCCTTCCTGAGACCTGACTCACACTCTGATCGAAGCTTCTGGATCCGCGGATCCTCTACCTGGGCTGCTCTGATCCTCTCTACTAAAGTAGACTGAATCTGTAAACTGGCCATAACTCTTGTATCTTGTGGCAAGATCACTTCAATTCCCATTTCCTGAAGGTCTTCCAAAATATGCCTTTGCGAGGTTAAAACGAATGCACCACCTCTCCTGCTCAAGACATCTGCTACCACATTCGCCTTGCCTGGATGATACTGAAGATTTACATCAAAGTCCTTCAGCAACTCCAGCCATCTTCTCTGTCTCATGTTCAGGTCTCTCTGGGTAAATACATACTTTAAGCTCTTATGATCAGTGTAAATCTCTACTCGATCCCCATATAAATAGTGCCTCCATAACTTAAGCGAAAATACTACTGCTGCTAATTCCAGGTCGTGGGTCGGATAGTTCTTTTCATGGTCCCGAAGCTGTCAAGATGCATATGCTATCACCTTACCATGCTGCATCAATACACACCCAAGTCCCTTTCCGGATGCGTCACAATACACTGTAAACCCTCCCGATCCTACTGGAAGTGTCAAGATCGGGGCTGAGATTAATCTCTTCTTCAACTCTTCAAATAATGTCTGACATTCTGCTGACCAAACAAACTCTACATCTTTATGCGTCAAACGCATCAAGGGTGCCGAAATCCTGGCAAAATCTGCCACGAACCTCCGATAATAACCTGCCAATCCCAAGAAACTACGCACTTCTGCTACCGTCTTCGGAACTGGCCAATTTTCTACTGCCTCAACCTTCTTCGGATCTACTGACACTCCTGCTCCAGAAATAATGTCCCAGGAACAAAATACGATCCAACCAAAACTCACATTTACTAAGCTTCGCATAAAGTTGGTGCTCCCTCAAGGTCTGCAAAACTGTCCGAAGATGTTTCTCATGTTCTTCTTCACTACTGGAATAAACGAGGATGTCATCTATAAACACTACTACAAACTTATCCAAATAGGGTAGAAAGATGCGGTTCATCAAGTCCATGAACACGGCTGGGGCATTAGTCAATCCAAATGGCATCACCAGAAACTCATAATGTCCATACCGTGATCTAAATGCTGTCTTAGGTATGTCCTGCTCCCGGACCCTCACTTGATAATATCCAGATCGAAGATCAATCTTAGAGAAGACGCAGGCCTTACTCAATTGATCAAATAAGTCATCAATCCTTGGTAATGGATACTTGTTCTTCACTGTTACTGCATTCAACTGTCGGTAATCAATGCACATTCGCGTCGATCCATCCTTCTTGGGTACTAAAATCACCGGTGCTGCCCAGGGTGATTCACTGTCTCGGATAAACTGCTTCGCCTTCAGTTCTTCTTCATGCTGGTGCAACTTGTCCAACTCTGACTGCGACATCCTGTAAACTCTGCCGACTTTAGGCTCCGTCCCAGGATTCAACTCAATGCAAAACTCCACATCCCTCACCGGTGGTAAACCTGAAAGCTCATCTGGAAATACATCAAGAAACTCTCTGACCACTCTTGGAATCTGCTTCTGCTCTGCCAATGATTCTGTAATGATGCCCTTGGGTCGATCCTCTAATGATCGAACAAAGACGAACTCCTCAATGCCAGGTACATTAAATACTACCCTACCTCTCCGACAATCTATAGTCGCATGACTGTCTCTCAACCAGTCCATGCCTAAGACAACGTCAAAGTTGCCCATAGGGAACTCAATCAAAGATACGGGCAATAATCGCCCACTCACTACGACCGGACACGCTAGGCATACCCTGCTAACTCCTACGAGCCCATTACCAGTGAGTATATTCATCCTCTCTGGCAATGTCTCGAACTCCAATCCAATACGTGTCGCAAATCGTGCAGATATAAAAGAGTGGGTAGCCCCCGAATCAAACAATGCTACTGCAGGAAAAGAGGTAACAGAAATATTACCTGCAACCACGTCGCCTGAAGCTAGTGCATCCTCAAGTGATAAGGTGAAGGCCTGGCCCTGGCCTTGCTGAGCTCCCTGGTGCTGCCTTCCTCGACCATGCTGTTGCTGTGGCCTTTGCAGGCCTTCCTGGTTCTGTGCCTGGCGAAACATCTGAGCCTGTGTCGGTAGACGCTGGGCTAGCGGCCTTACGGCCAATGCTGGTCCTCGATTCGGTGCTGCCCCCGGAGCTGGTAACGCCGGAAACTGCTGAACTGGCCCTCCTGGCCTCTGCATCATAGGACAATTGGCAATCCTGTGGTCTGGACTGCCACACCTCATGCACAATCCGTTAGCTGAACGACACACATCCCTAGTGTGCCCTCCCTTACCGCAGTAAGTACATCCAATGGGCGCCTCCTGGCGCTGCTGCTGGTTTCTCTGCGGTTGATGCCGTGCTGGTATTGTTATTTCTGATACTGCCGTCCTCCGCGGCGCTCCTGACTCATGAATACGAATGCCGGGTGCTGGCGCCGATGTTCGCTGCACTGCTCCTCCGCCCCTACTCTGGGGATGTGACCTCTTCTGGCCCCCATGTCGTGTCACCAACCTGTGTTGGGTGAGTTCATGCCTCCGAGCAGCCGTTAAAACGGCATCAAAAGTCTGATAGTCGTGCCCTTCTACTAGCTATAGAATCTCCAAATGAAGTCCCTGCTGGAATCTCATAGCCTTCTCTGGCTCTGTAGCCACCATCGTTGGTACAAACCGACTCAGTCTGCAGAACTCTGCTGCATATCCATCTACCGTCTTACCAGCCTGCTTGAGACTGATAAATCTCTGTTGTAGCTCATACCGCGCTACCACGCCAAAGTACTTGGCCTTGAATCTGGTACTGAAGCTATCCCAAGGAACAGGACACCTCATTCCAACCTCTTCCGATGCCCACCAGTCGCGGGCGAGATCCTGAAGTAACAGTCTGACCTGGTCAACCTTCTCTTCTGCGGGAACCTTAGCTGCAGTCAAAATGGCCTCAGTATCCTGAATCCATGCATCCGCCGTGATGGCATCCTCCGTGCCGTCAAAATATCTCGGATTAAGTCGACAAAACCTCCCTGACGCTCCCGAATCATTTCTGACACTTCTCTCAAGGGCTAATTGTAACCCCTGATTCAATAGCACATTCTGTTCCTGCTGCTGGGTCTGCTGTTGCTGATGGGCTACCACCTGACGCTGCTGAGTGGCCAGGAATCCCCGGATGACCTCCAGGTGTGCTGCAGCATCAGGTACTGTCGTCGCTGCCGGTACCGCAGGGGTTGCGGGAGTTTCTAGAACCTGCGGCTCCACTGGCTCTGATATCACTTCCACTCGGATCTGGTCGGGAGAAGGCATTCCTTTCGGCTGCTGCCCCGTCGAGCCATGCTCTACTGGACGTTCCTCCATGTTGGCCTCACCAGCTACTGAGAATGAAGCACCCCTATAGAAAAAGATACATGATATTTAAATGACAGGACGAGGAAGATTCGAGGATGCAATTCAAGTTATCAATCAAGATGAGGGAAGAGAAATCGAGGCAAGAGATTCAAAGGGAACAAGTTTTGATTGAGACTCCTATAATAATAACACCCCACAAGTCTGAAAATCAGACCTGCATGGGCCACCAATAAAACCTTGTCACGCCCCAGTACCGAAATACGGAGACGGACTAGGCCAGCTACTCCATACGAGGTATATAAACGTCATACGGCGATCGTGGCTGTCAAGAGACAAGGGGGTGCCTGCTACAATCAAGTCTCCTATGGTCTCACAGAGCATCTAGGTCTCAATCAATCAAACAAGAAGCAGTAAATAATGATCATATAAGATAAAGCAGTAAGGCGTCCCCGATGCATCATCAAAATGATCATGGGGATCTAGCTTTATAAGTTAGCTAGCCCAGAGAGTCATAGATACATAATTGTTTTCAGCTGCAGTCTGATTTAATTACAAATTATGCAAGACAAAATATCCAGATTAGCCGGCTAACAGGTGCCGGTGGCTAAACGCCAGAACATAAGTAAAGATACTAAAGTGGTGAAGAAGAAACCCACTCGAGTCCCCCGCCAGCCATGCTCCTAGTATGCACCATTGACGTCGGGGAGGAAGTTTGGATCCTCAGGCGCTGCTACGAGATCTGGCCAAACAAAACCAGCGGGGTCAGCCCCGAATAGCAAGTACCACAAGGAAGCACAAAAGTGTGAGATAAAACCCAAGCAAATAATAATAATAATACTAGTAATAATAAAAGCTTTCGGTCGTAACCTCGGTCCACAGCCTGTCCTAGCACGATAGTCCAACCCAACAACCAAACAAGGACATGGGTTGGACCACGCACCATGACAGTCCATGTCCCTTGGCTACTAACGGAAGTTATAAGGCACAGTCAAGTCATTTTTCAAGCGGCCATTCATTCATGCGGCTTTCTATATTTGGCGGAGTTATCCCCGCGATAATGATTAAAAGGAATCCTCAGATCGTGTCAACCCAGCAGGGCTAGCCAAACCATAAGACATATAGCACATTGATTATGCACCGGTCCCCCGGAGGGCTACCGCGCTAAAACATATAACACATAGCTCGTAGGAGTCGGATATAGCCATCCGCTATAGGCGAGTGAAACCATATCCGTGGTGGCCAACCCGACACGTCAGGACTGGTCCTGGGGTGGCTAGTATGGCACGATCTCGGGATTCTTCCCACCCAATGCATCTACCAAGTTAGTTGCCTAGTTAATCCCTAGGTTATTCTCGGAGTTCACATGTCGTGGTCACATGCTCACTCCTCTATATGTCGTACATTGTACGAGTACTCCAAGAAGTGATCCTTACGGGCTCATAGAGTCATACGTATGTACCCCCTTCTTGGTGTAATGAGACACACAACAATGCCACGTCATTGCTACTGACCAATTGCTATGTAAATGCTGGACTCTTGGAGGTACTGACAGGTATCACATAGGAACACTTAGCACGTAGGATAGCATATCGATGCTCACATAGATTGTACCTTAGTACATACATAGGGTTATCCAGCATACGCATAGGAGTTAGATCAGGAATGAGGACCAAAACACAAGAGAAAAATAGAACAAGAAGGTACTATGCACTTAGGGTATGAAGAGCTCGCTAGTCATGAAGATTCTTGAAGCCAAGACAAAGATCTACAACTTTCATGTTGGGAGTTAGGAGAAATTCTGGCCACAATTCAGCCAAATAGGACTTAAAATAGCCAAAAAATAGCCAAAATAGGCACTATGCGACACTATTCAGCACTATGCGGCACTATGCAGCATCCTCATGCGGCTCGACACTATACAGCATTCTCATGCGGTTCGGCACTATGCGGCACTATGCAGCATCCTCATGCGGCTCGACACTATGCGGCACTATGCAGCATTCTTATGCGGCTCGGCACTATGCAGCATTCTCATGCGGCTCGGCACTATGCGGCACTATGCAGCATCCTCATGCGGCTCGGCACTATGCAGCATTCTCATGCGGCTCGGCACTATGCGGCACTATGCAGCATCCTCATGCGGCTCGACACTATGCGGCACTATGCAACGGCACTATTCATCGTCCCTGCCAAAACCAGGACTGATGCCATAGAAAATATCCAAATATTGTTTGGCCATAACTTCCTCAAAACAAGTCGAAATCTAACTTTTCAAAGGTCAAAATTGTGTAGAATCAAATTTCCTACAACCTATGACCATTAGTTTTCGAAAATAACCAAGTTTGGTAGATCAAAACCATGTAAATACATAAAACCCTAGTTTTAGAAACTTAGATCTACACCAAACTAGCCATTAAAATCAAAAACTCCAAGAACTAAACTTGTAGAGAATGAAGAGAAGAACAATATAGACAAATAATATCAAAGGAAAAAATCTAAAATGAAAAATGCACAAATCTCTACTTTTGAGCAAGTTGTACTTGCCTAAGGATGGTGGTTGAGGAAAATAAATGGAGGAGTGAATGAGGAGAGAGAGTGGGGAAGAGTATATAAATAGGGGTTAGGTTGGATTAAGAAAACCCTAACCTCTAAACATGCTCTAACCATTCCACTAATGACATACTTAAAACTACATGCAACCATTAAATAATAACAAATAGAATTATACAGATGCTAAATACGAGATACCATGTACAGAATTCATGAAAGAATACGTCTATTGGGATCGGGGAGTGACACGGACACGCCCACCCTTCGTCGATGGACACGACGAAGTAAGCTGTACAATACTAAGAAAAACTCTAAGTCACAATGTAATGTAAACAACACAGCTTTTATAACGTTTCCAGAATGATCACTAATATCCATCAAGTTATTTAATACAAAATCAGCCGGAGAAAAATTTGGTCAAATAAAATAAAGATACAATAATGAATATCCAAAATACAATCTCCAAAAAATAAAATAAATTAAAAGCTATAATATCCAATGCAATCACATGCTTCATGTGGCCGCCCACTCACCTGCAACGTATCCTGTCAGGAAAAGAGCAAAGTACAATCCTGGCAAGAACAATATACAATGTAATCTGTAGTACATAATACAAGGTGAAACCAGAATACCAGAAATAGAAGTGAAACTACGGTACCAGAAATGAAATATAAAACTGCAGGCAATCGACGACAATCAATATGCTAGACAATAAAAACGACTATCAATGTACAAGGCAATAAACACGACAATCAATATACAAGTGTGACAATTTGAAATATTAAACTAATGTGTGACCGGCTTAGGAGCACAATCAATCAATGAGTCAATGAGTCAATCAATTCTACAAGGTATGGCTTCATCGTACGTAAAGTGTACGATTAGGCTATCCATAATACCTATGTTGGGTGTGGTCACACAAAAGCTAATATTTCTCCCAATTTCCGCAATAATAATGACTCACAAGCAATATAATGCCTGTAGTTCGTATTACGTATCTTGGAATACGTGTACGTATTTTATCTTGTATCGCATACCTCATGGCTTGGCTCGGTTTATTTTGGGTTGGTTCGGCTAGGCTTGGGTTGCCTTGGTTCATCATGAACCAAGGGGAGAACCCCTACCTACCACCACCACCCTCATTTATATTTCCACCTAACTCTCTCTCTCTCTTTATTTATTCTTCTCCTTCACTTCTTCTTCTCCACCATTTACTCTTCCACCTACCAGGAATGAGAGCCAGGCAAGTGCAAACTTGCTTCATGATGGATCTCAAGTTTTATTGTTCCATTCTCTTCTTTACTTGATTCTAAGCCTCTTTAGAACTTGACATTTTTGGATTTGATGGATGGATTCTTGTAGATCTAAGTTTGTAAACTTTTCGGTTTTTTTTAGTTTTGATCTCTAAAACTTGGTTATTTTCGAAAACTATTGGTTCTATATTGTAGAGAATTCAATCTCATGCGGTTTTGGCTTTTGTTTCGCTTGATTTCGACTTCGGATGAGAAAGTTATGGCCAAAAGCAATTTTTGGTCATTTCTATGTTCATCTGCAGCATGAACCACATGTCGCAGTTGGCCGCATATGATGTCGCGAATGAGCCTTATAAGGCACATGTCGCAGTTGGCCGCATATGATATCGCGAATGAGTCGCATAAGGCACATGTCGCAGTTGGCCGCATATGATGTCGCGAATGAGCCGCATAAGGCACATGTCGCAGTTGTCCGCATATGATATCGCAGTTTAGCCGCATGAGCCGCATCTCGCAGTTGGCCGCATATGATGTCGCAGTTGAGCCGCATGAGCCGCATCTCGCAGTTGGCCGCATATGATGTCGCAGTTTAGCCGCATGAGGCAAATGTCGCAGTTGGCCACATATGATGTCACAAATGAGCCGCATGTCGCAGTTGGCCACATATGATATCGCAGTTGAGCCGCATGTCGCAGTTGGCCGCATATGATGTCGCAGTTGAGCCGTATGAGCCACATGTCGCAGTTGGCCGCATATGATGTCGTAGTTGAGCCGCATGAGCCGTATGTCGCAGTTGGCCGCATATGATATCGCAGTTGAGCCGTATAGGCTGCATGTCGCCGTTGGCCGTATATGGTATCGCTGAATAGGCCGCATAATGCCTATTTTGGCTATTTCTAACTGTTATATGTCCTAATTGACTGAATTGTGGCTCGAACTTCTCCCAACTCCCAACGTGGAAGTTGTAGATCTTTTCCTTGGCATCAAGAATATGTCACTTATTATTTTATGCAAGTTTCTCTCATTCACGATAATATAAGAATAGAACACGATAGTTGTCCGCTGTGGCACACTCTTGACTAGTAAACTGACATGATATATCTTGGCATGCTGTTACGACAGCTAGCCTGACATGACAAGTATGAAAGACTTGGACACCGTGGACGATTGTGTTTGTACAAATAAACTAGTACTGTCTTGCATCATGTCTAGGATGGGGACCCCTGAGTACCACGGTCAGGGGTACCTACTGAAATTGACTAAGGATAATTAACTAGAATGATTCAGTAGTCATGAAGAGATTCTCAGCTACAGGCAATCCCGTTATCTGGGCGCATTCAGTGGACTTGTAGCCTACCGACGAGTAGGGCACATTTCCAGCACACAGTCACGTGTTGCATTCTTCCTAAACGGACATTCGACCTGGATAACCGGATGGTCTGCAGGGCTTGTGGCTGTTGGGATAATCTCATTGCATCTTGCTAGTAATTAGGCCTGTGATAACCCTAGTTAGTTAAAAGTATCAAGTCGTACTCTTGATTGGCCGTGATTGATTGGATGTAGTTTATTCCAGCTTAGTCTTATCCTGATCCTGTGCAAGATTGTGACATGACATGATTATTGATGCTTGCCTTAACAATAACGATCGGGGGTCCAGTTCTGTTCAAGCGAAGGGTTACAACCCCGGTCCTTGTTTGGTTTAAGGTTTGTAACTGGCTCCCAGAGCAGTTCTGTGTCCTCTCTTCATTTATTGTCTTATTGCAATCCCATGCCATGTTCGTCATATTTTACCTTACCTTAATACCATGATTATTTATACTGGCCTTAGCAATAAAGATCAGGGATCCAGTTCTGTTCAGGCGAAGGGTTACAACCCCTATCTTTGTTTGGTTTAAGGGTTGTAACCTGGCTTCCAGAGCAGTTCTGTGTCCTTTCTTCGTTTATTATCTTCACTGTACCAATAGTATTTGAGACGGGTTTCTATTCAGGTGAAGGGCTGCAATCCCGGTCCTTGTTTGGTTTAAGGGTTGTGACCTGGCTACTTGAATAGTTTCCTCGTACTCAGTTTACTGTTGTTATCTCTATTATTATCAGTTCTTTATTTATTATCTTTAATATTCTATTGTGATATGCTGGTTTTAGTTCCTAAGTGAAGCCTCCTTTGTGGCACTTACTCTTTCTGGGGTCTGATCCAGCTGGTTTTATATGGCCAGATATCGGAGCAGCACCAGAGGATCCACCTGTCTTCCAGCCCGATGGTGACCACCAGGCGTAACCAGGGTAACGAGTGGGTTTCTTTTATCATCCCACTCTGTTTGTAAAATTATTCTTTTGAGGCGTTTAGCCGGCGAGCACGTGTTAGCTCGTATTGCACTTTTATTTACTATCTGCCTACGGGCTATAACATGATTGACAAATCCTAGGGTTGATCATGTATTGACTAAAACTCTTGCTAGTCCTGACATTTTGTACGACTAGCTTCATGATCATCCGAATATGTAATGTATGGGATGCCTTGCTATTATAAATTTGGTGCTCTGACATCTTGTAACTATTATTGCTTGCTTGAGATTGAGACAATAGGCTTATTCATGACCATAGGAGACTGTTGGCTTATAGTTAAACCCTCATGTATCTAGACAGCCGTGACCGTATAGCGAGGTGGGTTGCACTTCAATATACGTAGCTGGCTATGTACGCCCCCGCTCTCCAGTATTCTGGTTCTAGGGCGTGACATGGTTTTAGTGGTGGCCCATGCAGGTCTTGTAAATCAAGATATGTGAGGGTTTACCGAATAGATGTCTGAATCAGTATTCGTCCTTGATCTCTGCTCGTATCTTCAAATCCCTGAGAATCTTGACCTGATCGTATGCTTGTATCGTTGATCTGTCATGGTCCTTTCTTATTGTTCCCTATGTCGTCTTCTTCAGCGGTATTATTTCTGGACCTGCCGATCAGCAAGGCGGTGCACCTCCAGCGGACCAGCAGCAACCTGGAGATCAAGCCCAGCATTTAGGAGTAGCCTCCAGAGTCATGCCTACCGAAGGAGAACCACCAGTTCAGCCCGTCCAGCTTGCAGAGCCTGATAATGGCACTTTGGTGGGTCTCATCAGGTCATTATTAGCTTCCCAAGATCGTCGAGGAGATGCTTTGCACCAGGCGGTGGCAGACACTTTGACCAGAGGAGGTCATCAGGGTAATAGCGCGGCCAACATCTTCAAGCACTTGAACCCTCCCTTCTTCGACGGCAGTGAAGATGCGATCGCTGTAGATGCTTGGCTTCAGGACACAGAGGTGATTCTAGAAGCAGCCAGTACTCCAGAGAACGAGAAGGTGGTCGTGGTGCGTCTGCAGTTATTGGATCTTACCCGCAGCTGGTGGACAGTGCAGGCCGATGGATTAGTGGCCCCTATTTCATGGACAGTATTCAGGAAGAGATTCCAGACCAAGTATTTTGATGTTGTAGCTCGGTATGATCTACAGACGAGGTTCACCAATCTGAAGCAGATGGACAGGACGGTCGATGGATATGCGGCCGAGTTCTCCAGGCTTAGTCGGTTTGCTCCTACCTTGGTGGCGATCGAGTTCGATAGAGCCCAGCGGTTCCAGCAGGGGCTCCACCTAGAGATTTTATTGGCGGTGGAGCAGTTTGAGCATCAGACTTTTGATGCAGTGTTGAGAGTAGCCCGGAGGCATGAATATACCTCCCAGAGGATCGTGGATAGGACCGGAGGTCGGAAGCGATCTCACGGGCAGATGAATCAGTCATCAGTACCAGCCCCGGCAGCCAGGGCTTTGACCATTGGAGCTCCGAGGCGGGCGGCCTCAGTGACGTCGGTTCAACATTCCACCCCGACGCACCCTCAGCAGCAGAAACAGAAGCAGTCTTCCACAGTGGGATGTTCACACTGCGGGAAGCCAGGACATGTGGTATCGGAGTGTCACAGAGCACAGGGTTTGTACTTGGTTTTTGGTGCCCCGGACCACAGGATTGGAAATTGCCCGAACAGGGGGAGTTCATCCGCTTTCTCTAGTCCTTCATTTAGAGGACCAGCACCAGTCCAGCAGCAGCAGCAGCTGCAGTACCCGTTTCTGAGGCTATTGCCGATGCAGGCCCAGGCATTCCAGCAGCAGACACCGTAACAGTATGCCCCAGCCCAAGCCATAATCCAGAGTAGGCAGAGGAATTTTCAGCAGAGGGGACCCGCACCCAGAGGACATGGTCAAGTGCTGGCTTTGACCATGGGAGAAGAAGGAATAGCACAAGGTGAGGTGGTGGCAGGTACTATTCTCGTCAACACCTTTCCAGCTTCAGTATTATTTGATTCTGGTGCCTCGCATTCATTTATGTCTGCACGATTCGCGACACGGGTAGGATTGGAGCCCGAGTCATTATCAGTGAGGCTCAATATACTTACTGGTAATGGACTTGTGGGAGTAGATAGAGTATTTTTCTCGTGTCGGATCGTAGTTAGCGGTAGAGAATTCTCCGCTAGATTGATAGAGTTTCCGATGGCCGATTATGATGTGGTCTTAGGGATGGATTGGTTGAGGGACCAGTATGCTAGGATAGACTGCCATATTGGCAGGATTATTTTTAGCATTCCAGGAGAGTCGGAGTTTTCTTTCTCCCGAGGCGAAGTTGAACTTTCTCCTTCAGTGTTGCGGATGGCAGTGGCAGTAGTACAGTTACCTCGGATAGTCGAAGAGTTTCCAGATGTTTTCCTAGAAGAGCTTCCAGGGATGCCGCCAGAGTGAGAGATCGAGTTTACCATCGACTTGATTCCCGGGACAGCTCCAGTGTCAGAGAGAGTCTACAGGATGGCGTCGTCAGAGCTAGAGATATTGTACAAGATGATTGAAGAACTCAGAACCTAGGGATTCATTCGTGCTAGTGGATCGCCTTGGGGAGCCCCGATGCTTCTTGTGAAAAAAAAGGATGGTACGTCCAGATTGTGTGTTGATTATCGTACCTTGAACTCGGTGACAATCAAGAACAGATACCCTCTCCCGAGGATAGATGACTTGTTTGATCAACTCAAAGCGACAGACGTGTTCTTGAAGATTGAGTTGCGGTCAAGATACCACCAGATCAGAGTCAGAGAGCAGGACATCCCGAAGACAGCTTTCAGATCTAGGTATGGGCATTGGGAGTTCCTTGTGATGCCATTTGGAGCAACCAATGCGCCGGCTGTATTCATGGACCTCATGAATCGCATCTTCATGCCTTATTTGGATCAGTTCGTGATTGTGTTCCTAGACGACATCCTGGTCTACAGTAAGAGTGAGGCGGAGCATGAGCAGTATCTCCGAGTTGTCCTCCAGATTCTCAGAGAGCACCAGTTGTATGCCAAGTTTAGTAAATGCGAGTTCTGGCTCGATCACATTTCGTACTTGGGTCATATCATCACCCGAGGAGGAGTTGAAGTGGATCCCCAGAAGATCGTGGCCATTGAGTCATGGCCGGTACCTAGCACAGTGGCAAAAATTTGCAGTTTTCTTGGCTTGGCCGACTACTACCGGCGATTTGTTTCAGACTTTACTCGAATTTCAGCGCCATTGACCCAGTTGACCCACAAAGATGTGCAGTTTGCTTGGACAGCAGAGTGCCAGGATTCTTTTGAGAGATTGAAGCGAGGCTTGATGACGGCTCCTATTCTCACGCTTCCAGATGGAACCGGAGGGTTCTCGGTGTATTATGATGCTTCGGGCAGAGGTTTAGGATGTGTTCTGATGCAGCATGGGAAGGTAATAGCTTATGCGTTACGACAACTTCGTGATCATGAGAGGAATTACCCAACCCATGACTTGGAGCTGGCAGCAGTAGTGTTTGCACTTAAGTTATGGAGGCACTACTTGTACGGAGATAAGGTAGAAATTTTCACCGACCACAAGAGCCTGAAGTATGTTTTCACCTAGAAGGATCTCAACATGCGTCAGAGGAGATGGCTAGAGCTGCTTGTGGATTATGATGTCAACCTGCAGTATCACCCAGGAAAGGCCAACGTTGTTACAGATGCATTGAGCAGGAGAGCCAGAGTTTATTTCCTGACAGTGCAACCAGAACTGTTAGCCGATCTTCAGAAGATGGGAATAGAAGTTGTCCTCCCTTCCAGTGTGACATTGATGGCCAGCATGCATGTTCAGTCGACTATAGTCGAGAGGATCCGGATGGCGCAGTCAGCAGATTCCAAGCTTCAGCGACTCAGAGCAGAGTGTGAGGCAGGATGGAGACCAGAGTTATGTATCCATGAAGACGGTACACTTCGACATGGTACGCGTCTTTGTGTACCCAGTAGAGATATCAGACAGGAGATCATGACAGAGACCCATAGTTCACAGTATTCTATTCATTCCGGTGGCACGAAGATGTACCGTGATATCCGCCAGCACTTTTGGTGGAATGGCATGAAGAGGGAGATAGCCCGATTTGTCTCTCGTTGTTTAGTCTGCTAACAAGTTAAGGCTGAACATCAGAGACCAGCTGGACTACTTCAACCATTGCCGATTCTCGAGTGGAAATGGGAGCATATAACCATGGATTTTGTGACTGGATTGCCTAGATCCCCGGCTGGCAGAGACGCTATTTGGGTTGTCATAGACAGGCTCACGAAGGTGGCTCACTTTCTTCCGTTCAGAGTTGGTCAGTCGACGGCTCAGCTAGCGGAGATGTATCTCCGATAGATTTTCAGATTGTATGGTGTACCAGTCAGTATCACTTCAGACAGAGATTCAAGATTTATGTCGCACTTTTGGCGTAGCTTGCAAGAAAGTTTGGAAACTCACCTCTAGTTCAGTTCAGCTATCACCCGCAGACAGATGGCCAGTCGAAACGTACGATCCAGAGTCTTGAGGATATGTTGCGGTCATGTACACTCGACTTCGGTGGTTCGTGGGAAGATCACGTGCACCTGGTGGAGTTCTCATACAACAACAATTTCCAGGCCAGCATCCAGATGGCACCGTTCGAGGCACTGTATGGTAGGAAGTACAGATCCCCGCTAGCATGGGATGATATTGGAGAGAGGCAGATGCTCGGTCCGAAAATGATTGCTCAGACCGTTGAGGTGGTCAGGAGAGTCAGAGATCATCTTCGAGTTGCCCAAGATCGCCAGCGTCATTGGGCCGATTCTCATCGACGCCGCCCCCTTGAGTTTTCTGTCGGCGACCATGTATTCCTGAGGATTTTGCCTAACCGCGGCGTCATTCATTTCGGCGTACGAGGAAAGCTTAGTCCTAGGTATATAGGGACGTTCGATATTCTGGAGCGAGTAGGTGATGTGTCCTATCGTCTCGCTCTTCCATCGTCGCTACGTGAGGTGCATGACGTGTTCTATGTATCCCAACTGCGACGGTATATTTCGGACCCGAGCCACACCCTGGATCATTCGGAATTGGTTGTTGGTACCAACCTTTCGTATAAGGAGAGGCCCGTGTCTATATTGGACCGGAGAGAGAAGATACTCAAGAACAAGACTATTAGTTTAGTCCGTGTTGCTTGGGGTCATCACTCTTTGGGTGAGTCGACGTGGGAGCGTGAGGATGATATCCGATCGCGATATCCCGACCTGTTTGACTCGTGAGGTATAATATCTTTCTTATGTCTCATACCTTCGATTCCTTGCTTGCATGAATAATTACTTGATTGCTTGATTAGTATAGCTTGCCTATGAATAGTATAGCTTGTTCTTATCCCTCTAGCCTCTTAATTAAATTCCGAGGACGGAATTCTTTTAAGGTGGGTAGAGTTGTAATACCTGTAGTTCGTATTACGTATCTTAGAATACGTGTACGTATTTTATCTTGTATCGCATATCTCATGGCTTGGCTCGATTTATTTTGGGTTGGTTCGGCTAGGCTTGGGTTGCCTTGGTTCATCATGAACCAAGGGGAGAACCCCTACCTACCACCACCACCCTCATTTATATTTCCACCTAACTCTCTCTCTCTCTCTCTTCATTTATTCTTCTCCTTCACTTCTTCTTCTCCACCATTTACTCTTCCACCTACCAGGAAAGAGAGCTAGGCAAGTGCAAACTTGCTTCATAATGGATCTCAAATTTTATTGTTCCATTCTCTTCCTTACTTGATTCTAAGCCTCTTTAGAACTCGACATTTTTGGATTTGATGGATGGATTCTTGTAGATCTAAGTTTGTAAACTTTTCGGTTTCTTAGTTTTGATCTCTAAAATTTGGTTATTTTTGAAAACTATTGGTTCTATATTGTAGAGAATTCAATTTCATGCGGTTTTGGCTTTTGTTTCGCTTGATTTCGACTTCGGATGAGGAAGTTATGGCCAAAAGCAATTTTTGGTCATTTCTATGTTCATCTGCAGCATGAACCACATGTCGCAGTTGGCCGCATATGATGTCGCGAATGAGCCGCATAAGGCACATGTCACAGTTGGCCGCATATGATGTCGCGAATGAGTCGCATAAGGCACATGTCGCAGTTGGCCGCATATGATGTCGCGAATGAGCCGCATAAGGCACATGTCGCAGTTGGCCGCATATAATGTCGCAGTTGAGCCGTATGAGCCGCATGTCGCAGTTGGCCGCATATGATGTCGCAGTTGAGCCGCATGAGCCGCATGTCGCAGTTGGCCGCATATGATGTCGTAGTTGAGCCGCATGAGGCACATGTCGTAGTTGGCCGCATATGATGTCGCGAATGAGCCGCATAAGCCGCATATCGCAGTTGGCCGCATATGATGTCGCAGTTGAGCCGCATGAGCCGCATGTCGTAGTTGGCCGTATATGATGTCGCAGTTGAGCCGCATGTCGCAGTTGGCCGCATATGATGTCGCAGTTGAGCCGCATGAGCCGCATGTCGTAGTTGGCCGCATATGATGTCGCAGTTGAGCCGTATAGGCTGCATGTCGCCATTGGCCGCATATGGTGTCACTGAATAGGCCGCATAATGCCTATTTTGGCTATTTCTAACTGTTATATGTCCTAATTGACTGAATTGTGGCTCGAACTTCTCCCAACTCCCAACGTGGAAGTTGTAGATCTTTTCCTTGGCATCAAGAATATGTCACTAGTTATTTTATGCAAGTTTCTCTCATTCACGATAATATAAGAATAGAACACGATAGTGGCCCGCTGTGGCACACTCTTGACTAGTAAACTGACATGATATATCTCGGCATGCTGTTATGACAGCTAGCCTGACATGACAAGTATGAAAGACTTGGACACCGTGGGCGATTGTGTTTGTACAAATAAACTAGTACTGTCTTGCATCATGTTTAGGATGGGGACCCCTGAGTGCCACGGTCAGGGGTACCTACTGAAATTGACTAAGGATAATTAACTAGAATGTCTCAATCAGTATTCGTCCTTGATCTCTGCTCGTATCTTCAAATCCCTGAGAATCTTGACCTGATCACATGCTTGTATCGTTGATTTGTCTATAAGTATGTGTGTGTCCATGTGAGAGTGTGTGTCCATGTGTGTGAGTGTCCATGTATATATATATATATATATATATATATATATATATATATATATATATATATATATATATATATATATACATGTGTATAAAAAAAAATACATGTGTATTTGTGTGTCTATATATATATATATATATATATATATATATATATATATATATATATATATATATATATAAATAAAATAATATATATATATATATATATATATATATATATATATATATATATATATATATATATTATTTTATTTTATATATATATATATATATATATATATATATATATATATATATATATACATGTGTATAAAAAAATATGTGTATTTGTGTGTCTATATATATATATATATATATATATATATATATATATATATATATATATATATATATATATATATATATATATATATATGTATAAGTATGTGTGTATTTGTCTATAAGTATGTGTGTCCATGTGAGAGTGTGTGTCCATGTGTGTGTGTGAGTGTCCATGTATATATATATATATATATATATATATATATATATATATATATATATATATATATATATATATACATATAAGTGTGTGTGTGTCTATATATATATATATACATTTATATATATATATATATATATATATATATATATATATATATATATATATATATATATATATATATATATATATATATATATATATATATGTGTGTGTGTGTGTGTGTGTGTGTGTGTGTGTTGTCATGTGTATATATGTGTGTGTATTTGTATGTGTAGAGAGGGAAGGGAATGAGAAAATGTATGTGAGTATATATATATATGTGTGTGTGTGTGTGTGTGTGTGTGTGTGTGTGTGGGAATGATAGAGAGGGATTAGAAGAGAATTAGAGGAGTTAGAGGGCAGTTTAGAGAGGGAAATAGAGGGAGAATGATGGAGGGATTTGTGAAGGGGAGAGGGGGAACACCCACAGCAGCAAGGGGGCTGTTTTTCCCCCCCTAAATAGCCCCCAAATAGCAGCAAACTGCACCAGCAGTAACCGCAGTAGCATGCAGTAGTAACAGCAACATTTAGGCATAAACTCCCCCCCCCCATTTAACCCCGTATTCGACCCCGTATATACCCCACTATATACCTATATATATACATATATATACCTTATTATTAGCTCTATATACCCCTCTAAAACTCACTAGAATAGCCCCCTAAGTTGGTCCTAAGTGAGTGTGAAAAATGGGTTTGAGTGAGTGAGTGAATGTTAAGTAGGATTTTGGTTAAGGGGTGAATTTGAGTTTCGTGATTCAGAACGCGTCGAAACTTGGAGGGGACTTAGATAATATGATTTAGATTTTATGGGTAGGCTTCGGAGTTGGAATCGGGGTTGCGTGTGGGTTTGGGGAGTCGGTATCGCACCGCACCATCCCGTATCTTGAAATATTCAAGATAACAGGTAAACGGGCGATTCGGACCGTAAGATGGACTGGATGTCCACTTACCCTAGAAAACTTGGTAGGTAATGGTTATATAGGCTAGTACCCTACTACCCTAGGAAGCACGGAGTGGAATTCCTAAGGGAAGGCCACTTGGCGTCAAGTTAGAACGGTTTAAGGGTAAATGTTAAGGGGTAATCGGAAAATTTCGAGATACGGAGTTCGGGTAGTCGGATTGACTTGAAACTTGGGTGGCATGTTGGGTACACCCTACAAATGTCATATTTGAGGCGATTTTGGCTCGGTTGACCCAGAGTTGACTTTTTACCCAAAACTCAATCGTGAGTCAACATTTTGTCTAGATTTGACCAAATCCAAACCAGAGTTGACCAGTTAACCAAAAGTCAACTGTTGGTCAACATTTGACCAATTTGACCTAGGGTTGACCCAGAGTTGACCAGGGTTGACCAGTTGACCAAAAGTCAACTGTAGGCCAACTCTTGACCCCGTTTGACCTTTTTCGACTTGTTGTGACCTGTGATGACTGGTATGACCTAGGGTTGACTTGGTCTGACTTAGATTGACTTGATATAACTTGATTTAACTTAGATTGACTTGACAGGACTTAGTGTGACTCGGTGAGATCTAGTTTGACCTAGATTTCATATCATTCATTGTGAATCATTCTTAAACTTGTTTAAACCTAAATTAACATACAGTATCTCATCTTTAGATTTCTGATTACCGTTCTGAGCATTGATATACCCTACAGCTCAGGACAGCAGGCGAGTACATTTACTGATAGTTTTTATTGTCTTGATATCTGCTATATCCGATTCAGTCGTAGTGTCTTACTTGATTCTCAGTCACGATAGTTCACGGACTTGTACACGTTGGATCATGACATGAGATGTTGTTCCTGGATTTCTGGGTATATTGGTACACTTTCTGTCTTGTTCCCTGTACTTGTATAGACACCGATTTCTAAAGGGATTTGCTACACTCTTACAGAATCACGTGCCATGACGTGTCATGTCCAGATCCATTGTACTATTCGGGGATGGGGAATTATTAGGGGCTATGTGATCCAAGCCACCCTGTTACTATTCATGTGCTCGTGCCACTCTTCCCTCACGAAGGGTGTAGCAAGATCCTTTTGCCTTGTGCTCGTTATCCAGGTTGGCCGGCATGACTTTTCGTTGAGGTCACCGCGGATTGTCGGGCCAAGTGGATAGCCTGTCCTGTCACGTATCCCAAGCCGATCACATATCGCTCTAATAATTCAAGTCATATTTTATATTTACTTTATCTTATCGTATATCCTTCTCTGTTCTACATTCAGTATTTTCCTCACCATGCCATGATATACAGTTACTCACATGCTCTACATGCCTTTACATTGTACCTTGATTGGAGACTAAGTTCTGCTCGGGAGAGGAGTTACAACCCCGGTCCTTGTTTGTTTTAAGGGTTGTAACTCGGCTTCCGAACGGTTCCCAAGTTTTTATATATCTTTGTCTCGTAGTTCATTATACTGTCTCTTATAGAATTTGTCAATTCACATGGAACTGCTGTTAGTGTTTGTACTTGCTCATTTTTCTGACAGGATGCCGTTATGATATATTACAGATGATTCTGAGTCAGACTGCTCGACCTATTATGGGCTCGAGTCAGATGGAGTAGCCTTGGATCGTGGCCTTATAGTAGAGCTACTAGATTTTGTACTTTCAGAGTAGTGTAGATTAGCTAGGTTTGACTGGACTGCGTTCCAGCTAGCTTTATCAGACTGTAGCTTCTATATTATATTTTGAGACCCTGTGATGTCGTATATATCTGGGCTTGTATTGGACTCTGGACTTATTTACTCTTTCATCTATCATATGTTCTCTTTCTGAGCTATCTACCTTAGTTTTATTCTGTGATTGAGATTGTATTGATATGTCACCTCCATTCGAAGAGTATATACTATACAGGTACCTTTATACTGTTAGTCGTAGTATTTACAGACGTTATATACAGCGTTCTATCGCCGATACTGTGGCGTAGGCTGGACGTACCCACGTGCTCGTGCCCCTCATAAGGGTGCGGGTCGTGACACGTTTTTGTGGTGGCCCATGCAGGTCAGTGTCGCAATTAGTGCGATCTCGTAATGGTGCTCGACTTAGAGTACTAATTACGAGCCTGCAATTAGGACGTAGGACCTAGGACATGATAGGAGTTTCTCAATCACACCTAGGAAATTTCTGACCTTTTGATTATCATGATTATTCACCTTGTATTAAATTAACTGTCCTTCTTTGATAAATCTACTCATGTGCCATATTGATCTCCTTGTTTCAATTCGTCTCCAGGATGACGAAGACGCACCCGCAGGCCACTGGATCGAGTAGCTTGCCCTAGATATCTGATCAGGCTGAGGAAGAGGTTCACGAGACTGCCCCCAGTGATTCCACTATCCCAGAGGCCCTGGCAGTTGCACAGGGAGGTCTACCACCTCCACCCCAGAGGGTTTCGGCCGTTGTTCCAGAGATCCTGCTGTAGGTCCTAAAAAATCAAGTTGCATCAATTAACAAAGTCAAAAATTCAAGATATTCATCATTTTGATGAGTTGCGCAGACAACAGATTGCACAAACATCACTTTGCGCAGGTTGGTTTGCGCATGTTCCCAATTGCGCAGGCTGACGTGGCAGAAGTCATCATTGACTGAATCAAATCAGATCTTCCTGACAGCTGACAATACGAATAACGAGGAGGCTGTTCGTTTTTGACGCCGCACAGTGCTCGAGGGCGGCTGACAGGTGGCAGCGCAATCCGTGGTTGCGCAAACCATTCACGCGCAATCCGTGGTTGCGCAAACCATTTCTGCGCAGTTCACTTTGCGCATTCTACCAACATAACTGACTAATTACATGTGGCATTCATGCCATCAAATGCTCATTACGTGGCAACTGTCTATGCACGATCATGCGCATTTCAATCAACTAATGCCATGTGTCTCAGATAGTTGGCCCACGATCCAATAACTGCCTGCGCAATCCAGTGCTGCGCAAACCAGTTGCTGCGCAAATCAGCTTGCGCAGTCCAAAATAACTGAAAGTTAGTTATTTTTAGAACTCTATAAATAGAGTTTCAAGTCTTCATTTTAAGGGGATCAAGATCAGAGATCAGAAATCAGAGAGTTCAGGAGTTCTTGCCAAAGTGCTGCTGCATTCTTCCGAGACTTTTGTCTTCAACTTCAGAGGCTTTTGCCTTCAATTTCTAGAGTTGTTTTCAACTTCAAAGGCTTCGTCTTCAAAGTTCATATCGTCCAAGGGATAAAGCAATCGTCATCAAGATTGGATTCCTATAGTTGTAATTTTCCCAGAATTCTTGTAATCTTTATTACAGTTTGTATCAATAAAGTTTTATACTTTTGTTTTTGCAAACAAAATGGCGAATCTGCTGGGGACAACTTTCTTCTCCGACGAGGAAGTAGCAACTCAATGTGACGTAGCGTCTATCGGGAAGACGCAGAAGACGCTGGTTGTTAAGGTCAACCAGACAGCCTACGAGGCGATGCTCAACTCCAAGACTACTCCCCGTACTGTAGCCACTTCTGCTAAGAGCAAAGTGCGCTCAGTTTGGGTCTCCAAGTCTGCACAATCTGGCAGTTTTGCCACCAAGGATGCTGTACCAACTGCTGCACAATCTGCTAGTCAGACTGCTGCACAAACTGCTGTGCCAACTGTTGCACAGTCTGTCTCAGCAACTGCTGCACAATCTGTTGCAGTCAAGGCTGCGTAATCTGTTGCAACTGTTGCACAGGGTACTTCATATGCTGCCTTGTCGAAACAGAAGACTCCTATGACTCTGGCGCAATTGGCAGTGGCTTTTCCTGCGCAAAATAATACTCCAATAACTAAAGTGCATCCTAAGCACTCTAAGACAAGAACTCCTGATACACTTCCTACCAAAGCTTCTAATGCACAAATGACTAGTGCACCTTCCACCTATGCGCAAACCAAGTCTGCGCAATCCAAGAAAAATAGCCTTTTGGCTAAATTCCCTTCTTCTCACAATAAAAGAAGAGATTCTACTCCTCTTCCCAAACACCCTATTACCTCTGCGCAATCCACTGAGGGTAGTCCTTTGACTATTCTTCCTTCTCTTCAAAGCAAAGGAAAAGGTCCATTGGTCTTTTCTCAAACTTCCTTGTCTCATGACTTGGAAGATAACAGAGGGAAACGCTCTTTAGCTAACCCTTCATCTCAAAACAAAGGAAAAGACCCTTTGGTCTTTTCTCAGTCTTCTTCAGTCTTTACTGAAGAAGATCCATCTCAATGTGTCTCGGTACCAATCAGTTCGAGAACTCTGGCGAACAAGGATTCTTCTTTCTTTTATAACAAGAGTACTTGTACTAATCAAAGAGGTATTCTGCCTACTCAGATAGCAGAATTCCAGGACCTCCCGACTCTCCAAATTTGTCGTTCCAGACAGGGAAAACTGTTAGTGTCTCAAACAGAAACTCCTGGGGGTGAATTTGCTGACCTCAGAACTTATCTTAATCGACCCACTTCGGTAAAACGAAAACAGCCAATGCCGAAGGTCAAACATCATCAGAAACAAATCTCCAAGGTCAAAAATCCTGACACTTATGCCAATAAAGTGAGTACTTCCCTGTATACTCAAGGGACTAAATATTTGAAGAATCGGAATCATGTTCCAAATGTTATCAAAGAACAGATCCCTCGGAACTTTCCTCGTCCTGTTGTAGATCTTCGAGAACATTTAAGACAAAAACAGGATAATGTCTCAATATCTCCATCTCAACCATCTGATCATCACTGTAATCATAAAGTCATCATCCAATGCTGTTGTCAAACGACAAAACGATCTGTCTTCGATCGTTTAACTTTTGCTAAATCTGAACCTATGTCAGAAGAAGACGAAGTTGTGTATGCTTCTGTTAACATGACTTCCCGAGACACTGGAGGTAAAAGATGCTCTAAGCATGGTAGACTCCGTAAGCCAAGCCAACGGTATTTGGAATTACTTCAAGAATCTTCTGAAGGAGTATTTCAACATACCCGTTCTCGAAGCCGAGATATAATCGGTCAAAGGAATCTTCCTCAAAACCCTTCAAGTCATCTTCCTGTTTCCCAGTCAGGAGATAATTCGTTTTCTGATTATGATGCATACAGTGAAAGTTCTAAACAAACAGTATCTTCCACTGTGCCAAGAGAAGTGACGGCTTATGTTGTCACCGATGATCCAGATGCTTCAACCTCCGCAAATTAGGAACAGCGAATTGCTGCACTCGAAGACAAATTAAAAACCATGGCTGAGATGGTTGCTAGTATGCATTCCATCATTGTAGCACAGCATGGTACACCACCAACTGTACCTATTACTAGTCCAGAGATCATAGCATCTTCAATACCTGCCAATACTGGGCTGGGGGTAGTGCCTCCCCAAATGCCTCCTGTACAAGTGCAAGTACAAACTACGCCTAGCCGGTCAGGAGCTGGGGGTAGTGCTTACAACGCTGTTCCCCCTCCTACCACTACAATTCAACCTGCTCCTTCTTCTTCATCAGAAGACGCCAACGAAGCTGTCAAACTCTTACGAACCCAGTTTGAAGCATTTAAAGAGAAAGACTATCTACAAAGGTTGGGGATTAAACAGCCCTATCCGATTGAATGGAAGGATGTTCCGTTTCCCCCAAAGTACAAAATCCCTACAATCTCTCTGTTCGATGGCAGTACTTCCCCGAGTCAATTCATCAATCATTTTGAGGTAATGACTGTTCAACTTCAGCCAAATGACGCTCTTCTTACCAGAGTGTCCGTCGGTTGTTTAGCCGGCGTAGCATACGACTGGTACAGAAGTTTGCCCGATGGTTGCATCACATCCTTTTCAGGTCTTAAACAAATCTTTCTGGAACGGTTCTATGAAGGGTTTAATGATATGACTATGTCAGCTCTCAACAAAATCAAACAAAAACATAAAGAAACTGCTGAGAGCTTTATTGAACGGTTCTGCCGTGAAGCTTTGAAAATGCCTCCAGGGACTCCAGCTGCTGTCACTATTGATACTTGTAAGGCAAATCTTTTACCTATTATTAGTATGTGGACGGGATCTACCCAATTCCAAGATTGGCCCTTATTCATCGTCAACGCCAAAGCTGCTGAAGTGAGTGCTGACAAGTTCAAACAATTGGGGGTACAAATGTCTAACCCTGATCGCGATGAGCATCAGAATTCAGGTGGTGGCAATCGCCAGAACAATCGCAAAGCGAAAGAGACTTTGAACATTAACTTGAACAAAAATAAAGAATCTTTGGCTGTCCATATGGCCCCACCTACATCTACTCCTACTCCTTCTGCACCTCCACCGAGGGAACCTCGTCCGAAGGTAGAATATTCCTTTGACGAAAATGACACTGCAAGTATCTTTGAGTGTTTACTCAAAAGCAATAAAATTCAACTCCCTGATCCAAAGAAACCTGATGAAGTCAATAAGACTGATCATCCCAAGTATTGTGTCTATCACCGATTTATTGGACATCCTACTCGAGCATGCTATGTGCTCAAAGGTAAGATTCAAGAGCTTGTCAATGCAGGTGTAGTCACTTTGCAACAAGATGAGAAGACTGTTACTGCAAATATGGTTTCAGTCCAATTTGGAGATTTCCCTCCGCAGATGATACAGCATGGTGTCATTCCAATTCCTAAAGCAACCCTTGAGATTGAGAATCTCCCGCTTCCATCCAATGAAGGTCTTATTCCCTTGTCTCTTGACAACGGTGAAATTATGTGGATCCATCCTGATCTTGCTCCAGAATTTGAGATATCTTCCAAGAAAAAAACTCGTTCTAAAGGCAAAACCAAGATTTGCAACATGGTATATTTTGATCCCATTGTTGACGAAGAGATTCTGTTAGGCACCAGATCAGGGAAAGCTTATTTGAAAGATCATTCTGAAGGTCAAAGGGATCCTGCTTCTTCTTCCGAACCTACTCTGACACAACCCGCATCTGCTGAGGAGGTCCCTTCTACATCTTCACCAGTTGTAGTATCAATTCCTCCTAAGCCAACAACGGCTGACAAAGGCAAGCAACAAGTTCGATTTGACAAACCTCTAAAAAAGTCATCTCCTACTGGGCTTGAGAAGCCTTACAACTTTGATATATTGGCTCAATTAGCCAATACACCAGCTAGGCTGTCAATCTTTGAACTCTTGCGTCTTTCCAAAGAGACACGAGAAACTCTAAGTGAAGCTCTGATGCGGGCTGAAACTTGCTTAACTCTTCTCAAGAAGCCAGAATCAGAACCAGTCTCTTGTCATCACAGTCATAGTGTCTTGGAACTGATCCCAAATATTACCTTCACTCAGGATGATATGCTAATGGAAGATAATAGACATGATCGTCCTCTTTACTATACAGGATATGTAGATTCAATGAAGGTTGATCGTATCTTGATAGATCCAGGATCTGCACTTAGTATCATGCCAAAGACAATGCTAGATGCATTGAAGATACCAGTGCATAGTCTTTCAACCACGATCACTACTATTCTGGGATTTAACCAAGGAAAGAGTGAACCTTTGGGCAAGATCCGCCTAAAACTCCAAATAGGCAATCTTCGCACAAAGGTGACCTTTTATATCATTGACAATCATGGTTGTTCTTACAATGCTCTCCTGGGAAGGCCATTCCTACATGAACACAATATCGTTCCATCAACTCTTCATCAATGTTTTAAATACGTTGATGACAAAGGACAAGTTCACAAGGAAGTTGCGGACCTTTATCCTTTCAAGGGTGTTAAAGCTTATTGCAACGATGCTCGTATGTACAAGGATGAATTTATGAAGGTGGTATTGGCTATGGATACTGAAGAAGATCAAAAGCAGTACCTCAAGACACTCTCATCATACCTGTTAAAGGGCGAGTTTCTTATCCTCAATCTTCCAAGCCACTGGTTATTCACTTACCAGTTCAAAAGAAATCAGTTGATGCTGATGAAAATCAAAGGGAGCTCACCTCTTCTGAGCCACTTGTTATCGACTTACGTCGTAACAAAGACAAAAAGCAGCTCATTCCTTCTGAGCCACTTGTTGTTGATCTAAATCGCAACAAGGAAAAAAAAGAGCTCACCTCTTCTGAGCCACTTGTTATCGACCTCCGTCGTAACAAGCCTCCTCCACGTTCTTCTTCTCCCCCTCTTGTAATCAATTTGACTAAACCTGCTAAGGTTAAAGGTCCTGTTGTAAATACTGATGAACAAATCAATGAAAAAGCACCTACTTTCCAGTATATTGATGTTATTTATTATACTAAAAGTTATTTGGATATGTTAGATAGCTTCCAATCAATTACACTGGGAGTCGTACAATCTCTTCAGACAGAAGTCTCGTTTGAAGATCCAGATGATTCTTACCGTATTCACCCTTCTTTGAAGAAAGGTGAAAGTCCAGCATTTTTATATAAAAGACCGGAAACAAAGATTAATTATACGGATGATAGCAAAGTTAACGATACGGGACGTCTCCAGTTCCATCGTTATAGTCAACAATCAAAAGACATCCTCCGAAAGATGGGTTACGACTTCAAGAGCGGCCTTAACTATGGTAAAGGTAGACGAACTCCCATTCGTACAACAGTTCCAAACGGAAAATCACAAATGTATTATGACAGGACCAAGAAAGGTCTCGGATATACTTCTCCTCCAATGTTATCCCCAGCAGTTTCCGACTCTGACAGCGAAGAACGTTCTAATTCTTCTGATTCCAGATCATGGGATTCCGATACCAGCATTGGTGAAGTCCATCGTATAATCGTATCTTCTAACATGGTCTCCGTTGAACTACCAGAAGGCTGTGATGAAGATGTTGAAGAAAGTCCGGAAAAAGATCCTTGGGCTCAACATATGGATAACCAATGGGTACTTCGTTTTGAACAACGTGAACCTCCTACTGAAGATCAACTAATTCAAATTGATGTAGGGGAAAGAAAGTCACCTCGGCCAATCTTTATTAGCAAGAATCTTCCGGAAGCAGATAAGCAAGAGTTGATTCTTCTTATTAAAGAATACATTGACGTCTTTGCTTGGAGTTACGAAGACATGCCAGGTTTAGATCCCAAGATTGCTACTCATAAACTGAATATTCTTCCTAATGCTAAACCGGTCAAACAGCAACAAAGGCGATTTAAGCCTGAAATGATGGACGCAATTGATGATGAAGTCAAGAAGCTCATCGCTTGTGGCTTTATTCGAGAATAACAGCATCCTGATTAGGTAGCCAATGTCGTCCCAGTTCTGAAGAAAACTGGAAAAGTTCGAGTCTGCATCGACTTCCGAGATCTCAATGAAGCATGTCCAAAAGATGAATTTCCTCTTCCTATCACAGACGTCATGATTGACAATACTTGTGAGTTCGAGCGAATATCTTTTATGGATGGATTCTCCGGATATAATCAGATTAAAATGCATCCTGAAGATGAAAAGCATACATCTTTTCGCACTCCTCGAGGAGTCTATTGTTATACAGTGATGCCATTTGGTCTCAAGAACGCTGGTGCAATCTACCAACGGGCTATGAGTACTATTTTCAGAGAACATCTTCGTAAAACAGTCGAATGCTACGTTGACGATATTGCTGTCAAAAGTCGTCTAAAAGAAGATCACATCCAAGATTTGAGAACAATATTTAATCTCATGCGTCAACATCAGCTCAAGATGAATTCCACCAAGTCATTCTTGGGTGTCTCTAGTGGCAAATTTCTCGGCTTCATCATTACCTCTAAGGGTATACACGTGGATCCCGAGAAGATCAAAGCCATCCAAGAGATGCGTCCTCCACGCAACCTAAAAGAGCTACGAGGATTCCAAGGCCGACTTGCGTACATCAGGCGATTCATTTCGAACTTGTTTGGACGCTGCAGACCATTCACTCAACTAATGAAGAAGGGTGTATCTTTTGTTTGGACTGAAGAGTGTCAACGAGCATTCGACGATATCAAACAATATCTTATGAACCCACCAGTTTTGGTGCCACCTATCTCTGGCATTCCATTCTTGATGTATGTCCGTGCTATGGACCATTCATTGGGTGCTTTACTTGCCCAAAAGAACAAAGAAGGCCATGAACAAGCTATCTACTATCTTAGCCGAACTATGATTGGTGCTGAACACCGTTATAGTCCGGTCGAGAAAGAATGCCTGGCTCTCATGTTTGTTGTGCAAAAGACAAGGCATTATATCATTGGTCAAACTATTCATGTTATATCTCGAGTTAACCCTCTCCGGGTACTCATGAAGAAACCTAGTACACTTAATTCTCGGTTGGCTACATGGGCAATCCTGCTAGCTCAATATGACATGGTATATGTTCTACAAAAGTCTGTCAAAGGTCAAGCATTGGCGGACTTCTTAGCAGCTTATCCTGTGCCTGAGACATCTAAACTCTATGATGAAATTCCTGACGAGACATTAGAAGTCAACATGATCTCCGAAGAGTTTCCAACCTGGCGTTTATTCTTTGATGGTGCATCAAGAATTGGACCAAATGGTGCTATAGTGGCAGGTGTTGGAGTTGTTCTCGTTTCTCCAGACGGATTAACTATCCAAAGAGCCTACTCTTTAGATGAACCTTGCTCTAACAATGTGGCAGAGTACAATGCTTTACTTGTCGGCCTTCAGCTATCTAAACAACTGAATGTTGAATATCTGGAAGTCTATGGTGATTCTAAACTGGTTGTGAACCAGGTTAGAGGAACCTATGAAGTCCGTCATCAAGACCTGGTGCCTTATCATGAAGCGGCAATCAATATAGCTACATCATTCAAAGCTTTCTTCATCGACTATGTTCGACGAGCTTGCAATACTGAAGCCGATGCTTTGGCCAATCTTGCAGCTGTCTTAGCCATTTCTATCAAAAGACATCAGGTGGTGGTTATTTCTAACCGAGAACTATTCTGTATTGAGAATAATCGTAATATTGAATTTAGTAATCTTGCTGAAGTCAATGTTATTGATGACGATTGGAGAACTCCTTTTATCGATTTCGTAGTACATGACATACTCCCTGAAGATCCTAAGGAGGCTACAAGCGTTCGACGTCGATCTCTACGATTTTATAACAATCAAACCACCAAAACACTCTATCGGCGAACTTATGATGGTCTTCTTCTACGCTGTTTAGCTGGTGATGAAGCCAAACAGGTGTTGCGTGAAGCTCATGATGGCGTCTGTGGAGCACATCAACCTGGTCCTAAGCTACAGGATCGCATCCGACGCATGGGTTACTATTGGCCCTCTATGGTATCAGTTGCCATTGAATATGCAAGAAAATGTCGTGCTTGTCAAATCCATGCAGACTTCATTCATCAACCCTCGGAATTCTTACACCCGACTGCTGCTTCCTGGCCTTTTGAAGCTTGGGGTATGGACATCATAGGTCCTATTAATCCTCCTTCTTCTAGAGGACATCGGTTCATATTGGTGATAACCGATTACTTCTCCAAGTGGGCTGAAGCTATACCTCTGGCTGAAGTCAAGACTAGCAGTGTCATCAACTTCGTTAAACACCATGTCATCTATAGATTCGGTGTACCTCGCAGATTCATTCATGACAATGGACCTCAATTCATTAGTCAGAAGTTCACTAGATTTTGCGATGATCATCGGATTAATAATGTTGCTTCGACGGCCTACAATCCTGCTGCTAATGGTTTAGCTGAAGCCTTTAACAAAACCATTATTAAGCTCCTTAAGAAATTTGTATCCACTATCTCAAGTAACTTTCCAAATTGTCTCCTCTCTTCAAAGGAGGATATTCATGGTCATCCATCACTTCTTTATCAAAGTGACCACTCTGTTCCATTAATTTTCTGACCTCTGTATGGCTCAAAGGTTTGAAAAAGGTTGGGTAGCATTTATCGTTCTCTTTGGTTTTCTTCTCCTCTATATGATTAAGAAACAGATATGGCAGCCACTTTGAAGAATAACAAGTATTGGCAGTGGCACTCTTGTAAAATAAAGAGCAGATCTTGTAATGGCATAATAGTTCTTCGAACACTGTCACCATCTCTGGATTCTCTTTTCTGAGCTTGTTCAATTCATCATTTGTTGGTACATACTCCTCATACGGAGCATCTGCCATGGGCAAGAACAAGATATACTTGATCTCGTGGAGTGCAAAGCCCATCTCTCTCCCTGGGGTCATGAAAGTTCCAATCCTGTAGTTGTATCTCTCAACTAAGGCTAAGAACATATGAGGATTGAGAGCAAATCCATATACAGTGGCATGCACTGCTTCATACAGGTTGATTTGTTGAAGTCTGTCTTGGAATTTTCCCAGAACCCAATTCGCGATATAACTCCATCGCTTGTAGTCTGGATTCACCAATCCAGTCATTCTTATATCTTGCTCAGGATATTTTCCTTCAACCTTCGCAAACTCGTTTGCGAATATTGGTGTCCTAACAGGCATTAGCATGGATGAGTTCTCTGGTGGAATGCAGCCAGGTCTTAAGCCTCTCAGTAGGACACTATATCTGTCGGAAGAGCTATAAAACATATCCTTATGATGTGGCCCCTTCTTTACGAAGATTTTTCCGGCCCGAGCATCCTGAAATAGAGTGATATTCCATTCCATCTTCCTAGGATAGCTTGCATGAGCGTACCGTGACAAAGGAAGGCATCGAGCGATGTCGGGTATAAAAAAGGATCTATCTTGCTGGTGAACTACCCTATCTTCCATCCTTGGCCTAGGCTGAGAGGCTCTCTCAAAGGCGTCACCGAATAGGAATAAGGGTTTCTTGTGAATTACAGCATCAGCTGATTCTAAAGGCTGTCCGTTCATCAAACACATCAAAGTTTTATTGTCCTGAGAAATCAATATAGCCTGACGGGAGGCCGGCAGATCATACTGAGGGTAATGGCATGAGACAGATCCTCTTTGTATTCAGACTCTGTGAGGGTTCCCATAAAATGTTCGTAATCTGGATCTTCATTGACTTCAACTGCATCAACAAATAGATGAAAATTAGTCCAAGACAAAGATTTTGTTTTTAAACATGAAACATGATTTGCGCAACCTCAGACTGCGCTGACATGATTTGCGCAACCTCATATTGCGCTGACATGACTTACGCAATATCAGTTTGCGCATCATTAAAGGTGCGCAAAGCAATGGTTTGTGCTGATATCTGCGCAACTTAATTGTTTGCGCTGACTTCCTGTCAGCACAAATCAACAATTTGCGCAAGAATGCAGCCTTCATAAAAATGAAGAACTGATAGTTGATGCAACCGAAACCCTAAAAAGGGTGGCGCAATATGAACTTATCTCTAAAAAGAGATGAGTTTCAAGGGAGTCGAATCACCCTAAGAAGGGGTTTTCGATCGGTTCAACTACCTCTCAGAGCAGGGTGTGCGGATTCGTGTCGGGAAGCTCGCCGTGCAACCCTGTCAGAAGACTTGGCCGGAGCTTTTCCTTTCGCGGCGGCAGCAGCGGCAGCATTTGATCGTCGTGGAGCCATGACAAATCGTCGGAGGAGGAGAATAGTGAAGGTTTTCTTCTCAAAAAGTTCGAAAGATTGCAAAGTAAAAAATTGAAAACGAAAAGAGGGGTATTTATAGTTTTTGAAATGCGAAACGGATGCCTCGGATTGCGCCTAAACTTGTGGTCTATTCGCTTTGCGCAGACAGCTCATCATATTGCGCAAAACGATTCAACATTCAAAAATTCAAAGTATTTCGAAATTTTGATTATAATCAACTTTTGAAAACTTTGAAGGGGGTCTTGTAGGTCCTAAAAAATCAAGTTGCATCAATTAACAAAGTCAAAAATTCAAGATATTAATCATTTTGATGAGTTGCGCAGACAACAGATTGCGCAGACATCACTTTGCGCAGGTTGGTTTGCGCATGTTCCCAATTGCGCAGGCTGACGTGGCAGAAGTCATCATTGACTGAATCAAATCAGATCTTCCTGACAGCTGACAACACGAATAACGAGGAGGCTGTTCGTTTTTGACGCCGCACAGTGCTCGAGGGCGGCTGACAGGTGGCAGCGCAATCCGTGGTTGCGCAAACCATTCACGCGCAATCCGTGGTTGCGCAAACCATTTCTGCACAGTTCACTTTGCGCATTCTACCAACATAACTGACTAATTACATGTGGCATTCATGCCATCAAATGCTCATTACGTGGCAACTGTCTATGCAAGATCATGCGCATTTCAATCAACTAATGCCATGTGTCTCAGATAGTTGGCCCACGATCCAATAACTGCCTGTGCAATCCAGTGCTGCGCAAACCAGTTGCTGCGCAAATCAGCTTGCGCAGTCCAAAATAACTGAAAGTTAGTTATTTTTAGAACTCTATAAATAGAGTTTCAAGTCTTCATTTTAAGGGGATCAAGATCAGAGATCAGAAATCAGAGAGTTCAGGAGTTCTTGCCAAAGTGCTGCTGCATTCTTCCGAGACTTTTGTCTTCAACTTCAGAGGCTTTTGCCTTCAATTTCCAGAGTTGTTTTCAACTTCAAAGGCTTCGTCTTCAAAGTTCACATCGTCCAAGGGATAAAGCAATCGTCATCAAGATTGGATTCCTATAGTTGTAATTTTCTCAGAATTCTTGTAATCTTTATTACAGTTTGTATCAATAAAGTTTTATACTTTTGTTTTTGCAAACAAAATGGCGAATCTGCTGGGGACAACTTTCTCCTCCGACGAGAAAGTAGCAACTCAATGTGACGTAGCGTCTATCGGGAAGACGCAGAAGACGCTGGTTGTTAAGGTCAACCAGACAGCCTACGAGGCGATGCTCAACTCCAAGACTACTTCCCGTACTGTAGCCACTTCTGCTAAGAGCAAAGTGCGCTCAGTTTGGGTCTCCAAGTCTGCACAATCTGGCAGTTTTGCCACCAAAGATGCTGTACCAACTGCTGCACAATCTGCTAGTCAGACTGCTGCACAAACTGCTGTGCCAACTGTTGCACAGTCTGTCTCAGCAACTGCTGCACAATCTGTTGCAGTCAAGGCTGCGCAATCTGTTGCAACTGTTGTACAGGCTACTTCATATGCTGCCTTGTCGAAACAGAGTATGGAGAACTGGCATCAGCTTGCACTGGCAGCAGTGGAGAGAGTTGCACCGGGTACGGTGCAGGGCCCTACTGGCCAGCAGCCGTATCAGCAGCAGTCCAGGCCAGGGACAGTATTAGACTTTAGGAAGATGAGCTCCAGGGACTTCACGGGCACGGAGGGCATCCTTTATGCAGACGACTGGCTAGAGGATGTGCAGCAGAGCATGGAGCTGGCAGAGCTTCCTAGAGCACTTTGGGTTTCGGCCCCAGTCAGCCGATTCTTCGACATTGCGCTGACATGGTACCGCACGGATCCTCGTGCATCGGTGAGAGGGCTGACATAGGAGAACTTTCGGAGGCTCTTCAAGGAGAAGTTCTTCCCGGACGTGG
This sequence comes from Iris pallida, assembly GCA_029216955.1. Taxonomy (NCBI): domain Eukaryota; kingdom Viridiplantae; phylum Streptophyta; class Magnoliopsida; order Asparagales; family Iridaceae; genus Iris; species Iris pallida. The sequence continues at coordinate 3,228,239 of JANAVB010043017.1, forward strand.
CTCTTACAGCATTGGAGGGCCAGTTCGTGGGTCTAGTGCAGGGGAACTCGTCGGTGGACGAGTATGCAGCTGAGTTCTTCCGCCTTAGCAGGTTCACTCCCGATATGATCCAGGATGAGGGGCGGAAGGCTCGTAAGTTCCGCAGGGGACTTATTCATACAGTGCGCACCCGCACCTCGGGTCGCCGTGACGCGACGTTCGATCAGATATTGATGGATGCACAGATTGCAGAGGAGGACTTCGGCCTCAAGCCGAAGAGGAGCGGAGATACTATGGGGGCGAGTTCCAGTGCGGGACCGGCCTAGCACCCCCATATTCAGCATCAGCAGAGGCCATTTCAGCAGTAGCCTCTATTACAGATTTAGCAGGCACTGGCGCGTGCCCAGCAGCACCAGGGACAGGGCCAGAGATCGGCTACTCCCTGCGGCTTCTGCGGAAAACCGGGGCACACCAGGGAGGCTTGCAGGAAGAGGTTGGGCGTCTGTCTTTACTGTGGGGTGCCCGATCACCAGCTGAGGGATTGCCGTTTTTGCGGAGTCCGAGGAGGCCAGGACAGAGCGCAGCCGGCTAGAGGACCAGCAGTTCAGCAGAGGGGTCCTCCACTTCAGATCCAGCAGCAGCGTTTTGTTCAGCACCAGAAGGGAGCACCCGCGGGCAGGGTGTTCGCTTTGGCAGCAGAGGAGGAGGCAGAGCCCATGGGAGATATTGTAGCAGGTCATGTTCTCCTAGATTCTTTTCCTGCTTTCGCCTTGTTTGATTCTGGGGTGACCCATAGTTTTGTGTCTGTTTCTTTTTCTCTGAGACACAATATTATTGCTGAATATATGGGTAGGACTTGCAAGATTATGACCGGGGGAGGTATTATCCTGGTTAATAATATTTGCAAGGGACGAAGAGTCACTCTGAGAGGCCGGGACTTGAGTGCGTGTCTGCTCGTAATGCCCCTACCGAGGTACGATATGGTACTCGGTATGGATTGGTTGAGCATGCACCATGCTAGCATTGATTGTAGAGGAGGCAGAGTTCTTTTTAGGCCGCCGGGAGAGCCAGAGATCGAGTTTGCTCGAGGAGCCGCGGAGCCGAAGACTGGATTCTGTGGAGCTTTGTTGGCGGGGCAGGATTTGCCACATCCGTTGATAGCTGAGTTCTCGGATATTTTTTTCGAGGAGTTGCCGGGGATGCCGTCAAACAGGGATATTGAGTTCTCTATAGACTTGGTGCCGGGTGTCGAGCCCATATTACAGCATATCTATAGGGTAAACAACAGCGAGTTGATAGAGCTGAAGAAGCAAGTCGACGAGCTGCAGGACAAGGGGTTCATCAGATCCAGTTCTTCGTCCTAGACAGCGCCAGTCCTATTTGTGCCGAAGAAGGACGGTACGTCCCGCATGTGCATTGATTACCGGGCGCTCAACAACCTCACTATCAAGAATAGATACCCTTTGCCGAGGATCGACGAATTGTTCGATCAGCTGAGTAGGGCAAAGGTCTTTTCGAAGATAGACTTGAGGTCCGGGTATCACCAGCTGAAGGTGAGGCGGGATGACATTCCCAAGACGGCATTTCAGACTCGGTACGGCCAGTACGAGTTTACAGTGATGCCATTTGGGTTGACCAATGCTCCCGCGGTATTCATGAACTTGATGAACAGGGTATTCCATTAATACCTTGACAAGTTCGTGGTGGTCTTCATAGACGATATCTTGATCTATTCGAAGACGCAGTAGGAGCATGAGGAGCACT